>JADDOH010000975.1:0-272503 GCA_016648135.1 Agrypnia vestita | reverse complement strand
TTGATCTCGTAAAATGCCTCGAGATCTCGAGGGATCGGGATTGCATTCGCTAGCCGAGATCTCCTTGTATCCGAGCTAGTTATAAACGAGTTCGACTGTAATATAAATTAAGTATAAAAATAATTGAATGAGCAGGCCGTAGCGAGCAATTTTAAGGTTGTAGGCCAAGATTTGCCATTGTCAACTGTTCATACAATCATGAAATATACTTAAAAAAACCAATTGAAACGGTTAAATCATTGATGGGGTTATTGAAGCAATATATTATTATCAATTACTTTTTAAAATATATAATGATTTTTGGAATTAACTTTAAATTGATTAATAATTTTGATAATAAAGACCTTCTTATTAATTTTCCTCGTCTAGCACAGATTTTGCTTGACGCGGAATGTCCAGCAACGCACCATTTAGATCACCCGTATAAATAAAAATGATCATTAAAATAACGAAAAAATTTAAACTGTTTTTAGTTTAAAATAAAATCTTTAGAAATTATGCAAATAGATTACGCAAATTACGCAACATTAAAAAGTTTGGAAGATTATATCTAAAATAACAAGCAAATAATGTTCACGGACAATTAAATATACAGGCACAAAATATATTTAATTTTACCTAATAGTTTAAGTATTATAATATATCATAAATATTAAGTAAACAAATAATAATTTTATTATAGTATTGGGTAAATTAATGGGCGTTGACATAAAGTATTCAAACTTGTTACCACGCAAAATTATTATTCCAAGGCTTTCCGGAGTAGAGTTGCGCCTTTTTTTGAGGAACTATTAAGGTCGCGATTTCGAAAGTTTTGGGATTGGCTGTGGTTGCGAGGTAGCAAATCCCGATTCATATTTGTACTGAACTTGAATATTTCCACAAAACACTTAGAAACAATCGCACAAAACTTGAATTAATTTTCATATCGAATGGACGGTTTTAATAAAAAAAAAAAACACACCGAGTTGGAAATGTGTCATTTTGTTTTAAACTTTTCAAACGTACCTACATACTGTTTGTTGTCAATTGACTTCACTGTAAATTTGTTTATAGGCAATGAAAGACATTGCAAATAAATGTTAAAGTCACGAGAAGTATTGGCGTTTATATAAAAAATTTATTCGCATAACTAAACGTAAACAAAGATTCAAACGGCCATTACCTCACAGAAAACTACTAATGCGAGTTTTGCGACTGCGCTGTGAATTTGGTGACGAAACTGAGCGTTAGATATCGACCTAGTCCAGTGCAAAAGCTACGCGAAAATGATTCTTAAAGAATATATTTACATATTTGTAATAATGGTGAGGAGGAAATAATAATGATACGCTATACTATAAATTATTTCATGATTAGTCAGAGCAATATACTGATACAAAATACTTTTACAAAAAATTATTCATTAGTAAATAGAAGTGTATAAATTATTTTAACTAAATTTATTTGCCCTAGAGAATCCGCGCCTAGTTTATTTATACATTTTTAATAGTAAAATGTTTAGAGTTTTTTGCAGTAAAGTAAGATTGAAAGTCAGTTGCGTTCTGATAAGCGCCGTCAATCAACCACGGCAAAGATACACTCTGTGTATTAAACAAAATCGTATTTTTTTCGTTTTAGTGCCGATAAATCGTCGTTGATTGAATGATGAAATGTCTGGAAACTGAAACAACCCCCCCTCATGGATTTTAAAATTTTCTAGTAGCACACTTTTTGTAGGTCATTACAATTTTGTAGTACTACAATTAGTTCACTTCATTATTACTACAATTTTGTAGTACAGCAATAGTTCACTTCGTTAGTATACACTACATTTGTAGTTTATACTACAAATGTAGTGTATACTTTGTAGTCTTCAAACTTGTGAACGTGTGTGTGTTGTAGTCTTCATTTTGAAATGTAGTTTTTCCTTTCGCTAGACCGCGGTCGAAACTGGACAAGGGTTGAGATTTTCATACAAAATTTTAAGGTGAACGCTGTCCTGTTTTTGCTTCAAAGTGTGTGATGTCATAACAAATATAGATTTCACTCTGACTGCAAATTACACTTTTAAAGGGTACCTTAACCTTAAAATCGTTTAAGTATTGACTCTATATTCGGGCCTTTTTTTATTAGATTATCAGATTATCTTATCCATGGGTTTTCAGGTTTGGGCGCGCGGCTCCAACCAGCTCCAACCCTTCTACGCGCGGGGGGGGGGGGAGGGGAGGTAGTGATGGGTCCGCTCTACTCACTACTACAATGTAGTACTACATTACATTGAAGTGTACACTTCACACCTTTTGAAGTGTAGTGCACACTACAAACTACACACACCTCAAAGTTATTGAAAGTATATACTTCAAATAGTACACTTCATTTCAAAGCGAACACTACAAAGTACACACACTTCAAAGTTATCGAAAGTACGAGCACATACTTCAAATAGTACATTTTTTATGTGAAATTTTTGAGAAGTAGATGTAGATAAATAAAGAAATTTTTGGAAATCGAAACAACTCCCACCCCCCATGGTTTGAAAAATTTTGGTATTAAATGAAGAAATCTGGTTGGCGTTATTAATTATCGTGACTTTAGTGTACAGAAATTTTTTGATTTTTAATATTTCCACTAGTATTACAATTTTGTAGTACAATTACTTCACTTCATTAATACTACAATTATTTCATTACTTCACTTCATTAGTACTCCAATTTCGTAGTACTACAATTATTTCACTTCATGTAGTTTTTACTACAAATGTAGTGTACACTTTGTAGTCTTCAAACTGGTGAACTTGTGTGTGTTGTATTCTTCATTTTGAAACGTAGTTTTTCCTTTCGCTAGGAGGGTGTAACCTCCTCGCACCTTCGCTAGCCCCATCTTGCGGCTTAGAGCTGCAACTAGCGATGCCACGCGAACTTTTAAAAACTACCATAAACCTATTTATAATACTTATTTTCTATTTTCAAAAAAGGACGCGATGCGGAACGTCATATATGTAGTTCGCGATTGAATCAACTGTTTCTCTGTTGAGTTTTTCATTCTGAATTCTTGATATTCAGAATTAATATCATTTTCACCAAAAATATGACATCAATTGTGTAACATCTAGAATACTCATTTAATATACCACACTCGATGACCAAATTAGTGGAGGTTAATAATTGCTATATTTAAAGTATGTAAAGTCTGAAATCATGGTGGAAGAGGAGTATAAGGGCTGATTCTGTCAACTTGGATTATAGTCATCTTTCGTTTTCGTGTATAATTGATGTTATTTTCACCAAGAATATGACATCAATTTTGTAATATCCAGAAAACTCACTAAATATCATTTTCGATGACCATATACTGCTTAAATTAGTGTATTTAAAGTATTAAAGTTAATTTTAGTATTAAAATGAGTAAATTTAATGTTTTAAATTGGTGTATTTAAAGTATGTAAAGTATAAAATAATGGTGGAAGAAGAGTATTAGGGCTAGTTCTATCAATTTGGATTATAGTCATCTTTCATAAAAACATTTTTTTTCAAAAATGGGTGTGATTGATGAAAAACACAATAATTGATGGTTTAAACGAAAGGTTACTTAATCCAAGTTGATATAATCGGCCCTTATAAAGGGATTAATAAATGAAACGACATTTTTCTTAGCAGTATTATTCACATCAAATATATTTATTAGTTACCACAAATTTCTACATCACCACATATAATTATAATGTTTACAACATAAGTACATACATTTTAGTCATAAGATATCAATACACAGAAGAATATTTTCAATAATACTGTAACATTTTTTTCCTTCGAACAATCTTTGAACACACAAGTATAAGCACAGTATCATACACAAAATAAAAATACAAAAATATTGGGAATAAGTTAGTAATACAAACGTATCACGAATTTGATGAAAAAAAAAATTCCTGGTGCAATAAAGGGTCCCGATTACATAAATATAGTCAAAAATTTCCGTTAGCTAGTTTAAAAGCAATTATTTTAAGTTAAAAATTATACATTTTTGACACTTCTTTCCATAGATGCACATATAATAAAACAAGAAAGCATAAAAAAATAATGTTTGATGTTTGAATAATCATTCACCATAGATTATAAAGAATAAATATATATACAAAACATAGACAATGGATTGTTCTTAAAAATGAATTATTATTTTAATAATTTATCAGTAAAAACAAAGGATGACGTATCCGGTTGGGAAAAGGCAATTTTTTTGTTAAAAACGGAGATAAGTCTGGATGACGTATTCGGTGGGAAAAGGCCAATTTTGTGTTAAAAACGGAGATAAGCTCTTGGGAACAATAATCTTCAAAAATTCAAATTCACAATGATTTTTTCTTAGCTAATGCGGGGCATTCATTATATTGCTTGGCGAGCCGCCGCGCCGGCGTAATGCAGGATCGTATAGCTGACATGAAAGATAATGAATGGGCCCACTTATGAGAAACGTGATTTGTCAATTTCTATGAATAAAACAGCAAAAAGCAAAAACATATTATATTTTATATGGGCATCTATGGCGTGAAGTGTCAAAAATGTATCATTTTTAAACTTAAAATACCTACTTTTAAAGTAGCTAAGGAAAAATTTGACTTCATTTATGTAATCAGGACCATTTATTACGCCAAGAAAATTTTTTTTTCATCAAATTTGTGATACCTTTGTATTACTAACTATTGCCAAATATTGTAAGATTCTGAAGGTAATGAATTTTGTAGGAAATACAAAGTTTAAAGTGTTAAAAAAATTAAATTACGCTTTGACCCTGTGAGATCTTTCATAGATAATAAGATTTAAAAATTTGACACATCATCCGTACAAGGGCGCGTTCAGCCAATCGCTTAGTAACTTCTAGCCAACATTAAAGTGATGTAAAAATCATACTGAGCGTTTGGGTGAACCTACTAGAATGCGACCACTATAAATTGGCGTGCGAGGGAGGGCGTCCCTGTCGCGTAACAGAAGTTGTCAGGGTGTAAATGTATTACACAATACATAATGTACAGAATGTCCGGTGACTGGTGTCGTATTCGAAATTTGGTTGGGCAGCACTAAAGAAACCATGCAGTAATGGCGGCCGTTCTATCTGTCAAACTATCAGACGGTAATATCGGTCCATTATTCGCTTTTTCAGCTTCGCAAAACTTTAATACTTCATTGGCATTTGTTCGTGCACCATCCGGACTGTTTAGGATGTTTTGAACATAATAATTCAGTGTATATTGGTAATCAAGATGTCGCAGCTCCCGACCAAATACAAAATTGAACTAAATGACAGGGCGAGGTGTTACCGCCGGGTGCGGGCGGGGCGGGTTTTAGTTCAAAATTCGCCGCACGCCAAGTTACGTTGGACAAGCAATAGTTAAGTTTAATTCGTAGATTTTCGTATTTTCCACTAATTAAATAAATCGCTTTAGTAAAAATCTACTCTTTAAACTTAACTATTGCTAAGTTGATACAACGGACCTCATAAACATTTTATAGAATCGAAACGGTTTTATTTTGATGATGTTAATTTTTATTATTGTGATTATAAGTCAATTAAGAATAGAAAAAGTAATCCATTAAAAAAAACAATGTAGTTGGTTCATAATATTATAAATATTGAAAATAAGTTTTTACGGCTATTCACAGAAAAATTAAATAAAAATACTGATTATACACATACAGCGCAGATTATATACATACAGGCGTTTTTTTGCACCTCATGCCCTCGGAAAAGCCCTTATATTTATATGAAATTTTATAGAATAATTAGTCACAAATCTAAACACGCGATACACAATATAAATGATTTATGCCTGTTCGCTGCTTTGGAGATAAACTTCGGGAAGAGTAAAGATAGTATCGTGCACAAGTGGAAGTAATACCTAAACCGGTGATGGAGAACATGTGACACACTTCTTTAAGGTGACTCACAGCAACGTCTGGGCGACAGCTTTCACCAATACTTCAGATATCAAAGAAACGCCGGCCCATGCCTTGTATGTATGCCCCAGCCCAACAAATGCTAAGCGGCCGTACACAAGCATAAACAAGTACCCCGCCGCGCCAATTCTGGCAAAATAGCTAAAGTAACATATTATGAGGTATGGCATGTCAGGATAGTTGGGTTAGGTATTTTACGAATTTTTGACACGTGACGTTACTAGGCCAAGTGCCGCAGAGTAAAAAGTAGCGCCCTCGCTATTTTCGAATAAGATTTTTATAATGGAGTTTCCATTTTTTCATAGACTAATCATTAAATTTTAAGTAAAATGAAAGAAAAGTTTGAAAGCATCATTAAAATATTTTTATAGATGAAAAAACTTTTATTGTGACTAAAGTTGCGATGCAAAAATAATTTCGTTTAATGCGACGATTCAGCGTGTGACGTCACTTGACATAGACGCGTCAAATGACGTCACAGGGGCTATACTCGTCCAGCGCTAAAATACGTTAACTGAAATAATCAATTTTTCGGCCATTTATTGACGGATTTCAATTCTTTTTTGACTAATTTATTAGTTTTGATGGATATATTAATTTCATTAAGTTAAATGTAGTATTATCAACATCATGAAACTTCTTAGTTGCATTTTACACAGGGTGTTTCGTAGTTAGTAGCAAAAACTTTACAGGTGGATTGCAGCCTTGATAATGAGTCGAAAATGTCCAAGCAACTTCGTTCATTACTAATGAACATTCACAACTATGTTCATTAGTAGATACATAATGTGATATAAATGACTTAATTATTTGTCTTGAACGTGAATTCAATCCCTCTGAAATATATCTGATTAAAAAATTGTGAAGTGAAAAATGGTTACACAAGTAATTGAATGATTCGGCGTTAACTTTGTGGAAATCCATTATGAACAAATAATGAAATAAAACAATGAACTTTGTTTTTTTCCACTTATATTTGAGCACTTGTTTCACTACATGTTTCGGAAACGTCCGTTTCCTTCATCAGGTGAATTAAGACTGAGGTATGTGGGAGTGGTTGTCTCGTGTGTGGGTTGTGGATTCGGTAGAAGTGGAGGGGGTATTTAGGTGGTGGGAGATCGGGAACATTGTAAGAAGGGGTGATATGAAGGGTTGTATTTGATTATTGATTATGTTATTTGTTGTGTTTAGGTTTTTATGAATTTCAAGTGTTTCTAAATTATTTTGTTTTAGGCCGTATGTCTGTTTATGTAGGATGTGTATTTTTGTATTGCTGAAAGTGTGGTTATTTTCTATAATATGTTTGGCATAACACCCCTTCTTGCAATGTTCCCGATCTCCCACCACCTAGATACCCCTGCCACTTCTACCGAATCTACAACCCACACACCAGACAACCACTCCCACATACCTCAGCCTTAATTCACCTGATGAAGGAAACGGACGTTTCCGAAACATGTAGTGAAACAAGTGCTCAAATATAAGAGGAAAAAAACAAAGTTCATTGTTTTATTTCATTATTTTTTCAATGTTTACACATTTTAATTTAAATTATGCACTGTTAAATCGCAACACTCTCCTCAATAATAATAATTCGAATAAATAGATTGATTAATCTATTTTACCAAAAAAAATGTACTCATTATTCCTTAGCTATATATCATACGTCAAATATAGTTATATGTTTTAACACAAAGAGAAATACTAAACTTAACGAAAATGTGCAACGGCTTGCAGAGGATAAAAAAAAGAGTTACTTGAAGTATAGGAGCAATCCATCCAGTGAAGAATATGCCAAATAAGTTACTTAGTTAATACTGGAAAAGGTTCGCTAAGGATATGGAGCATGACATGGACATGAGCCAAAAATAATGTATGGAAAATATGAAGAGTGGAAGCCCATCAATGAATACATTCAGATCAGAATGGGAAAGATATTTCAAAGACCTATTCAATAACACGTCACCGCCAACATAAATTATCACAATTGGACCCGCAACACCGGAGGAGAACGAGGTCAAACAAGGACTAAACTACTCAAGGATAGGAAAGCCTCCGGCAATGACATCATTCCTAGTGAACTTCTGAAAAATGGAGGCGAAGAGCTGGTAAAGTGTCTACGCAAACTATATAACAACAAGTTGTAAACGGAGATGAAACAGGACTTCCGAAGAAACAGATCCACAACGGACGCCATTTTTATACTTAGACAAATAAAAGAAAAGTCTTTAGAATAAAATGAAACAACATACTTGGCTTTTGTAGTTCTGACTAAAGCCTTTGAATTTACCTTTGGGTTTACATTGGAAATGTAAACAGCTCCACAAGAATATGCATAGGTGGAGAATTCTCTAACGACGTCCCGACACCAACTGGAGTACGGGAAGGAGATAGTCTGAGTCCGTTCTTTTTTTAACTTTTTTATGGATAAGATCATAGAAGAAGTTTCTAACCTAAAAAATTGGGCAATCACATGTTAAGCATCATATGCTACGCGGACGATGCCACCATCATAGCGGAATCAGATCAAAGAAAGATCTCCAGCAAATGTTACATCAGTTCCACATGGGCAGTGTTAGCCGTAGTGCGGGCGCGTAAGTTATATGTTTTTCTTTCTGTGTTGTCCCCCTTTTTGCCTCGTAAGGGAGTGCTCTCTTCCAGTCCCTTTAGTTGCCCCGGTCTGTTTACAGTTTCGAGTCCAGAGCCGACACTGTTCGAATGAACCAAAAACCTCCAAACCAGCGAGATGAAAATTAAGAATATGCAAAGTCGTATATGTTGTAAGATGGAGACGACAGAGAAGAAGTTCTGGAACGATCACGTGAGCAGAATGATGACTCCAGAGACGCAAAAGTAGCAAGAGATCAAGGAAACCCAGAGAAACACACCTAAGACACGCCAGAAAGACGACCTAAAAGCTGTCAGTCCAACTCCCAAGAGAACAATAGCAAAAGTTTGCAGCTTAAAAGGATCGACAGGCCTAAAGGAAGATGAAGAAGATTTTAGAAATCATATTATACAACAAAAAAATAATTATGTATACCTATCCCTATAAAGTATAATGTGTATTTTTAAATATTTTCACATTTTGCTAATCACACGAAATTACTAGCCTTAAAAATAATGATTATATAGAAAACACCTACACACACAACACAAATGATTATATTTCATGAATACTAGCCGTACTTAGGATTGTCCACACGTGGTCTTAGCCTTTACTGATTTTTTTTGTTTCTTTGAAGTACTTACTGAAGAATTCACATATTTATAGTTAAGCGTTGTCTAACCAGGGAGAACAATTATCTTTAAAGGATTTCTCCGCAACAAAATTGATATTCACGAAACACCCTAATAAATTACCTATTTGATCAGGGACGGATTCTCAACTACCTAAAAAGGCCCTTAAAAATTTCAGTCTTTCCACAACCCTCCTAATTTTATTTTAAAATTTTTCAATGATTGGAATTTAAAAACAACAATTTTAGATGTGAATACATCGATTTTTAAAAACTCTTCATATTTATTAGGTAATATTATTAAATATACATTATCTTTCTTATTTGAAAAATAACGTTGCAAACACCTTAAAAGTGCTCACTCCATAATTGCTAATGCAAATATCACGCCTAGAAATACTACTTACATTTTTTTCTATTATAATTTGGGAATACTGCTGTTATTCAGTTTAGTTTAATTTATTTATAAAAGCTAAAACTTTTTCCAATCGTAAATTTCCAATTAAAATATTTTAACACTTAATTTAGTTCGGTGCAAAGAGATTTATCCCCCCTTAACATCCTTAATCCGCCCCTGAATATTTATCTACTAAACATAGAAATTTTAGTGATTACATATAATTAAAAGTTATTTTAAATAACGGCCAATTTTTACGTTTACAACATCAATACACACAAAAGGAGTCTAGGTTGAAAAATACTACTAAAACTATGTCGACACTCGATGCGATGCACATACAGGTACAACACGCCACGTGATGCTACAACACGCTTTGCTAGTATCATAGAAGAACGGAAGTGTATTAAAGTGGCCATGGATTAACTATTTAAAGACGAGCTGGATGAAGATTTTGAAGAAGACTTATTGCAAATTTAAGGGATATATTTTACACAGAAACAGTTGAATAAAAAAATTTCTTCCCAAGCATTATTTCTAATACTATGATCACGGTATTGGCCTGAACTCATATCATATAACATTGGTTACCTATTCACAAACTCAATTAACTGCTCATCCGACATTTTAAACAAAAACTAACAAAAAATGTCTATAAACCAAAAATGTTCTTGAAAGACTGACGCGTGGTGTCGGGTGTTAACAGGAAACACACTACGTGCGATGCGTCGGGTGGCGTGTGTGCCCCCTCTCCCGCCAACACGCCGACTTGGATCAACTGGATGTTACCGTGCGAGGTTGCGTTTTATCACATGGCGTGTGATAAGTACTCCCATGCGTGGCGTGGCGTGGCGTGGCGTCGCGTTTTAGTAGCATGTTTCAACCTTCTGTCCTGTATTTACTGAATTACTATGGGTTCACAGATGGCTCTGTTCATTGGAAGGGCCAAAAAATGGGCGCCATTTAAAACATTTTGATGAATAGATAAAAAGAATGATAGAGAATTAAATATGGCTTGTAACACAATAATTAAGAACGCTTGTGTATTCATCCCAGGAGAAAGGTAGATAGGATAGATATACGACAGTTAGAATAGTTTTAGTCGCGTACAGGGTGTCTCGTAGCTAGTAGCAAAAACTTCGGCGGAGTCTTCTTCTTTCAATTTTGAATATAAAATACTCTTTGTACTTTGGGTGAAATGTCGACAGTTACGGAATTAAACGACATCAAAATTTATGTTTTTTTCAAACTCACTAATTTATTTTCTGTGTCAAATAAAATTATTAAAATCTTGCAGAAATTAGATTTTTTTTCCAAGGTTTTTGTAATTTCATTGGACTTGTAAGCGAATGAACTTTCAATATTCAACTTTCATACAAGTTACTGTAGTGATAATCCAACGTTTTACAGAAAATAATTCGATATATTGAAAAAAAAATGTAAATTTTGATGTTGCTTATCTCCGTAACTGTCGATATATAAAACTGAATTCAAAGAAGACTTCCCAGAAGTTTTTGCTAATAGCTACGAGACACTCTGTATATCAGTAGAAAAAAAGTAATAAAAAAGAGAAAATAAATATTTATTGCCATATATTAAAATCTGAATAATATGATAATCATTGGATGGAAATTAGGAGACGCCTATTTTATTTGGCTTTATTTTTAATAGAGATTCTAGTTCATTACAGTCTATTTCACATTGACTGCACGCTACTGGTACACATATTAGTAAATAATTATCTAAATCATAAATACATATTTGTTTCAACATTACAATGGAATAATTAAAGTAACTTTGGACAATGGCTGCCATAGAGTAAATTAAAGTTTAGGGTCTTTAAAAGAGTTGTCTTCGCATTTTGTGGTCAAAGTCATTCAAAAGAAAAATGGATTTAAATAATTATTTACAATAAGAGAAAAGTATTTTACTGCAGAAGTTGGTGCTTGCCGCGTTATGTTGGTCAGTGTTAAACGGCTCGTACCTACCTAAATGCTTAATTTACAAAATATCTCAGATTCGATAAAATTTTCATTCATCTGCAACATTTGTGATTAACAATTTTTTAATAGTTAGTGAGTCTGTATACATTTTTTTAGAAAATACAATTAATTTTTGTTATGCTTTATTTTCATATAAGTTGTGTTTAACAGTATTGTATAAATAATCACGTAATAATACTTTATTACATATTTCTAAGATATTCGTGTAAAGCCGAGCATCCGATATTTGAACTTCTAGCTTTGGTCCATAGCTGGCGATATGTGCAACAATTTTACAATATATACCAACTATGATTATTGAGTATACTTTTCTGTACATAATTATTTAGTGTTCTGTACATTGTGAAAAAATGGCACAATAATGAAAAACATGTGCCATAAAAATGTGATAATTGAAATGCTTCATGTGGAATTCAGCCGTATAAAGAATTGTTGGGAATACAATAGACTTGGGATGTTTGATTAGTAGTGAAAGTGACAATTAGTAAAAAAAAAAATGTTTGCGAAAACGGGTTGATAGGTTGGAAAACGTAAGAATACATTGGTACCTATACAGTTTTTTCTTAATTTTTACTTTTATTTATTATAGATCAAACAACCCGCCCTTAGACTCTCGATTATTCGAGGCTTGATATTGTTTCGATAGGGTTGCGAATTAACTTGGATAGTAAACTGTTCAAAATTTTTTAATGCTTACTTATTTACCATCACGCCGTTTCCTCATGGCGGTAGGCAGAGAGGATAGAGCGCCACGCGCTTCTGTCCTGACATACAACTCTCGCCTCATCCGCATTCATGCATCTTCGCATGCAAGCTCGACGGTTGGTGAGGCTTCTAACGGGACCATCTTCCAGTATCTGGTTAATCTGGTCACGCCACGTCTTCCGCGGCCGCCCTCTCTTTCTGGCGCCGTCAACACTTGCATTATGTATCTTTCTCACTATTCTTTCCTCATTCATTCGCTCAACATGCCCCAAACACCTGAGCGGCCCTGTTTTAATTCTATGAATTATGCTAAGATCAGCTTTACATTCATTCCTAATATCTTCATTCTTTACTTTATCATAAATGGATTTGCCAAACATAGGTACGACTAAGGGATCTCATCTCCACTGCATTCGTTCCTCTTCTGCCAGCTCCAGGCTTCACTTCCATACATCAGTGTCGGTACCAGAACTCCATTAGTACATTTTAATGACATATCCAAAAATGAAAAAATAAATATTCAATCGACTATAATTTACCAGACAAACATTGTAACCGTTACGAAAACCGGAAATCCCAGTTTATGCAACCCGGTTAGCAAAAAATATTTTTCTTGTATTCAGTGTCTATTTTTGACGCATCTAGCGAGCGCGTCTTAAATTACTCGTGTTTAGCGGTTGATTTATTATTGACATTTTGACTTGTCATTTTTGTTCTATATCCTTGTATTTTCGTTGTCACATAGTTACGCATGTGCGCAAGTAGGCAGGTGTATTTCTTCCGCGGAGATTATGCGTTGTTTTTCGGGATATATTTTTAAATTAAGACAAATTATGGAGGTCTCACAGAGACGAAGCTGTTAATATGGGAAACATGTTCGAAAAAGTATCGAAGTCTTTAAAGGGTGGCCACAGAGCTTACGGTCTGTATTAGCTGACTTAAATGATTATTTTACATAATGCATTGTTTACCGCTTTCACATCACAACAATTCCACGTCCATTATAATTTTTAAAATTTTATTTCAAATATTTAATGCAACTATGCTATAGCCACATACGGTCGAAAATTTATGATTGATTTAAATATCGCCGTTGATACCTTTATATTTAAAAGTAGAGCTTGAAGCAATATTCTTTTTAATGTTGGTATATATATGATATTCTTTAAATAAATTCACTGGAATACGCCCGAAAATTATTATTCTATCTTTATATTTTTCATAAGCCCTGTGGCCACCTGGCCATCTAATAAAGTCTTCTATACAAGTTTCCTATATAAATAGCTTTGTCTCTGTGAGACATCTATAATTTATCTTAATTAATGAAATATTCCTCTGTGGACAAAATCCGGTAATTGTGTTCTTAGAACAAACATATAAAGTATTTTATTCCCTACTACCTCGAATAATCGAGAGAAAATAATATTGCATTTACGACTGGTAAAGTCAATTTGCAAACATTTTTAATGTTCCTGGAGCACATCGTTTGAAACAGAATCTAAATAAATGAATAAAATTAATATTTAGTAAAAGTATAATGAAAGAAGTTAAAAATTGTTTATGTAATTTAAAAAAATATATCCCTTTACAAAAATATAACATGAAGATAGTTCTACATATCTATTTATTTACATATTTTTATAAAAACATTCTCCGGAAAAAGTATCGCGGAGAGATTAAAAAATTAAAAGTTTTAGATGAACGGGTGTGTCATTAAAAATCTTAATAAAACATCCCTCCAAGTATATATTATTATCAAAATAATTTAAGAATTTATAATACGAAAGTGATTGTAGTCCATGCAATAATGCACAACATAAAAAAGACAAAATGAAAACAAAACAATGTACACATTTTAGAAATATCTGAAAAGGATTACATTCCTTGAATTAATAATTATGGCAAATTAGATTTGTTTTTATAATTAAAAATAATAAACCTTGTTTACACCACTTATTTGTTAATAATACTAACATATTTCGTGGCCAATGGTTCCTTCATTAGGATACAACGTATACTAAAAATTAAAAATCGAAGATGAATAAATAATTAAGTAAATTTAAAAGATAATTATTTGCAATTATCACCTGGTTATTTATAAATGTTTAATTTACTATTAATACGTATATAAATTTTGATGTTAGAAATAAGAAACACATAAAATATTTAAGTAGTAATAATTATTCCGAATTTTTAATAACTTTTGAAAATGGATCATTCTATGGATATTAATAACGGTTTACAAATTTTTACAGTTGGATAAATTAGAAAATTTAAAAAAAGGATAAGTCTTAATAGTAAATTAAATATTATAAATAACCGTGGCCTTTTTTCAAACAGTTATCTTTTAAATTTGCTTTCATATTAGTTCTTAATTATTTATGAATCTTCCATATAATTATTTTTTATTTTGTTAATGTCTATACTCCGATTAATAATTGTTGGCATATCTTGATATAAATGAAGGGACCATTGGCCCCGAAGTATGTTGGATTTTCAAAAAAATAATGGTGTGAACAAAGTACATTATTTTTAATTATATTAATAATGACACCACAAAATTATTTTGCATTTATTTGAGAAATTAGATTTCTTGTGTAGTTCGAATCTCCGGGTCCAATGTGTAATGATATTCGGAATATTTGTTATATTTCCAATAATTAATTATATTTCCAATAAGCAATGTACATTTGTACACCACCAGCGTGTATTATTTAGACGAAATTAAGCTCCGAGAAAGCGCTTGACCGTGTATCCAGGAATGGCGTAGAAGAACAACAGGATTAACATGGCCAGCGCTATAAAAACCAGACATTTCAATACTCTCCATTTGTAGTTGTGCCAGATGATGTAGCGGGCTGACTTCAAAGGGTTCAAGAACCACATGAAGGATGCGTCAGGGCGGCTGAAACAAAAGTTGACTTTTTTTATTATTTAGAAAAAATAAATATTTTTTTAAAAGCCTCGTTAACTTCGTACTGGTTGGACTTGGACATTATCATTAAATAAATAAAAAACTAACCAATAAAAAACAAGTTTTTATCATACTCCCTTTCTCATTGAATCAGGTTTCGTGCCTACTGCACGCGTCGGGGTCATTACTCATTTGTATCAATTCCAATTTGAAGAAATTAAAATTAAAATTTCGAAAAATCCAAAATTATACAATAATTATTAAATTTTTTTAAACGAAAATTTGTTTCATTTTTTTTATCATCGCCACGAATCTACCTGCAAAGTTTCAGCGCGATTGGATCACGGGAAAAGGGTTAAAAATCGATCCAAAGTTTTTAAGGCAGACAACAAACGGTAGACGCTACGAGTTAAAAGAAAGGGAGTAAAAATTGGGTGCGTGTACTTATGTTCATGCGTTAGAAGTTATACTTCTTTGGCGTACATATATGAACAAACGATTATTTCATTTATAATATTTGTATACCTTGCGTTAGAACTTATAGCACCATGAGTACTTTAGTTTAAGTCAAAAAATATAATTTTTAGTTAATAATGCAGTCTTATTCAGCGTTTTACGATTTATTTATTCCCTCAACTCGAATAAAATGTAAAGTGCATTGTAATTCAGTTCAGAATGAAAATCATAAATTTAAATATTAAACTATAATCATTATTATAGCATTCCGAAATATTAAACAATATGTTAAAACGAAAACAATGATAAATGATGCAAAAAACCATTTATTTTTGCATGTGAGACAACCCAAATCTTTGTGAAATTTGTAAGGCTTCAAACGCTTAAGTATTCGTGGCCCGATAGATACAACACAAACCAATGATTCTTCAACAGATATATGGCATTCCAGAGGGTTCTGAACTGTTGTGAAATCTTGAGTACATTTTTACTAAAATAAAAAAAAATAATGTGTTTTAATTTTATATACTTCCTTGATAAATTCTAGGGCCAAGCGGAATAATCATTGTCAAAATCGCCTACTTTTCATGATTTTTTTTTGTATCTTGCATTTTTTTCAAAGAAACTATTGTTTATTTTTATTTTGTGTTTCCTGAAAAGAAAACCGTTTTGACTTATGTGTTTTGTTCTCCATCCGCACAAGATGGTGGGAAATTATGGTTAAGATATCAGTAATAGGTATATTTGAATTGATTGGATTGGATTTGTTAACCTTTTCTCTCCGGTGCTGTAAGTTAAGTTGAAATTGCCTCTATTTAAGTGAATATCTCAAATCTGTGAATGTATGTAAAAATAGAGTTCGTATTTTAGACACTCCTCCGTAATATATTTATGTATTTACTGGACACAACAAAATAAAATATTTTCTCGAAGAAACTGACGTTAATTTGTCAAAACTGGAATGTATTGTAGGAGGGGTGGTGCGGGAAGCGCAGTGCGCAAGATATAGAGCGCAATTGTCGATCTTCACTCTTTAGTAGCAGCTGCGCAGATGGTCCGGTCAGACGTGATTTACGCGCCATTATGCTATCGTTTGTGATGAAAAATGTTTTTTCTCATTTTTAGCACTTATACACATTCATTGATCAATTATTATTATTATAATTATTATTAATCAACCATTATTTTAGTGATTAATATAGGTAAATTTTTTTAAATATTCATATTTATCCGACTACTGTCTTATGCTTGTGATTATTTATGAATGTATATGTATTAAGCATGTAAAAGAATTGGGTTACTTACTTTGGTCGGTCAAGGGCATCCGGTTCGTTCCTGCCAACTCCGGCGGGATTTTTCTCTGCCTCCTCTTTTGTAAGGAGATGAATTTCCGCTTCAACTTTTCCCGTCAACTCTATTTCCTCGTTCTCCTTCTTAATATAAAAGGGCCACCAACCCTTGATTCTCCTTTGTTTGAAAATGTTGACCATTGGGACAGAACCGTCTGTTTTCAGCATGTCCAGGGTGCAAAGTTTGGAGGATTTGGCTCCTCTGGGGAAACGATTCAGATCTAGGGTGATAGCACCTGCGACAATACAAATTTCTAAAACGCACGGAATTTGTAAAACGTGAAATCAAATTCTGTAGTTGATAAGCCTTTTAAAAATTTGGATGTGTTACGGTAATAATATATATTTTTAAAATTAACATCTTTTTGATGACGCAATCTTGAAAGTTTTGCCGAAAACAAGGATCTTATAGTAAATTAGTAAAAGACTAAATACGTGGCCATTGGATGCACCTAACAGACCCCAAAACGTTGTATGCAGTGGGAACATCGAGGCATGACTTTTTTGTAAACATATATTTTGAAAAAAAAAAATAGAAATCAAATATTTATCTTACACATTTTATTAATGTATGTGTTAATTATGGAACGTCATCTGAAGGGGATGGAATCTTAAGTAGAAAAATATTCAATAGTGGGTTGAGATCTGATCCCACAAATAAATAATCTAGAAATACTTGAAATTAGGAAAAGTGTTAATATTAATTCAAATACATATAATAAGTAACCAGACAAAATTTGTGCACAACCCACTATTTTTCCACTCAAGATTCCATCCCCTTCAGATGACATTCCATAATTAACCTCCCCTTAACCGTAACTCACTTGCATGGTTTAACTTTTTTAATTTTTAGTACACAAACAATCCTGAAGCAGAGAACATTGTTCTCGAAACATGTAGATTATTTTATATCTAATAAAGTGGTGTAAACAAAGTGATTTGTGTTTTATTTTAACAAAATAAAACTTTGAAATATCATTTACTTATTCTGTTGACAAAGATCGTTCTAAAACTTCTTGATACATATCTAAGAATGCATGTACACGGATGAAACTCAATGCCTCACAGATTTGTCATCTTTCTTTTCGATGTTGTGGATTTTTTTGTATGTAGAGCTGAAAGACCGACCAACTGACGATAGATAGTTTGAAATCTTACCTAGAAAGTCATCGGCCGAAAAGTGATCTGCGTCCCACACTTGTAATTCGAGCCTCGCTGGGATTTTTGATTGGGTTTCATCCCACGAGAATAGGGACTCCTTCTTAGATATAACAATTTTTTCTTCGGCTACCAGGTAATCGAAGGGGTAGCTGAACCTCCAGTTGAAGTTGCCCTCTCCAGTGAGAGACCTGTAGTGGATGTCTGTACTCTGGCAATCTTCCGGGCCCTTCAACCACCTGTGGACAACGGTGCCTTAAGAAGATAGCGAACATTTCTATATATCTGCTTTAACTTTGGAAAATAAATAATTAACAAGAAAACACATTGTATAAACCACTGAGTTGTTGAATCATCAACATATTTCAGGGTCAATGATCCCTTCATGAGGATACAATGTAGCTTAACTAAAAATTTAAATTCGAAGTATAAATGGATAAATTAAAAAAAACATGAACAGTAAATTATACAATAAAAATGGCCTTTTTGCAAATAATTGGCTTTTCAATTGGTTTTCACATTAGTTCTTTGTTAGCTATTCACCTTCCACATACTTATTTTTTAACAGTGTTAGTTAAATTTGTAAAATCCACTACCAGATTTAAGGTCTCTTCATCAGGACCAAAACATCACTACTATGTTCATAACACTATACACCACAACCATAGTAGTGTTAAACTTTCACCAATATTTATCACATGCGTGTTAGTCTTGTCAGAGACAAGCATGCACTAACTTGCTTACAGAACTATCAGGAATCTACGAGGGTGAGAGGGTGAGAGGGGGCGGGGTCTAAAGTGAGTGTTACCAATCAGGGAAAAATAAAGGATTTAAACATTTACCCTTTGACGTATATATCTGACATTTTTTCGCCCGTAAAAAAGGCATCGTCTTCGAGAACAACGTCGTCAGTATTCCATATGATGATGCGTAACTCGTAAGACTTGGGTTTCCTCGGAGAAATATCTATCGGTGGGCCGGGGGGAGGCAAGTCCATTGGGAACATGTCCACCCACATATCCAGCTTCCCTCGTTCGATACCTGGAAAGATAAATCAGACTAAATTTAATCTAAACACTCAGGTCTAGTCTCTGATCTTGTCTCATCTGCTGCCGGTTCTTCTCGCCACTCCTACTTCAATCATTGACGCTGGTTCGGTGAAGTGGGTGAATATGGGAAGTTTGAATTATTTTCCGATTCAACCTTATATAATCAAACGAATGTTCGGATTATTTTCTGATCTAAATTCACCCGAGTGATGAGATTTTCTCACATAAAAAATAAATACATTATTTCATCCATTCGAAATGTATACAATTAAAGCGAATGAATTTTTCATAATCGATATAAGTTACTGCAATGATAGTAAAAGCTTTTGCCAAAAATAAGTCAGAAATATACTCCACGAATATGCCTCTCAGATCTGGAATCAATATTTTGCTGAAGATATAGTTTTACTGGAAAATGTTCAGAGTCGAGCCACAAAATTGCCATTAAGTCTTAAAAACCTGGAATCTGTGGAAAGGCTGAGAGTCTTGAAACTGCCCACTCTTCAAAGCGACGAGCAAGAGGTGGCCTCATCGAGACATTCAAGATTCTATCGGGCTACTACACTACTCCTAATATGGCAGATATGTCTGCATTGAACACTCATGTGGGCCTTCGAGGATACCACCTGAAGTTGAACAAGTCTCGGTTCTCGTGTAACCCAAGAGAGCATGCATTAAGCAACAGAGTGGTCAATATGTGGAACAGTTTGCCTGAGAGCGTTGTGTCTGCAGCCAGTGTCAACCAATTTAAGAATAGGCTGGATAATCAAACGATAGTGACATGGGCCTATCAGCTTAAGCTGCCTGCAATAATATAATGCAATAACAACAACAACAATAATAATAAAATTAACAACAAAATCAACAATAATCATAAAAATAACAACAACAACAATAATGATAATAATATTGAAAAAAAAATGCAACTTCGATATTGCACTTCATTTTTTTATTTTTACTTAAAATATAATAGAAACCTGAAAAAGTTTATAAATAATATAATGATAAACCCTCCCCGCCCGCATCCGGCGGTAACCCTTCGCCCTGTCATTCAGTACAATTTTGTATTTGCTCGGGAGCTGTGACATCTTGATTGCCAATATACACTTAATTATTATGTCTAAAATATCCTAAACAGTCCGGGATGGTGCAAGAACAATTGCCAATGAAGTATTAAAGTTTTGCGAAGCTGAAAAAGCAAATAATAGACCGATATTACTGTCTGACAGTTTGACAGATAGAACGGTCGCCATTATGGCTTGGTTTCTTTAGTGCTGCCCGACCAAATTTCTGTTAAAGGCTACGACACCGGTCACCGGACATTCTGTACATTATGTATTGTGTAATAAATTTACACTCTGGCAACTTCTGTTACGCGACAGGGACGCCCTCCCTCGTAGTCGCATTCTGGCCATGAGACACCCTGGAAAAGCACTTCACGGTAGTTTGCAAATTTTAATTAATAATGCATCGGTCTCGGCCGAAGCTAGAACAGAAGCCGACATTCGGTTTCAGCTTCGGCTGCAGACCTAGCTTCGGTCGGTTTCCGTACCTGGCTTGTCGGGGTTGTACAGCGGCCGGCTCTCGATGTGCTCCGGGACCAGGTGGCAGCCCACCCGCGGCACCTCCTGCCAGCGGTGCAGCACCTGCAGCGCCGAGCGCTCCTCGGCCAGCTTGTTCCTCGCGCCGTCATCCGACGACGTCCCGGGCAGGCTCTCCGCGTCCAGGTCGAACACCTGCCGCCCGATGCGGACCCTCCCGGGCTCGTAGCAGGGCGGCTCCAGCTTCCCGTCCTTGCACAGTTTGGCCAGAATCTGCGTCGGCTTCATCGAGTCGCGCCAGCGATTGTAGCCCTGCCTTGAATGCAACGACCACTTATTGTAACACTAGCTGTGCTGTGCTGTGCTGCGCTGTATAATACTAGATTTTTAGTACACTGTTTGGATCATCACAGAACTTTCAAGAAATTTATCGAATGTACGGGAATCTTCTAGACACACCGACACATTCCGCCACACCTTTTGAACTTTCTCCTTCCAGAACTTTCTAGAGCAGGTTTTTCCTTAACCTTCTGGACTCACCGACGCAGTCGGCGCGCCTATTTTGAAACAATCTGAAGCATTTGCGGCCTTCCCATAACAAAACAATGTGCTAGAAAGCACATTTTCGTCACCCACTCTCCTACCCACGCTCAGCCACCCCCACAAACTCGCATATTTTCGATGTGACACCAAGGAGTATCCACCACCATAACCATGGGTGGTTGTGGCTGGTTGTGGAGAAAACTTGGCGGGTAAGGAAACACGGGATTTTATATATATTTTTTTATTTTATATATAGATTTTTGATGTTTATAGCGTTAACTTTGTGGTTGGACATAATCATACATTTTAATTAAATAACTTTATATATACCACTTGAATAATGACTCTACGTCTACCGGTTTCGATACCACCGTATCTTCATCAGGACTGACGTACAACTGACTATCCATTTCCTATCCTGGTAAACAAATCGATTCTGAATGGGGGGTGTGGCTACAGATATGGTGGGGGTAATTGAGGCGTGGACGTCGAAATCTAGTAGGCGAATAGTCCGCTACTTATTATCTTGTAAACATAATAATTACTCTTACATAATAGGTACTGCTAACACTTATTGCAGCTAGTTGTTCTTGGATCTTACTTTGAATAATAAAGTCTATTGTTTATCTGCTCTAAATGTATGATAAAGTTTGCCATTATTTTCTTAATTCATTGTAGGTGATTAAATATTCATGTAAATACTTACTCTTCGTATTGTCTGGAAAGGCCGCAAGTGGCCCTATGCTTGCTGTAAAAGCGATTTTCCAAATCGATCTTGGTTTCTCCGATGACATCGTCAGACCCAACCAAATCCCAGTCCTGTATCTTGACGCAGAGTATCGAGTCGCGAGGAAATGTGGCTTCGACTTCGAAGCATTTCCCAAACACTGGATTCAATTGCTTGGAAATGTAATTTTCTTTGTCGCATATCTTTTTTGAGCCCAGCTGCAGAACGATGTAAGGGTCAGCCTTGCCATTTAGGTCCATGGGGTGGAGATCGTTAGCCTTTATTATGTACACCCTGACGAGAACCCTCAGGGGATCGTTGGAGGGCATGCCCTGGAAGAATCCGAACTGAGGATCGAAGCCTATGCTTTCCACTGGCTTCAATAAGGGCCACTGGTAAACTTTTATTGCGCCCTAGAATGAAAATAATTATAACTTGGGAATTGTATTTTTAATATTATTATTTTAAATAATTATATATTATATGTATATATAAATAATTTATAAATGTATTACAGAGTCGTGCAGTGAGAACATGACTTTATCCTAAACATATATTTAGAAAAGAAACCGAAATAAGTGATATATCTCGTAAAATTAATATGGCAATAATTGATATTTTATCCAGATTTTCATATTTCATAATATTCCGCCAGATAAATATTTAATTTAGAATTTTTTTCCAAATATATACTGAAATAAAAGTCATGCTTCTTGTTCTCACTGCACGCCCCTGATGTATTATTGTATAAAAATAATTATATATATAATTAGTTTAATTTAATTAAGATAAATTTAGATATCCCTCTGATTTCACGCTTGATCGACCACACATCTACGAAATTTAGAAAGTTGTATATGTGGCATTTATATTTCTTGTTTACTTTTTTATATTTATATTTCTCATTTCATTTACATTCATAAACATTTACCCATTGAGATTACCTGCGAAAATCTTTCTTTCGTTACTCCGTTTCACATTCATAAAATAAATAAATAAATTTCAAAATTCATCTTTCACTTCTTCCTTTTTTGAATTCACGGGGCAAAGCATTCACCCTTATAAATCAAAATATTGTACCAAGACCTTTTATTTGAGGTATCACTTAGCGTTTAAACATTCGGGACAAAATGCTCTTTCAAAATCAAGTACCTTAAATGCTCCAACAATTCGACTATCGTTTTCGATGTCCTCACTTGTTTTCTTTCCTCTATACAGTTCGAATGTTTGCAACCAGTCCTTGAACTCGTCGAACATCGCTTGGGCTTCCAGCTCGTTGGGATAAACCTACAAATAATATTAATGTTTGAGATATTGAAATAAAACACTTTGCTTGATTTAAATTAATTCAAAGATAATCAAGAAATTAATTAATCTCGATACCTTGCAAAGCGCGGCACTGGGCAAACATCTTTTCTTGTCACTTGTTGGGCTCAATCGTGTGGCAATTTTCACTGTTGTCGAAATGGCTTTAAATTTACGTTTTCTGTCACCGACGTGCTCCTTTCCATCGTTACTTTCTATATCCGAGTACCCCGAAAGGGAATCGGTCTTTCTGTTTTTAGAATATTTTTCGATTCTGCCCTCTTCTATCATTTCATCAACAGACGCAAAATATTTGGTCCACCAGTCTCTAGAACTTTCGTCGTCGTCGTCTTCGATGTCTGGGAACTGTCCACGCTTTTTTTTCTCGTCTATTTTAACTTTCTTCTTATTTATCCCCCCACTTCCGTAGCTGTGCGAGAACGGAAGCTCTCGGAATAACAAAGGACTATTTTCTTGATCGCCGTCGATCTGCAGTTTTGTTTCCATTATCGTGTACCCGAAACGATCCGGTTCTTGCTCTTTAGGCTTTTGGCTCGATCTTTTGGCAGCGCCAGTTTGTTTGTCACCGGCTGTTTGGCTAACGATACAGTTGTGAATCGAATTTATCATGTGGGTTCCTACCAACGTGAACCGCCCGAAACTTCTGCAGTCCACCACCCGTATTGTCAGCGGAGGTCTGTACAGCTCTTCTTCGGGCAGCTCTACATCCATTATTTTTATAGAACTGCAGAAATTCGGATTTTTTTGCGCGTTTTGAATCACGGAAGATGACAAAATATTCCCCGCGCATTCTATATCGACTCTCGGTTTGTCCACTGACATCAGATGGACTCTTTTCAGGTTGCGAAGTCCCCAGAATAAAACTTCGATTCGATAATTCGCGAGTGTGGGACGAATTTCGTCGGGAACGGGCATATGGCCTCCGTCGATGGTCAAGGGCAGGGGAGGCACTCCTTCCGGAGGGTTCATTTCTCCCGCGGTTCCCCTGGTCGTCTGCAGCAGCTCGAAGGCGGCCAGCAGCTCTCCGGCGTGGTCCAGCCCGCGTGTGATCTCGTACCATTCCAGCGACGGTCTGGTGTAGGCGTCCTTCTCGGCTTTTACGTGCGGCTTGGCTATTGCTCTGCCGATAAACTCCGACTTGCCGACCTGATCCTGGTCGAATATCTCGATCGTTATCGTGAAGGGGTCCTCTTTTATTTGGTCCAGCGAGCCGAAGAGCGTGATGTCGTCGCAGATGAGTGTCTGGTCCCAGGTCGGGCTGAGCGTTTCGTCTATGACGCGCGTCGTTCGGCAATATTCTCCGGCGATCACCCGGGCGAACGGGTCTGAGAGCCCAGACGCGTCAGAGCCAATCAGCGACCGAGCTTGGTAAATGTACGCCCGTAATTGGAATGACTGTAAAAAACATAATAAGAAATATTAATTGAAAACGAGGATAAAAAGACAGGGGCAATAAGTTTTCATGTCCCCCATTTATAATAAATTGCACAGTTGATAGAGAATTAAGAACCCTAGGTTTCTTACTTACATTAAATAAAGTTAAAAAAAGTCTTTTAAATTATTTTTTAAGAGTCCTATTACACAGGTATTAGAATTTAATTAAATAGTTTAGAGCTCTCATTATGCTGTTCATATGACGAATTTAGAGACAGTCCAAAATAAATTTCTTTGATTCGTTTATTTCAAACTAATAAAATACCATCCAGTAACATTTACCATGACTTTCTTAGATCTTTTTGCTCTCTTGAAAAATTGGAGACGAGAAGTATAATGACGGAACCTGCCTTTTTTCACAAAATAATAAACGGAATTATAGCCTCTCTCATGGAACTTGCTTATTTATCTGCATTATGCAGGTTTTGCATTGGAAACTGCAGCCAGCTTTGATGGTTTCTGTGTAAGTGGTTTGATGTGGTATATGAAGTGTTTTTGTGTCTATAGACCCATGCATCTGTCTACTAATATCTACTGTATCTTTACTTGCTGAGTACTTAAATTATGTTATACCTGCTTGCTATGTTCTTGCTGTACATTGTTTATTTTTGATAACGCTGTGTACTTCTTTACTGTTGCTATATACTTACTTGTCATTTACTTTTATGTTGCTTTACGAGAAATGTCCTAATTTAACCATATAAACCTTATAAAGGGCGGTAAAATAAAAAAATAGTAATACGACTCACGTGCTGTTGGGAGTATCTCAAAGAGCAAGGCGGTGGTACTTCCAATCTTTCTATGTTGCGTATTTCGCGACTAACTTCGTACCCTCCAGGGAGGCCGTCCACGAAATGCACCTTTTCTCTGGTGAGACCGAGCCACAGGTGGACGTTTAATTTGGCCGGTATCGACCAACCGCCTGCACCGTCGGCTTTCTTTCCAGGAAGCTAAGGAGTATCACAATATTGTTAAATGATATAATTTAAACTTTCACACGAAGCAAACACATTGCGGTGAGACATGATATCTTTAAGTAAAATATCACTTTGTTTGACACCACTTTATTGAGTAATTACCAACTAGTTTCGGCTCACAGCTGAGCCTTCATCAGGGTTTAATGTATAATAATTACAAACAGAATTACTAACAAGAAAGCTTATGGTTTTGAAAACAATAGGCATGATGACACGTCTATTACCGAAAATAACATTATTTCAGTAATAAACTAAGTTTTTACGCAAATAATTGCACTTTCATCTACGTATTTTTAATTTCGCGCAAAAACGCCCGCAGCTGTCATTTCGTCTACGCGACGTCAAGCCTCAGTAAACATTGCATTGTGTCTATGGCAACGGTTCAAAGACACGGTGATGGGAACTGAGGCGTGACGTCATTCGCTCTGACCGGTGTTTCAGTTAAAATGGCGGATAGAAAAATTTTATACTTGAATAATATATTGAAAATCTTATTAATCTCAATGTGTTTATTAAAACTGGATCATTTTTTAGAATCCTTTCAAAATATTTTATTCTCTAAAATCAATTATTCTTTAATTCTTTAATACTGTCATCATTTTTTTTTTGAATATGGATATTACTGTGTTTGCTACCAAATAATAGACATTGCTATATTTGCTATTTACAAAATCGGATATTGCAGTCTTTTCTATGATATTTCAGTATAAAATCGAGATCAACTCTCACTTTAGTATGAAGCGACCATTTTATCTAGTGACACATCCTTGGGAGTTGATTGGTTGAGGTGGATACTGCTGCCTTTGTTTTTTACACATCAAGGATATAGCTATCTTTGCTTTTGACAGTTATTTAGAAACACGATTTTGGAATGGATAGAGCTATATTTCCAATAAAATTCAGTACATTTTAAATTAATAATCCTCGGGACTGCATCCTAAACTTTTTTTTGCCGAAGATACTCAAATGTAGATATATTGCCTTTGCTTTTTTACCCCTTAAATATTACCGAAATATCGTGTGCGTTTTTCCTATATTTCCAGTAAATATTTCCAGCTATATTTCCAATAAAATCTAAAATTCAGTATATTTTAAATTAATAATCCTCGGGGACTGCATTCGAAATTTTTAAATATTTTTTTGCCGAAGATACTCAAATATAGCTATGCTGCCTTTGCCTTTTCACACTTTAAATATTACCTTAAGAAACATCGTGTGCGTCTTCCCACAGAGCTTGCCTCTTTCTTCAATAGATGGGGAGTAAAGCAGGTGTCGAGCTAACACACGCTGGTAGGCCAGTCGTCTTCCACCACCCACCGCCCATAGCACCACATCAGGCAGGGCTCCTTGTGGCTTTAAAAACATTAAAATTATTGCAAAACAATTCTTTCAATAATTTTGGAAAGCGAGATTTTTTTATCGCAGAGGAAAAATATCTTATGTCCATATGCCCTAGGACTAGAAACAGTAAATCAAAGAATTAAGTATAATGTATTGGTGCAAATTAATATTAAAAATTAAACACAGATTAGTACCCAAATACTTTGATGACACGATGAAGCTGAATAGGGATTTTCATTCTTACAATACAAGAGGAAGCAACAACATAAAACTTCCGAAGAAAAAGAAAAACACCTCACAAAATTGTATGATGTACAGAGGTCTAAAAATCTTCGATAGCTTGCCAAAGAAAATTCAAAACACGGTGGAAATAAGGAGGTTTAAACAAGAGTGCAAAAAACTTTTAAATTACTACATGGAATGCAATATGTTTGAGTGAAATCATGTATTATGTGTGGAACTAAATAATTAAGATAAATAAATAAAAATATTAGGTCTCAAATTAGACTGATTATACCAATAATAGTTTCACGGAGTTTGCATCGGCGAGAGTCAAATCAAAACAATTGAAATTAAGTAACCTTTTATTTATTACCAGTCTTTTTATTAAGAACACAAACTTAACTGGAGTTCTTTAATTCCTCTCGTCTTTCAGAATATTCGTACGTCGATAGCACTTTTTCATTATCAAACCCTCGGTAGGTACTCTTTTAATTTATTTTGCTGGTCGCTTATAATTCGTCGCGTTTGCTGGAATTAGTTTCTTTGGAATCGCTGAATTGT
Source organism: Agrypnia vestita (assembly GCA_016648135.1). Taxonomy (NCBI): domain Eukaryota; kingdom Metazoa; phylum Arthropoda; class Insecta; order Trichoptera; family Phryganeidae; genus Agrypnia; species Agrypnia vestita. Next base: position 244,628 of record JADDOH010000975.1, on the reverse strand, counting down.
TACAATAAACTGTTTAGTGTAGCGGTTAAATCTCCCTTTATATAGTGAACTTTTGGATATGATCGACTGAATTCTGAACCTTTCTAGTAATTTCTAATGATCCTAAAATATCCAGACTACTGGATGTTTTAGAATCATTAGAAATTACAGAATCCTTGATTAAGTGTAATTTTTTCTGTTTCCATAGTTTCGTAAGTGCGGAAGTGGCTACCTCCATCATTCAAAGTGGCGATGGGCAAATTAATGAAGTACTGGTTGAATGTACTAATGAAGTAGTGGTTTCTTATTTTAAATACAAATAAATTTAGGTACATAGTGGAACTCTAGGAGAAATGAGATACATTGAGAAATGGCTTGCCGAACAGAACGGGCCAGCGAAACTCCCGGCCGATTCACTCGTAGTGAGCAGTACCCTCTGACGGCCGCATGAACTTCACGATATTGGTTTCTTTTTATATATATACAGCCCCATTTCTAGGACGTAATAATTTGAGACCTTTGGTGTAACGATCAGAGATATATAATATAAGGGTGGTATATTGCTGCTGTAACTAGTAGTTCGCATTCATAATGACATAAAAAAAATGACCACCCAAGTACGTAATTTTTCGAAGAATAGTAGTTCTTCTGAAAGAAGGTTTACACTTTGTGGTGACATATTCATTTAATTAAATAAAATGAAAATTTCTTTGTTTTCACCACTTCAATAGATAAAATATCAACATGTTTTGAGAACAATGATAATACTTTATCTATTAAAGTGGTGAAAAGAAAGTAATTTTGATTTTATTTGATTTAAATAATTTTTTATTAAATAAAAAATCCAATATTCAATTTTTTTAAATAAAATAACAAATTAAATGCTTAAAGCTATTTTCGATCAAGAAAATTTAAATTTACTACAATCTGAAATCTTTAACAATCTTCCTCTAATACTCAGAAAAATAAGAAATAGGAAATTGAAATTTAAAAATATCCACTAGATACATACTTCCTCTTCAATATTATCTTTAATAACAACGAAATTTCCCAGCTATCTTACTAAATATATATTCATAGGTACTTCATATTGCATTCATATGCAAATTTATATAATTTAGCTACTTTATTGTCATGAATTCGTATCTATACTCCTTCTCTATACACGAGTCTTTCTGACTCTTATGGAGAAGTAAGAAAAATATGTTTATTTTTTAAAAATATTTTAATGCCTAATTTATGTAAAAAGAACCAATAAATAAAAAATAAAAGTACTTACATCTTCGATAAGAAATTTTAATTTTGACAAGATTGATTGCGCCGTCCTGAACCTTTCCTTGAAGGAACTCTTCGTCACGATGGCCTTGAGATGCCGACTTTTAGAACTGATATTCTCCTGGAAAAACAAGCGAGCACGATTAGTACTCTCGCGGTTTTGTGCGTGTTGTGTGTACAGTTCACTGTGATGGAAATAAGGAATTCTTATCTTTAAATTTTCTTTTAAATTTTTTAAACTGAATTTATAATTGCTTTAGCTTTGTTCCCTGTAAATTTTTCAAATGGTGTCTGCATAGGTATTGAACACGTTCAAGATGTTCATTAATCGCAATCAACCAAGGAGACGTTTCCACTTGGTCACATCTGAAGAGAAGTGTTCTTCTCTTATCGCAATTTTATCACACAAAGCACATTTGATTCTTCATATGTTTCGTCGTAGATATCACCAAAATAATTTATAAAACGTTAGAAATTAAAGAGATGCTTCTCCCTTCAGCTTTTATTGTATTGTAAAATAACGGAAGCAAAATATAAACTAAAAACAAATGTATAAAAAAATGCCACATTCTTTCCTCGAATAAACATAGGTGTCGCCCTCGGACGCATCACTCATAATTACTTATAAACAATGTTAATTGCTTTGGCCGTAACGCAAAGAGGTCGCTCGAACAAAAATAAATTACAGGAATCACTTAGAAAGACACACGAGAAAAATCTGACTATCGAATAAATTGACACTTTCCATCTGGACTCGAACACAGAAAATTCTATAGTTCAATTACACCGCGGTAATCATGTTAAATTTTGTACTTTAATAGTTAATTTTACAAGTGAGACATCTATTATTTAAGATTGAAACTTACAATTTCTCTGAGACAGAGTTCCGCTCGGCGCTTGTCAAGTTCTGTGGTAGCGACATGATTCGGCGGTGCGACCGAACGCCGAAGTTCCAAGAAACGGCAGCTAGCGCTGTGAAGGGTAGCTAAGGCAGCGCGCAACGCCGTCACTGCCTCGTCTCCTGTCTTCTCGCTTGTAACACGTAGAGCCTCCTCCTGTGACCAATCCAATCAACTCGTTGATTTTACGTCATGTACGTAACGCAAGGGTGAAAAATGGTGAAAGTGACACTTTTTTGCCTCAAAATATACCAAGTTATTAATTATTTGTTGAGTATGTTCAAGAACACAATTACTGGATTTTCGTCCCCCGAAGGGATCGTCACTAATCGAGATATATTATAGATGTCGCACAGAGACGAAGCTTATTATGGGGGAAAGTTGGTATGAAAGTCTTATTGAGTATTTACAGTGCTTGCGGTCTGTCATTGGCTGGCTTAAGTAATCACTTCACACAGTAGTATATGGTGTAGATTATGACTGGTCGAAAATGTTCACTTTTAATTAATAATGCAGAAACATTGAAAGCATTATTAACTATCTACTTGAAAAATTTCACAACTCTAAACGAAGTTTACAAAAAAAAAAAACAGAAAATACAGTCTTGATTTTTCATAATTTATAAATATGTGATATGTCTAGACAAGCTTTTTTTAGATGATACAATCTCGAATTGTAATAAATATTTAGTTGCAATGTATTTATACTCGTGTGTATTAGTAACAGAAGGAAAAGTCTATCTCGTAAAAATGTTTTTCACAAGTCACACCAAAATTAAATAATTAATGCTCTCTTTAAGAAATTTTATCTTCTTATATGTTTATATGATGTATAATTATGTATGTAGGTAGATGATGGATTATCTTAAAACTGCTTGATGAAAATATTTGTTTGTTCAATAAATGTAAAAGTTAATTTTCTTCTCCTATTTTACTTAAAATACTAATTATGTTGCACAATTATTAAAACAGAAAGATTTACCAAACACATTTTGAAAATTGAAACTTTTTACTAAATACTTTCTGAGAATTGGAACTTTGAATCCAATGACCTAAGAATATGGTGCGATATCCATTCCTCTCAATCTATGATAAAACACAAATTATAGACTTATGATAACTAATGCAACTCTGTGGTAGAATGATCGTATGCTACGTGGGCGACATGAGTTCGATTCCCGCCATCTTTAATAATTTTAATTTATACATTAAACTTTTAGTTTAATAAAATGTATAACACAGTAAATCAATTTTTTTATTTCTCAGCAGTACTATCACGACACCGTTCTAAATGTGTTTGTTGCAGATTCACTACCGCGTCATTGCGATATTTTACTAATGCATAGTTACCGTGTCTTCAAATAAACAGTAAAACAGTTATTTATTCTTTACATTTATTGGTATCACTTTACTCACCAAGTTATCGCTTATTTTCTCGATCATGTTCGATGTGAACATGCGTCGTCTGTGGTCAGGCCATGTAGAAGTCACATGTAGGCAAGGTTTGGTGTCCCATAGTGGTAAGAAGTAGTGGACACGGTCATGAGACAGAGCTTTCATCGGAGTCGTGGTACTTGTACTTTGACCACGATTAATTGCTAAAAAAACATTGAAATAATAAAGTCAAATTGATAAAAATCAGAGATAGTACACAGTTTTTGGGTTGAAATGTAAATGAAAAATGGGACCTTTCTCTTGAAATGAAATGCAGCATTTACCCGCATGAAAAATATGTTTTGTAGTCATGATTTTTACCTTGGATCACGAATGCAAATGGTCACGTGCTATGTGTTATCGATATTATTTTATGGGATTCAAGTATGGATGCCTAGCGAAGAATCGATAAAGCGATTTAAAGCATTTGAGATGTGAATCTACATGTGCTTTCGAGATATATACGGTGAATAAAGAAAAATAAGTAATTAGAACAAAAAATCTTGAAACTTCAGTATATCGGATATATGATGATGATGAGACATTCAGGGAAATAATGCCGTGAAAGATTGCCGGAAGTCAGGGCTCTGGAAAAAGGAGCATAAGGAAAAAGAAAGTTTGGACAGTCTATCGTAAACCTATTCCGGAATGGATAGGGTACAAGAAAAAGAATCAAGTTTATAAAAAAATAACATATCGTTTTAAATGAGAGGCAAGTTACAAAACTACTTACTCTGAATTTCGTGGGATGGTCGCGAGGATTGATTTAACCCATCGATGGCATTTCCAAAATTTCCGATGCTCAGTTCGAAGCTGATCGGTTTTTCACAGATCCTTTTGTCAATCATGGTGGCATCCAATATTGTCCCAAACAGAAGAAAGTCATTTTCAACATTGCAGCACGCTTCTGATGGAACAGCTCCCGCCTGCACTTCGACAGCAGACGGCATTGCATCAGAGATATCAGTGACTTCTGTTCTGATTGAGATGAGGATTCTAGAATAATCAAAAATCAATGTTAGTTTTTTTAAATACATTATATGGCCTTTTTTGAAAAATGTTTAAGCTGTATTAACATATGAAGACCCCATGGCAAGAAGTTGTTAAGTAACATTCAAGTAATTTTGAGATAATTAGACATTTGCATTTCGCCTTTGAACAATATGTTTTATTGCTAATTAAAGATTAATTTTTATTGATTTATGTCACTAAAATATCAAAGCAGTATATACAAAGCAAAAAAATGCATTTATGCACAAAGAATAAAAATATACTAATTTTCCCGCCTCTTTTTTTTTATTTTTTCGCCTCTGGAACTCGTTTTTAATAGAATAACACCTTTTTAAAATTGGTAAAACACGTACATCAAACAACCCTTCAAATGCTATCCGTTTTTACCATCCATTATCCAAAATTACAAAATACCTGGCATGTTAATTAATAATATAAAACATGGTATGTACTATTTAAAATTATTGAAAAATAATATATAAGAACATATTATAATAGTCTTCAAATAAAAACAAATATGACAGTACTGCCAGAGTATTTTATTTGGAATATTTAAGGTTAATATAAATTTATATTAACCTTAAATATTCCAATCAAATTAAAAGGCGTGTTAATTTCAGAATGATGGCATGAACGTGTTATTATTGAAGATAACATGTTCTTCCCATTAGTAACTGATTTGATTTTTATGAAAAAGTGTAGTTAACATGTTCATACCTATGATTTGAAAATGTTCTAATTATTGTTATGTTCTGAATTTATTTCTAATGGAAAGAGCATACAATATTTAGTTTAGACGGCTTATTAACTCATTTTCGACAAAAATGTTAGTTAACCACTTCTTGCCATGGGGTCTTCATCTTGCCATGGGATCTTACCTCGCTCTGTAGGAGACGCCTTCGCCCAGTCCAGCGTTGAGGGCCGAGTGTTGGTCTAGGATGGTGTAGTCTCTTGGTGAACCGTATAAGTAAACATAGGCTGGTCCAAACGTTGGCAGAAAGCCTGTCGAAGGATGTCGAAAATAAAATTGAGAATACCATTAAATAATTGCTTCTTATTAGAACAATAGTTTCGAAAATATGTTTACTATGGACGGTAAGGTATCTAAAAGAGGAATATTAAATGCCATTCCCTTCAAAATTTTTTTAAGATACTCTTTAGGATCTTGTGCAAAACATAGACATCCTCCCTTTCTCTGGCCATACACCACCCCTCAACCCCTATTCCAAACTGATAAATCAAATTAAAGATGAAAAAATTTTCTAGCAAAACTGACTATGTCTCGTTCACATCACGAATATTTCATGAATTTTCGGTGTAGACCTCCAGAACAGCGATTCTGTTGTAGTAAAATTCAATTCTTTTCTACAGGCTGGCACTGATCTATATAATTAAGCAAGTTTTTTCATTTCCCACGCGGAGGGTAAGTCCAAGCCAACTAGGCTAATATGATGTTAATTCATATAAAATATAATAATGCATGTTAATTTAAGAGCGAAGACTTATGCGTAAATATGCAAGATATGACAAGAGTAGAAAAATGAAGCATTTAAATTATAGTTTTATTGATCATCTAAGGCCCGGTTGTTTCAAATTCGATCAAAGTAAGCGTAGAGTTTAAACTGAAATTTTACGTTCTCCACCAATCAGACGATCCGTTTTCGTAAAAATCTATGCTTTTATCGACCGCTTACTTTGATCGAACTTGAAACAACCGGGCCTAAGTCACAGGAGCACTGTTCTTTAATATACACTAATTTGCTAGAATAATCCTCCGTCTGTGGAACACTTTATATTCAATGATTGTCTACGTTCGCTCGGAGTCGCGTCTCTCGCGGCTGTCAAAAAGAGGAATAATCCAAGAATATGGTCCCGTTGTTCATACAATGAAAATAAGTATTTCACTATATAATTTAATGTCTTTTTATTTTAATCTCACTAAAATAATCGTAATCTAAATTAAACAAACCAAACCTAACCAAACCTAATAACCTAACCAAACCAAACCTAATAACCTAACCTAACCTCATATATTGCCTTTGAAATGTCAAAAATGCAGTGCATTTTTCGAAACTTTAAAGTATAATATCTTATTTAATAATAAAACGTAAATTATCTTTCATTTTGTTATTAGCATATTCAATAATATAGTGAAATAATCATTTTCGTTGTATATGCTACGGGACCATTATCTTGGATTTAGCCCAAAAACCAAAGTGGTACGCCGTGCGCATAATTTATAACCGCTCGAGTTCTAGAAACTTCTGGCGTCTTTTGGTGCATGTGAGTTTCTTCCGGACTATTACAACAATGTGCCAATTCGAGTTGAGTTGAGTGTGAAAAAACTTTCAACGTAAATGTAATAATTTTAATGGTCTTGCGTGAAGCCGAAAACGTTGGAAACCACTACTAGATGCAAATAAAGAATTTCTTTTTTGTTACCTTTTTCTCCATCGTTCGAAATGGCCTTGAGATCAATGTAATGGGTGCCGATGACTGTCGGCTTGACCGGGTCGTGGTCCATCAGCTGGATCCTGATTCTTTGGCAAAGTGGTGGGAACATGTCAGTGAATACAATTTGCTCGTTCCACACGGGATTGTAGCTGCTGCGCTTGACACTAGTGATGCCCTGAAAAATAAACGATATTAAATTTCCTTTCACTGAAACAATTCATTTTAAAATGCACGGTTCCAGAAGATTGTATAGTTGACGTGATATTTTGTATCCCAAAATAACCTTGGATTATTGATTTCGATCGGGGTATACAGAGGGTCTCGTAGCTAGTAGCAAAACCAGTGCAGGATTTACGTACAAACTTCACTAGCTATAGCTTAGGGTCTCCACTTTTTTGGGGGCCGCCAAAATAATTGTCCAAGTGAGCAATCGTCATATATCTGTACCCATAAAACTCAATGTCTGTCTGTCTCTGTTCTCTATACAAATCTACACTATTTGTCCGATTGGACTCAAATTTTGCAAACCTATTCTTTAGAACCCGGCGGGTAACAAAATCGAAATAATCTCCCTCCATTTTTACTACTTCTCCTCTCCTGATATATTTTAGATGCAAATCTGTACCGTTCGACTGATCGGACTCAACATTTGGAAACTTATTCTTTAGTACCCGGCAGGTAACAAAAGCGAAATTTACTCCCTCCCCTTTTACCCCTTCTCTTGATAAATTTTCCCTTCCCCTTCTAACCCATCACCTCCCTCAGATATATTTTCTGTACAAATCTACACCGTTTCATCAATTGGACCCACATTTTGCATACATATAAAAAATATGCCATATTTTTTCCCTAGTTTCTCTATTTCCCCCCCACACATCTTATCCATCCCAGCCTTGATTAAATGAAAACATTGTTTTAATTAGAGGCTTTGCAAAATAATGAAACCTTTGTTTCTTAACTTAATCCTTAACCCGTGCAACGCCAGATAGGAACAGCTAGTACTTAAATATACTGCAGCATTATTTGTCCCAATGCCGCATGTCTGGGACGTCCCATACTCTTCATCTTTTCAAAGAACAAAGCGCCTAGTTTTGAGATTGTTTCTAACTATGATGGTTGCAAATTGCTCTGGAAGAAATATCTTTTTCTCAGCTGAAGAGGATAAAAAATGAATTTAGAACAATAATGACTCAAAATAAATTATGTTTCCTCTGTCTCATGTGCATAGAAAGTGACAGAATGTGATTTTGCTGCAAAACCTTTGGACTATAAAATATTCTTTACAGTTTGGGTGAAATTTCGACAATTACGTAGATAAGCGACAGCAAAGTTTGTATTTTTTCCAATACTTTTTGCTGTAAAATTTTGGACTATCATGAAAGTAATTAAATTATGTTTATTTATCATTATTTGGCTTTTATTAAAGCAAATGAATTTTTAATAATCCATTTAAGTTATTGTAGTGATAGTTCAAAGTTTTACTGAAAATAATTCTGAAATATTGAGAAAAAAATGTAAATTTTGATGTCGCTTATTTCCGTTACTGTCAAAGAATATCTTCTAATCAAAATTGAATGAAAGACTTCTCCAAAGTTTTAGTACCAGCTATGAGACACCCTGTATAGTGCCTAAACTGTAAATGTTTAACTATTACTCTAACTGTTGACCAAACAACTAGCCCTAACTTCAGTACCTACTGTAGAAATGTTTGCCACAAAGCTATCAAAGGTGATTTGGATGGGTCTTCAGGATTTGGATTTTGACGCTTTAAACAGCATCAAATATGATATTTGAATTTGATGAACGATGATGGATAGTTCTATTTTAACAAAATTATGTCTATTTTAACAAAATTATTAATTAATACTTATATAACAAACATCTTACAAATAGATTGAGAAATTTCGTATAATCAAGTAGCCACACGTATTTGAAAATACATCAAGAAATCAGAATGGTAGGTACCTACTCAAGTGAGTTGGATCTTGTTTGAAGACTTACTGACACTCACTCACCATCATGCCGTTTCCCTACAGGGGTAGGCAGAGAGAATGGAGCGCCAGACTATTCTGTCCTGAAACTCGACTCTCGCTTCACCTACATTCATTCATCTTCACATGGAACCTCGACGATTGTCAGGCTGGTTTTCGATGCCACGATTTCCGCGGTCGCCCTCTCTTTCTGGCGCCGTCAACATTTGCGTTATATATCTTTCTTACCATTCTTTCCTCATTCATTCGCTTAACATGCCTGAACCACTGTGTGACCCTTTTAGAAAACTTTTAAATATATTAACTATGCTAGATCAGCTTTACATTCTTTCCTAATTTTTTCATTCTTCACTTCATCAGAAATGGATTTTCCACACATACGCAGTGATGTACCTACAAGATACCCTATACAAAGTATCTGGAATACAAAATGCAAGATACTTTAAAATCAAGTAGGTATTTCAAATACCAGATATAAATAACTTTCTGGAATGGTATCTGAAATACTAGATACAAAATACGTATCTTCCAATAAAGATAAAATGCTTTTGTAAGAAAATAAATTATATTGAATGTAAGTTTATTTTTTTACGTGAATTATTTACGAATACTTCGCGTTGATCGCGCAAATGTGACAAAATAAAATATATGTTTTTAAGGTTTTAATTGAGACTTAAGTAAAACCAGTTCTTCAAACATTTTTTCGCTCATTTTTCTTCGATGAGGTCTCATTATAGGTACATCATTGGAAAAAAGTATCTTAGCAATATTAAAATACTAAGATATCAAAATAATATATCTAAATACAAGACACAAGATGGATATTCAAAAAAGTATTTCAGATACAAGATGAAAATACTTATTTTGTATCTTGTATCTGTATTTCAAATACTTGTATCTTAGGTAAGTCACATCTCTACACGTACGTTCAAGTGATCTTATTTCCACTGCATTCAGTTTATTTTTATTCTTCTTCTGCCAGCTCCAGGCCTTACTTCCATACATCAGCGTTGATACCGGAATTCCATTGCCTGGGTAGACATTATTAGAAATCAGGCATTCAAAGCACCGGGCACCTTATCTCCCGCAGTTACCCTCCTCTCGATATCCTTCTCGGTCTTCCGACGAAATACGTCAAAGTATATCATATGCTCGAGATTAGTTTCTACATTTTGTTAGTATACCTAATATATAGTATTTTTATAACTTACGCTCAGTCCCGCAAAACTAACTTGCACGTAGGGATCGACTAAATCTTTATTTTCTCCTGTAAGGGCTTTTTTTACGTTGGCCATGATCGATAGGTTCATTTTCGGCAATCCATCTGCTCTGTGGACGTACACAACGTATCTTGCCCTTTGTCTCTCTGTCGGTACACCTTCCGGTAATAAGAGATTTCTGGAATTACAGTAATCAATAATTCAATAAATGTAAAATCGGTTATTGTATTGTAAATTAAATTAATACAAAATCACGTGGTTTAAACCAATCAGTTTCAGTTAAGGATTAAGGGACGTGTGAGGTATTTAAACTACCATCATTTTTCAGAATTTTGCTATATTGAAAATAACCTTATCTAATAAAAATACAAGAATTAATATCATCTATTTTGGCGACCCTCGTAGCCCAGTGAGCATGACACTTCTCACACCGAGGGTTTGGTTTCGATTCCCGGTGAGGTCACAGTTAATCTATGTGATTTACTCTAGCCTAGGTGTTTTGTGATGTGTTTTGCTTCTGTGATTGGGCCTCTTGGCCTGCTGAAGTGTAATGATTTCATCGTTTATGTAATATCTTTAGGTGTGGGCGAAATTTGCTAAGTAAAACACGCGACAACGAGACTTCTTTCGTATTGCAAACACGGTGTGTGTGTATATACGAAATTGCGGCTGCGAGCAGAGTGCCCGGCCGGCCGGCTCGCTGCAAGTACATATAGATCTATTCATATAAGCTTGCAATTGAGTTAGTGTGGGTACAGTTGTTTCGTTGTGTTAAGTTTACGGATACGAGAGGGGCGTATCCGTGAACCTAACACAACGAAACAATGCGCGTATTACGCACTATTCCCACACTAACTCAATTGCAAACTTATGTGAAAAGATCTACAGTTTATTTTTATTACATATAAATGCTTACGCTTCGATGTCGTCTTCATCTTTTTCTGTTTTCGGGGGTACTTTTACCACATCTCCTTTGCCTATGACACTTATGTCACATTTAAGATACCCTTTTGGTCCAGCCGCCGCATCAGCAGGATCCATCAACACGGCCCATTTGTGATAAAATTGATGATCTGAAAGCATCAAATACTCTCTAACACCGCACTAAAATATATCAGAATATTTATAAGTAAAAAAAAATAATCGATTTTAATCACACAACGTGCAAAGGACATAATTGAATCAAAAGAATTAAATTAATATTAGCCAAATTCAAAAAAAATAAATAATCAGTAGTGTTATGCCTCACTCCATGCGCTCGTAACAGTGGTCCAATTGTTTCGTAAACCTAATGAATATTCTGATTCAACGAAAGCCAATTTTGGACTGAAGAGTTTTCAGAGTCCAGTCCTCAGGGAGAGATTCCCGTTGCAAGTGACGCATAACACATTTGGCGTTGACATTAATTTCATTGCTTCAAACGAATACATACAGAAGAACATCGAAATTGGTTAAAAAAGCGTATGATGAAGAATTGGAAAAAAATTAATGAAACACTTAAAAGTCAGTAGGTAAAAATAAATTATCAAAAAATATACAATGTCATTTAAATATATCAATATGTTAAACATGCTGTGGTGTGCAAGGCGTGGAAGAGGTAGTTGCTTCATTTCATTCTAAGGAAAAAAAAATCATGACATTGGAAAAAGCGTTATAAGCGAAAGAATGAGACGTGTTGGGGTGATTGTAGCTTTAAGGGGTTTTCTATTAGTGTCTCTGTATGCTCTACCTAATTATGAAGATGGTCGTAATTTGTTAAGTGTCCGCGTTACTACTAGACTTTTTATTAGTTTTTCAAAATTAAAAAAAAAACAATTGTTCTGATGAATCAAGCAAAGAGTAAAATGATTATTTACAAGTTATTTGTGAGCTTTTCAGTTCTGGGAGGTTCATTTCGAAGGTGGGAAAAGGAAGCAGATATACATAAAAGTTTTGAAAACGCAGTATTAGACTGGTAATATGGTTACATTTCAAATATGCTTAAGCGTCTGATAGATTAAAATATATACAATGTGTCTCGTTACCGATGTCGGAGCTTTTAATTGCATAAAATGTAATCAATTTCATCGACAAAACACTCCCTATATGCAAAAAAACATGTTTCTTTTAACAATTACTTTAGGTCTCTTTTTTTAAAAAAAAGGTAAAATACTTAACGAAGTATTCATCTTTACTATTTTGTCTTTCAGATGAGACCTCTTTGATATTTATATGATCGTTAGATGGGTAGATATTAGCAAATTGACAAACCATTCCCATTTCATTATGGCGGGAGAAAATGACATATAGGGGTGTTTTGTCGATGAAATTGATAATATTTTATGCTATTAAAGGCTCCGACACCGGTTAACGGACACAGTGTATATATTTATATATAATATATATATTTTTTAATCAAACTATGTCAGACAAGACGAGGGCTGTCTTGATGGCCGACATTGCGCACTGTGTTTAGACAGGGATGTTTACTTCAAGATTTCACAATGATCAATCTTAGATATGTATTTCATGTTCGGAATACAGTTCATATTCTGCAATTTACCCACAATAATAAATTAATTGAGTGTGTCAGAGAATCAAGAGTGTTTTTTACATTGTATTGCTTTATAATCATTTAACTGGTCGTATGCCAAACCGCAGATCTGCGCGAAAACTTATGTACCCTCTGCGCTCCCTAGAAAGGTATGCGAATTCAGCTTATTTTACCTGCATTTATGAGTTTTTAAAGCTTATTTTTTGTTGTATCTCAAGGTTTTTAATGAATGAACGAGTTCTATTTGCCAAGTAACCTCATTTGCCGCGCAAACCGGATAAAAAATCATTCCAAATGTCATCTTCGAACCGCGCACTAATTATGTGTTTAAACACTGTTAAATAAAAGTATTTTTTTAAAAATAAAAAAGTGTTAAAATTAAATATTTTTATTTTCTTTGATATATTTAGAGCGAAAATATTGAAATACAATATCTTTGGTTTTATTGCTTCCATGGTTTTATTCGATAAACATGTGCGCACATTTTTGACAGTAAATTTCGTTACTTATTTTCATAATTGATGAATAAGTAATTATTGTACTAGTAATTATTGAAATATAAGTAATTATTGAAGTCTGTATATTGAGAAACTAGAAACTGAAACTTCTTAGAGATTATTGTTGACTTTTACATGAATATAACCATCACAAAAAGGGTTTAAAAAACAGCAATCGTGCGTGAAATTGCGCGGCAGACGTACGGCCGACACACGACCGGTTAAAGAAGTGGCGCGTAGCTACAAGTGATTTAATAATTTATTATAGTTATCAAGAAAAATAATTAAAATTGATAAGAAGTTTAAGATTATTAAGAAAATTAAAAATTATTAAGAATATTAAAAGAAGAATTGTTCAAAACTTCTTACAAGGTCAGCCCGTTTCCTACTTATAGGTACTTTGAGATGTAACAAACAAAAACGATCAAAGTTATTTTTTTCTTACTAATTTTCAAAAGAAGTACCACTTTATTTTTGTATTGCTACCCACCGGGTTTCACTACGACCAAAGCGAAATAATGATTGTAATGATAATAATGATAAGAATGATAATAATGATATAAAGATATCGATTATATCATTATTATAATTATTCATACGCTTCATTCAATGATAAAAACCTTGAAAAAATTTAAAATAGAATTTTTTACCAGGTTTATTATTTTATTTTAGTTGTATTGATGCGAATGAATTTTTCATAAATGATATAAGTTGCCATTATGATAGTTCAACTTTTTGCAAAAAATAAGTAAGAAATATTGAAAGAAATGCGATCCTTGATATTTCGTATCTCATGGTTGCTTTAACATTTCGACTCATTTTCAAGGCAGAAATCCACCAGTAATGTTTTTGCTACTGCTATATGACACCCTATAGTATATATCCTGATGAAGCTACGGTCGTAGCGAAAACGGGTCGGCATGAGTACGAAAATAAAATGGTGTTAAAATTGTTCCAAAAATAGTTTTTTCACAAAGAAAAATCCACGTTTCTACGTTCGATGTGTTCTCAATTCATTTTTTACTAAAAATACTTTTCAAATCACATTACCTGTATTACGCGTGTAAAACATATAAGAGAAAGTAGGTATATTCTATTAATAAAAAAAATACAAAACCACCATTTATTGTTTTGAAGCCAATGGTTCCTCCATCCTTTAAATTAATAAAAACAAAAAATAATTATATGGGAATTGAATAACTAATTAAGAACTAACGAGAAAATAAATTTAAAAGGTAACTATTTGAAAAAATGATTAAGTAATTGATTATATTTAATTTGCTATTAACCCTTATTATTTGTAAAATTACTAAACCCTTATTATTATAAAAATAGTGGTTTGTTTCCAAAATATAATAATATTTTTTTTACTAAGTTTTTTTCTTCATTATCATAAATAATGTTACCACAAAGTCATTTTGCAGTAACTAAAAAGTATAATATTATGTTTATAAATAATGATAGGAGAACTGGCGTTTTTGTTAAAAATAATCAAAATACTTGGGATACTACATTAGATAAAAAATATTATAATTGATTAAATAAGGCTTAGTATTAGAAATAACTGCATCCTATAAGCAATATGATGTTCCTTCCCCCAACATCCTTTCGCATCTGGATTATTACTATGTTATTTGTGACCCTTACAATCCAGGTTATTTTTAGAAGCCGTCTGCAGATCCACTTCTCAAATGCTTCGAGTCGCTTCAGTATTGTTTTATTTAGTGTAAAATTACAGGGAAAACATAGCGTCGTACATTTCTCTTTCGTAAATGTAGCCTCCTCAAATGATTATTCTGCTTAAAAATTGAATAGCATCGGTGAAATAATACAATCTTGTCTTACTCCTTATTTCTACTTCTATAGTTTTCTACTATATTACTCTTATATTATTTTACTATATTACTAATTTGAGTTTACTATTCTTTGGATCATCAATCCCAGATGCTTTGATTTGGAAGATGATAATAAAAAGTACCTTAAGGTACTTTTTATTATTATTTTCCATATATAGCTTTTTAATATTTTGATCTATACTTCGATTTTTAAATTTTATTTTTGTTATCTTGATGAAGAAGCCATTGGTTTCGAAACATGTTGAATTTCTTCAATAAATAAGTGGTGTTTACAAAGTTAATTTATATAATAATTTAGCTACACCTATACAATGACTTTAACCTTTTTTTGTTTAAATAAAATATTTTATAAGTTTATTTAATACTTCTTAGTAGGTATTTAAATTTCAATTGTTCTTCTTTATTATCATCATCATCATTCTTGGCACTACAACCCTTGGTGGGTCTTGGCCTCCTCAATAATTTTCCTCCACTCATCTCGGTCTGGTGTCAGCTCTCTCCAGTTTCGAAGGTCTAAGGCAGAGATATCTTTGAGGACGTTCTTCTTTATATCGCTCCTTTAATTAATTTTTCTTTTATTACGTTGCCACTTTGATTAATTATTATCCTTCTTTTTTCGTCTCACCATTTTCAATTGTTCTTTGCGTCCATTGTTATGTTTCAAAGCTTTGGAAATGTTATATTTAATAACGCGTTCTAGAAATCTTTAGACCGAATTTGTCTCCGCCAGTTTATGGGGCTTAGCTTGATAACATTTCAGAGCTTTTCTTTTTGTCATTCTCCTCCTCGAAGAGGGTTAGTATTTTTCGTTTGTTTGAAGATTCTATCAGACCTCAAGTAAAATAAATTACGAGAAACTCTGTTTAAAATTAAATTTTTATATTATTTAAATACTATTATTGTTATGTATTGCGACTCTGTGCAACTGTTGGCCTTATGGCATTATGTATTATGATGGTATCATAATACATAATGCCATAATGTATAAATCTTGAAAGATCAGACAAAAACGTAGCTCTGAAAGTAAATCAGCAGAAAACCAATTCATGGCCGTTAGATGCATCTAATAAGCCCCAGTACCTCATATGGAAGCCAAAACTTCGAAAACAAGATTCACGTACCTTAAATCTCTAATAACGAATAAGAGTAACACAACAGAAGAGATCCTGAAGTGCATATAAGCATGAATAGTAATATTCGCCTCAAAAAAAAAAAAGATAAAATCTAGACTGCTCTCCAGAAATACTAAAATATTAATATGTAACTAAAATATTACTTTACAAAACATTCATAAGATCGGTGCTCATATTCGGCACATCAAGACGGACGAACGAAGTTTTTGAAAGGAAAATTTTGAGGCGTATCTTTGGACCAGTTCTTATAATGAATTAGGCTCAGGCGCTACAAAAATGAGCTCCTTACTTTGTTTAAGGAGCAAAGCTAAAATTGTGAAGACTTGGGTGGTTGGGTCATATGAAGAGAACGACTACACAACACTCACCGAAGTCCTTGCTGAATAATAAGACTATCCTCCAAAATGTTTATCGAATGATTTGGCAAAGCAGTATATAATTAAAAAGTCTTAGAAATTGAAATTGTTTCATATTATGTACGTATTTGTTTATCGATTTAATAAAAATGGTGTGTTTTTTCTAATTTTTTTTTGCGAGTAAGAACTCGACAATTTATAGTTTAAATATTAAAAATTTTGAATGAAGAAATATTTGAAACGTACATATTATATTGCAATTTTATATTTTGCTTGGCCAAATAAATTTCGAAGAGTATAAAAGGGAAAGTTATTAGAAAAAGGAGGTCATCTTTTCGTAATATTTTTCAAAGCGGGATACGTGTCTGTAATTACTCCCTTTCTTTTAACTCGTGGCGTCTGATTGCTTGCTTGTCTGACGAAAAAACTTTGGATCGATTTTTAACCCTTTTCCCGTGATCCAATCGAGCTGAAACTTTGCAAGCAGACTCGTGGCGACAATCATGAAGATCTTTCAAATTTTCGTTAAGAAAATTAACAATTATAGTAAAATTTTGGATTTTTCAGTAAGTTGTATGAAAATACTCCGACGCATCTGGTAGACACGAAACCCGAAACTGAGAAAGGGAGTATGATAAAAACTTGGTTTTAATGGGTTAGTTTTTTAAATATTTTTATTCCTCTTTTTGATCGCTAGTTTTTTTAAGAAGTTGCTTGAATTAAACATTCATTTAATTCCTCGTTTTGAACGATAAAAGAATTAGTGGGTTCCGGCCGGAAACCGGGAAGAAATTTGAAAGTCGTGGACATTGATCAGTTTTCTTTTCCCGGGGCTGGAAAGAATAAAGATATTGTCTTAAAAACAAAACCAATATGGCGAAGAAGCTTAGGAAGATAAAAACTGGGATGGATCATAACGACATATCTGCCTTGGAGATCCAGAACTGCAGAGAGCTGGCGCAAGACTTGAGGAGACCAGGAGTTGTGGAGCCAGCAGTGATGATGATGATTAAATCCATTGCTTCTTTCTGTTAACTTAACAAGGTGACTATGGTATGTGACCACGGATGAGTTTCTGAGAATTGGTATACCACTTGCGCCGTTTTACTCTGTGTGCAAAGTGCTTGCGGCTCTACACGCTTTCAAGACGAGCCTCCGAGAGAAATATTATCCGTGTACACGGGACATACGTTGTGATAATATAATCAAACATATAATGTTTACTGACGCTTTGCAAACTTATATAATTAATGTCAAGTCTTACGTGCTTTACTTTAGTAAGTGTCAAAACACGGCAAGTTGTATCAAGTTTCCGGTATTACTTATTTGAATATTTAATAAAAAAAAGATTCAATTTAGTTGTTTTATTTACTGTCTTTTTTAAAAACTTTTCTCCTAGTCATACAGTTTTTTTTAAATAGAGATACTGTTCGATGACGGACGGAATCGCCACCACCGCACGCGGGTTGGGAAAAGACACCGGCACACATGCTTTCCAACTGTCACTGGTCGGATTTTTAAATAGGTTTAAATCCTGGCTAGCGGTTGGCGTAGCATACGTCGGATGTCAGTTTCGACCAATCAAAATCACTACGCGGCCGGCGCCGGCGGTCACGAAACAGATACAAAAAAATACGGAATATACATCGCATTAATATTCTTACTATTGTTTGTGTCCTGGAATGGGGCTCGAACCATTGACCACTGGACCATTTGGCAAGAATCATAATCACTACACCAACAAGCTACTCAGTTAAATGATTAAAATTAATCATCTCTGATTTAATGATTAATATTATATTTATTTTCAAACTCAACCTTCTCTATTTGATTAAATATTATTTTTGGACCCTGGAAATGGACTAAATGATTGAATGGATCGAAATGAATTTAATACTTGTCAACATTTGGTTTATATATAACATATGGTTTATATATAACATTTTGTTTATATATAACATTTGGTTTATATATAACATATGTAGCAGATATGGTATTAAATTTGATGAGCTCTATAAATTCCGTATGTGAAAATTATGTACTGTTATGAAGACAGTCGATTTTATTTTTTCAATAAAATATTCTACTGAAATGAACAATATAAATCTTGTATTTTGTGACACATTTTGATAAGATTTAAGTAATAAAACTTTTGGAATGCCAGCCTTAATTTACGGAAAATCAATGACATTGACAGAGTTTTCAGGAGTATTCTGCCATGTGTACACAACCTTTCTGGCCGAAGTTTCGGATCCTATTGCAGTATCTAAACTAACTAACTAACTAACCATCACGCCGATTCCTCGCAGGGATAGGCAGAGATGATTGAACGCCACACTCTTCTATCCTGGCACACCACTTTTGCTTCGGCCACATTCATACATTTTCTCATACAAGTTCTACGGTTGTGGCGGCTTTTAACAGGGCCATCCTCAAATACTTGTAGTATCTGATCGTGCCAGGTCTTTCGCGGACGCCCTCTATTCCTGTTGCTTTCGACACCCACTTCATATATTTTCTTAACCATCCTTTCCTCGTTCATAGGTTCCACATGACCAAACCATCTCAGCACTCCTTTCTTTACCATACTGCAGCCAGCATTTATCATCAGGAAAAGTAAGTATTGGCTTGCAATACTGTATCGAAGGCAGAGGTATTGTTGTCAATGTTGTGCTAAGCACTGGCTAACAATGTGTGCCTGTGTTTATGTATTTCGTGACAATACCGTGTCGGAGACATACATTGTCATGAGTTGTTTTGTGTTACGTGTACGTTCCATTTATTATTGCTTGGATCCTGCTTTCGACACGGTATCGTAAGCAGTACTTAGCGCAATACTGTAGCTACACCCCGCTTTCGAAACTCCAATTAGCCCTGATGGTGGATTCTGCAATGGGATCCGAATCACTCGGAAGAATACCCCTAAAAACTCTAACCAGATGATCCTGAACAATCGTGAAAACCTGGGAACAACATTAATAATTTTCCGAATTTTCATTAAAAGTTCTATTATACTTTTTATTTCGTCCAAATAAAAAAAAAAGTGTTTTTAATGTTGTCAAAACAATCGAATAACTTGAACATTTACAAAGTCAATAATTTTACACTATGAAATTATAGGGTACGGAGGATCGCAAAAAAAGTGTCTATAATCCAAATATTTAAAGAAAAAAAAATGGGTACACCAAATTCTAGAAATAAAACATCTTTGTTAAATTTCAACACCCCAAAATATTAAACTAGTGCAGCGCAAATCCACTATTCTTTTGAAGGAATTTTAAATAACTACCTGCAATAATAAAAAAATCAAATTCTAAAAACATTCACAAGTCAATTAAAAAAATGTTTACAACAAACTCCCAATAATATGTTAAATATCCCATTTTTTAAAAATAATTACTTAATCCTAATAAAAATTTTCATTATTTTTTAGTTCACATATATTTGTTACAGATTTCATTGTGAACTTCAAATATATTTGTTATAAATTGAATAAATTACTTTGATAATTGCATTGTAGGCGAACTTCCTCTCTAAAACAAGCAGTTATGTTTTCTTAGAGAGGTAGCACGTAAAACCTTTATTGTTAGAGTTTTTAATATGTTAATCTAATTCAAATATCTCATTGTACAAGTAAAATTGTTTTAGTAAAAATTAATTATTTACATTTATTTTTTAAAATACGTATATCGACGGCTTCTACGTATAATATCGTAACTCACAAATCGACGATTTTTAGTTTTTTGTGTATTTCATATGTATTTAATTATATCTTTATTTCCAGGAAAGAAAAAAAAATATTTTGCAATAAATAACATTTTTTTCGGACGTATTTTATCGTATCTCTAACAATCACATATTTTTTACGAAGTATATTATCGTATACTTATGATATCGTATAAGTATACTATCGTAACACTTATGATAATTTGCGTTGGAAAATAACATAAGATAATTTTATCGTACGTAACACTTACGATAACATACGTTGGAAAATAACATAAGATAATTATCGTATGTAACACTTACGATAATATGCGTGAGAAAATAACATAAGAAAATTATCGAATGTAACACTTACATTATTTTACGTCGCATCTTTTCCGAAGTTAAATGTTGTAAGTCATTTATACGATATTTTACGTCGCATCTTTTCCGAAGTATAATATCGTATGTGCATTTCTACAAAAACCTTTTATAATTTCGACTTTTTTGTGATTATTTATGAAACTACAGTATAAAGTAAAATATTGAAACGAAATTTCATAAAAATTGGGCAATATTTAGATTTATACCGGACGAAAATATGTTCAAATCCTTCTCCTGTAAAATTGAATTTTATGGGTTACGATATTATACGTAGGAGCCGTCGATATATGCATATAATATTACGTGAATTTATTATATTAATAAATATTATAAAAATATATGTTTAGCTTTATCTTATTTATAACGTTATTTATCAGTAAGAGCAAAAAAACTTTATGGTAACATTATTCATATTAATAAAAAGAAAACACTCAACATATTTCCGGGCCAATGGCCTCTCCAACAGGATACAACATTCAACAGGATACAAATAAAAATATTTTTTTTACTTTAGTTATTAATTAGTTATTCAACTCCCATACACCTATATACAGGGTTATTTGTAAAACATTAATAACCTCGCAGGACTATGTTCCTGCCTTGATTATGAGTCGAAAATGTTGAAGCTATTATGACCTAATATCAATAGTTTAGGAGATATGCGACATCAAAGTTTCTTTCTTTTTTTTTCAATATCCGACTTATTTTTTGTAAAACGTTGGACAATCATTACAGTAACTTATATCGAATATGAAAAATTTATTATCTTTAATACAAGTCAAATAAAAAAATAAAAACCTTCGAATTCCAATTGGAATTTTTGCGAGGTTTTTATCATTTTATTTAACTTGTATTGAAACGAATGAATTTTTCGTAATCGATACGAGTTACTGTAATGATAGTCCAACGTTTTACAAAAAAATAAGTCATAAATATTGAAAAAAAAATGTAAACTTTGATGTCGCATATCTCTTTAACTATTGATGTTAGGTCATAATAGCTTGAACATTTTCGACTCATAATCAAGACAGGAATATAGCCCTACGAGGTTATTAATGTTTTACAAATGACTCTGTATATTTTTATTTTTGTTAATGTCTTTACATCGAATTTTAATTTTTAGTATACGTTGTATCCTGATGAGGGACCTTTGATCCCGAAACATGTTGATTAATTCTATAATTAGTGGTTTTATACAATGTTTTCTTTTTATTAATATGAAAATTTTCGAGTCAAGAGGTGTATGAATAGGTTTCACACTTTAAACAAGGTCTATTTATTACATTCGATATGATTACGTTTCAATCAATATTATTGCGTATTGATACATTTGTACATATATGACTATACGCACATAAGTAGCAAGGTATATATTACAGAATATGCAAAGGTGTAGGGTTTCGCGTAGGGGATGATCTGCGGGTGGGGGGGAGGGGTGTCCTCCATCCGGGGTAGGGATGGGACCATTACCTGGCTGCGCCCATATGGTAGCCACGTCTAACTTAAAGCTGCCCAACATTTTGTTTGACCTCAACATGTTCCGCGCCTGCAGCACCTGCGACACTCACACTCATTAGAAGGGCTCTTCGGGCCGAGCGCTCTCTACCACTTTTCACCCCGAAAATAGAAGAAGCTTCTGAGAAATCTTTTCATCCAAAAACCATAGAAAAAAGCACACCTGTATGCCAGAATTTTTATAAAAATAAAGTGCTTCTTTTCAATAAGAGCAAAATAACTTTGTGGTGACATTATTTGTATTAATAAAGAGAAAACACTTTATACAGGGTTATTTGGAAAATATTAATAACCTCGCAGGAATATATTCCTTCCTTCCTCCTAAGCTATTGTGACCTAACATCAATAGTTAAGGAGACACGCGACATCAAAGTTTGCATTTTTTTTTTAAATATTTCTGATTTATTTTTTGTAAAACGTTGAACTATCATTACAGTAACTCATATCGATTACGAAAAATTCATTCGTTTCAATACACGTTAAATAAAATGATAAAAACCCTTCAAATTCCAATTGGAATTTGAAGGTTTTTATTTTTTTATTTGACTTGTGTTAAAGGGAAGGAATTTTTAATATTGAATATGAGTTACTATGATGATAGTTCAAAAAATAATTCAGAAATATTCGTCGCATATCTCCTTAACTATTGATATTAGATCATAATAGCTTGAACATTTTCGACTCATAATCGAGGGAGGAATATAGTCCTGCGAGGTTATTAATGTTTTCCAAATAACCCTGTATATATGAAACCATTATTTATAGAATTATCAACACGCCTCAGGGCCAATGGTTTCTTCATCAGGATACAGCGTACACTCGAATAGACATTAATAAAAGCAAAAAAATTAATATTTGGGAATTGAGTGACTAATTAAGAACTAAAATGTGAAAACAAATTTAAAAAGCAACTATTTTCAAAAGGATTTGGTTATTTAAAATATATAATTTGCTATTATCCTAACCCTAATTATAATCCTTTGTTATTTGTGTGTGAAATTTCCAAACTTTTATTAATATCAAAAGAATGGTTGATTTCCAAAAGCCGATTAAAAAATTTCGAATGGTTATTTCTATTTAAACAAAAATTTCTACAAATTTTACTTCTATGAAAATGATTGCAACCATCGATGAAAGGATTATTGGCCCCAAACCATGTTAATAATTTAAAAAATAGTGGTTTTAAGCAAAGTGTTTCCTTTTTGTTAAAAAATTATTATTTTATGCACTTGGATATATTACCAAATTCAGAATTTGAGTAACCCAAGAGCTAAAATGTTGTTACCAATAATCACAGTGATTTGATACATTTAATTAACCCTAAAATTTCAATGAACATTTCATGGATTTTTATTAAATAAAACATATTTTGATGTATATAATTTCATTGCCTATTAAAATATTAAGAATTATAATCAATATTTACGTATTGCAATTTGATAATCTGCCCAAGTTATAATCATGAAAATTGGCAATGGATAGCAACTTGATTCGTATCACAAAAATATACATTAGGCGAATGAATAAGTAAATACTTTGAAGCTAAACATCGAGTAGAATATAATTATTTTTATTCTCAGTACAAATATTCCAATCGTCATAATTACATAACCCAATATAATAATTTTATAAATGATCAAATCATTTTGGGTTAGATGTTCTATAGTTAATAATTCTTGCAAAGCATATTAAATATACCAATATTAATTTTAGATAAATCGAATGTCATAATAATGATTATCTCTATCTGTCAATATTGATGTATATTAACACTAATTAAGATTTCCAAAACGCATTTTTAATTCGTCGTCGTTTTATTTAAAATCAGTTAGTTATTGGAGTAAAGAATTCGAACACATTATAATCCACAACATAATATTGCGCACATGTTGAATAAAAATTTACGCTTTTCCGTGCTTCAAATTCAAATAAGATATATCATTCAATGCAAATCATATACGCATTTGAGATTTTAGAGTAAAGTTATGTAATTTAAATCTTTATTCATAAAATGAGTTCGATATAACTTTTATTAAATATTTGTGATAGCCAAATTTTCGTTTGTATTTTTTTAAACTTTGAACGATTAATGATTCCTGGTTAATTCAATATTAATGAAAGCTCGTATGTAATCCAATACAATCTAGGTAAGGTTCTGCTTTGTAATATATATGGGTTCAGTATTCATGGCTGTGGATGCCCTAATAATATGTTCCACGGGGGTTAAGCGACCATTTAAATGTACAACGTTGAATGAGATTTAGGATAAGCACGTGGTAATGCTAATTTACTCGAGTTAAAAATTCATTGATGAAAATGAAGCAATTTGTGAAATATCTTTCACCCCGTATCACAGTTTCACCCGCGTATTCCACAATTTCTCTATATGGTATTCTCAACAACCTCATTAGAACATAATTTAATAAAATTATGTCTATTAACACGTACATTTTTAATAAACACTTTATTTATTTTTAAAACAGGCGTTACAATAATTTTTTAATAAGGGTATTTTCTAAATTGATTATTTTCTCTACATCTGAATATTACTCACTTCGATAAAGACAATAATTTAAGTGTGTAATAAATTATGGTATGTTCTTTGAATTAATAAATTAAAAATAAAGCTTGTTATTTCCCTAGTTCAGCAAGTTTTCAATTTTAAGTCTTTTTAAGCTGTTATGAACTTCTGAAAATGAAAACAAGATGTGTACTTCAACTTCATCGGGATTTTGTTAAAAAAATAATATTTCAGAAAGAAGACAGATTTAATTTTAAGTGTCAAAGCTATTTTAAAATGAAAGCATGTGACACGGTTTGTGAGCCAGTGCAAAGTTAAAGTCTGGGAATCACAGAATAGAAAGCGGATAATTTGTGGATGATCGGATGAATCATATTTTTTGTAAATCTTATAATGTAATATCTCACGTTGTTTCATCATGGAGTTTCACATTAAGACCTCCATAGTAAGTAAATGTTCTTTTGATCATTAAAAACTATTGACTCTTAACTTGACATTAAGAAATTTCATGAAAACGATTTTACTATATAAAATGGCCAGTGGATAGTTGAAGAATGTAAAGTAATTCTAAAGAAGGTAACATTTTTTTCTTTAAGTTCTTAAAAACGCAGGCAGATTAGTAGTTGCGAAAAAGAACAAATGGAAAGTAGCATGATACGAATCGTTATAAGAAATAGAATCCTAAAGGCACCATTTAAAATAAAATTAGCAGACCAAAAACCAAAAACAGTAAGATGTGCGAGAGGTGTAATTTTATTATGGCGATCATGTAAAACATTAAACGTAAGACATATGCGATTGTGACATGATTCGCGTAAATATCAAAAGCGGGGCAAAACTTGTTATGAAGTTTAGAATGTTATTTATTTTTAAAACAGTGTCACTGAATTCCCACTCAGGGCGAAATGTTACCCAAGTTTGTTTATATAAAGTAAATAGGGAAGTTGCACTTACGATAAACGTCATGTAATGTATTTGTAATGTTGTAAAGTTGAGTTATAATGTCGTATCCACTAATAAATGTTTTGATTAATAATTTTTAATATTAAATGTTACAGAAACTGAAAGCTACGCCATCACTGATGCGTTTAATTGAGATAAAAAATTTCTTGCTCTAAATATTTCGCAAAAGAGTTGTCTTTTGCAAAATATGGTAAAATCTCGGTTATCGAGATTATTTAGATTATCTCGATTATGCCGCGGAGCAAAAAAAAGCAGGTATAGACGGCAGGATATCCCAGAAAACTACACACACAAGATTCTGAACGTCTTTGAAAATCTGAGAACATTTTTTTACCTTCGCTTATTATCTTACTGTTATATTATATAATTTTTTAAATGTATCAACTTGCAATACCGTACCAAATTAGCACAAATTAAAAGATGGCATATTGTTTAAATTAAACCTTTGTTAAAATATACAATTTTAGGTAATCGAAATAATGATGATAATAAAAGAACCTACGAAGACTTTTCCAACCTTATTTAATAATTGGCGTGGGTCTAATATTCAATAAACAAATCATAATGTAACCTTTCAGTAGTTTATCTGGAATAATTTTGATGCCCAGACAGTAAGGACTGGTTTGTTACTCAAATTTTCTAATTTTTTTATTTATTTTTCAATTATTCGGAGGGCTTCTTTTGAGCTTGTTTTTTTCCCTGCATGTATTTTCTTTTTCCTACATTTACATAGTTTATCAATGTTCTACAATGTAGTGATTATTCCTTTTTACTTTATTTACTTGTAATGTGTACTTTTAATGACCTTGTGGTCGTGTATGTTTACAAAATGAAATAAAATGACGTTAAAGAAGTGAAACCACCCCGTGTGTGAAAATATTAGTTGATGTCACAATTGCATATTTGGTCCTCGGTACAGTTGCTTAATGAGGAACCGCAGAAAAAGTGTTTCGAGATGAAATATACCAGGTGCTTCATATACAGTCTTCAAGTCGACCTTGAAGCTGCCGATGGGGGTTCCGCTGCGCAGGAGGCTTCTGCTGTGCAACACCTACAACACACAACGGTTACCTTCACGCCATTATCTCAATCCAAACTATACAATATGGGGGTCACCTTCGATTGCGTCCGCGTCGCACGGCCAAATTGCGGCTCCGTTCGTAATTCATATCACAAATGCCTTTCGTAAAAATGCACAAACTTACCGATAGAGTGATGATTTTATCGAACAGCATGACGGGGGGGATGTGAAAGTCAAACACGAAATACTGAAACAACAAGAGACATTGCAATCAAAAAATGGAAGACAGAAATGTTAACATACATTGATTCAATTCAATTCAATTCAATTTTATTCATTCCATAATATGTATATTACAAACTTTATATTCAAGGCATACATATTAAGAAGTTATATCAAAAATATACATATACACACAAATATAAACATATGTATATATGTATATATATATACTATAAATATATATATATATATATATATATATATATATGTTAGTTCTAACTACTTTGGGGGTAACCCGCGTCAATTTCTGGTCGTCAGGACCAGTCGTCTGCCGACGTTTCGAACAGATCTCACTGTTCATCTTCAGGGCGCCTTGTCGATGAGCTGCTTCTCCAAAAAGCGTACAACCGTTTGGGTCCGGAGCTCACCGTCACGTGAAAGTTTGAAAAATTCTGCGTCAGGTGTTTGTGGATGAACAGTGAGATCTGTTCGAAACGTCGGCAGACGACTGGTCCTGACGACCAGAATTTGACGCGGGTTACCCCCAAAGTAGTTAGAACTAACATATATTGTACCGTGAAAGCCTTAGATTTAACATATATATATATATAAATAATCATATTTATTATTAAACAATTGAAAATGTTTAAAAAAATAAAATTTATATGATCGTAAATAGTTTGATTGATTGCCCCCAGATTACTAGTCTGATCGACTTATATGCTCCATCGAGGTCATCAAGACACAGTGCATTGTTCTATTATAGTGGAAATGTCAGAACTAATGCATTAGCAAACTCTGTAATTCCCAGATTACACTCATTAGGGAATGAACATGCAGAGGCGGCTGACATTTTAGCTGATAGTATAACTGTTTATAGGACAAAGCTGATACAATTGTTTAGATCTCAACGAAATGGAAATGGACAATAAATTTTTCTATTTTACTCTATTATTAACTATTATTATTTGTACCTTTAATTTTATTATTATTTTATCTGTCTCATGTTTTTCTGTATTATTATTATTATTATTATTATTATTATTATTACCTTTTAACTATTATTATTGTAACTTTTAACTGTATTATTATTTTAACTGTCTTATGTTATTTAAAAAAAAATATTCTGTATACTTGTAAAAGCCCATAAGGGCGTTAAATAAAAAAATAAAAAATAAATAAATAAATGACCTGTACAGTCTGGTCAAAGGTGTAAGAGAATCCTACTTCGAAAAACCCCCTCAGACATATGGAATATATCAATATCCAAAGCGATTTTGTTCAGCATAGCTGTGGCTCTTCCAACAGGCATAACCATCGGCAGGTTGGTCCTGTATATTGGAATGTGAAACAATCTATGCTGACGATGTCTAATGTAATTATTAGGAACATACAAACCAATGCTCTGTATAATTTCAGGATTATCGATCATACCACGCAACAATCGATAAAAACGTGTCTCTAGACTATTGTAGCCAAGCATACCCTGGAGGAACTCGATTGGGTAACGCCATAAAGCCAAAGGATAAGTCGATTTGATCTGGGTGTACACGTGATCGGTGTTGTAACAATAAAGTAGAAGCTAGCGGCCACCATACTTACGTTGTAGTATCAAACTTAAAATATTTTATCTACGTGAACACTATAGTATATAAAAAGGTTTGTATATTATGTCATTTGAGTTTAGGTAATACAGGTACAAAAAAAATGAGTAGTAAAACGTTAATATATTTATTTATTTATTTATTTAATGTTCATGGAAGACCAACAGAACAAAAAAAAGCATAGAAAACATTGATACAATATAGAAGGCCAATTACAGGTCTCCACATTTAGAAATATGTCAGTAATGATAAATATTTATGATATACTAAGGCATATTAAAAATTATATAGAAAGAAAGAATAAAAAATTTAAACAAAAGACAAAGAAACTTACTTATTACGTGGAAAAAAATTCAGCACTCAAAATTTTTCTTAATCTTGTGTGACTGCACTCGAACAGATCAATATCCAATAATCTCATCAGTTTATTGAA
Source organism: Agrypnia vestita (assembly GCA_016648135.1). Classification (NCBI taxonomy): domain Eukaryota; kingdom Metazoa; phylum Arthropoda; class Insecta; order Trichoptera; family Phryganeidae; genus Agrypnia; species Agrypnia vestita. Next base: position 215,623 of record JADDOH010000975.1, on the reverse strand, counting down.
TGCATCGCATACCCTCAAGAAATATGAATTACTACGATAGTTGGATGAGGTAAAATCAATGTGAAAGACTGGGTTGTGTCTACGAGATCTACAGGGAGCATTGAATTTTAGTCTATTTAATAGTTCAGGACAGTCGACGTTGCCTGATACAATTTTTAGTAGGTACATCAAATCACCTATTTCGCGACGTTATATAAGGTATCATGTAATAATATTAAATAGAGGCCCAAATAAAATGTATAAAATTTAGATTTGTTACTATACTCGTAACATAAATGACTGATTATCGTATGGCATCGGATAATTTAAATTATTCAGAAATTAGAGCCTGAGTTCGAAAGAGTTCGAGATACGAAAGCGTGACTATAGGTCGACCACAATCAAAAGACCATTCCCTAGCTTTGTCCGGTAAGAAGAAAGCGTGGGGAAAGTCCTCAATATGATATTACAAATAAATATATATTTTTAATTTAGAAAAGGTTACTTGCGAACTAGAAAAACTTCTTATGTGTTCATTTCTTGCATCGTAACAACACACATATTTTTTGCGCGCATTCTTTTGAATGCTGTCTAGCTATAAGTGCGATGTAATCGAAAAAAATGAATGCTTAGAACAAGTGAAAGAGTTTGTGTATTTGGGAAGATTATTTATTAGAAACGGCAAGGCTGAGAACGATATTGAAAGTAGAGTAACTGAAAGAAACATGTAAATGACACTCTGAATACAATTATGTTCAATAAGAATCTGTCAAAGGAAGCCAGACTAGCGGTACATAATGGCGTTCTAATGCCAAATCTGATGTATGGAAGTGAAGCATGGAATTGGAAAAAAAACGAATGAAAGTAGACTGTATGCGGTCACTAAGGCGCTTGTGGGGAAAATCTTTAGTCGATAGAGCGAGGAATGAACAAATTAGATGGGAATGTAATGCTTGTTGCAGCGTGGTAGGTAGAATAAATAATTATTGCTGAGATGGATTGGTCATATGGAACGTATGAGCGAGGAAATAATGGTTAAGAAAATATATGAGGCGAGTTTTGAAAGCAGCTATATTTAATATAAAACCTCGAATTCAGTAATAAATTAGTTATCCTTGATGACTGCAATAATTTTTTTTCGGTTTTTTATTTATTGCCTTTTATGTCATTAACATTACAAACAACATGTATATGTTTGTTCACATACTAAAAATATTTATTTAACTACAAATACATAAATATACAACTTCATATACAGGGTGTACCAGAGCTAGCAGCAGAAACTTTGCCGGTAGATTCCTGCCTATGTAATGAGTCTAAAATGTTCAAGCAATCATAGCCTAATATAAATAGTTATGTAGATATGCAATCAAAGTTTTAATTTTTTTCTAATATTTCTTACTTATTTTTTGCAAAAATTTGAACAATCATTACTGTAACATATATCGATTATGATAAATTCATTCGCTTTAATACAAGTCAAATAAAATAGTAAAAACCTTGCAAAAATTGTAAAAAGTTATTTTTTACAAGGTTTTTATCATTTTATTTAAGTTGTATCGAAGCAAACGAATTTTTCATAATCGATATAAGTTACTGTAATGATAGTTTAACTTTTTGAAAAAAATAAGTTAAAAAAATAAAAAAACAGAAATATTGAAAAAAAATGCAATCTTTGATATTGCATATCTCCATAACTATTGATATTAGGTGATGGTTGCTTAAACATTTTAATCCTGAACCTGCTAGCTCTGGTACACCCTGTATATTGTTGCTTTCGTTTTTGTACCCAACATTTCATATAAATAGGAACTAATTGAAATTATCCTGTTAATTGTAATTAATAACACAATAATTCAAATAAAAACTGTAATTACTTAGTAAACTACTCCACATTATAATCAGATGATTTTCAAAGCAAATTGACAGTTGGAATACACAAAAAACATTTAGTATGTCAGGAAGTATGGAATTCGTAGCAGTGTCGTTTCTATGCGCGCAGTTCTCACCAAAACAACCTTTCGAAGAAACACGCAATTTATTTACCAGCTACCTAAAACGCGCAGACGTAAATATACGCGCGTTTAAACGGCTTTAGTTAGAAAATATTCATTTCAGTGAGACTCTTTTAGAGATTCAATAAATTTGATGCGCGCACATAAGTAAAATAGAAGAAGCATTGATATGAAGTTGTGTACAGATGCAGGAGAAAATAATTAGCCAATTTAAGTCGTAAAACTCTAGCCGTAGTCACGAAATTACGGCTAGAATTTTAAATCGCTTTTTTCATATAATATAATAAGGATTACTTTATAAATATTTTCCCCAGAATCTTTAGTAATGCAGTGTTTTTGCTTGTATGCGCTGCACGCCACTGGTATTAACATAATATTTGATAAAATGACTGAGTTGTTTTTGATATATAAAATAAAATATCTAAACAATGTACTGATTAAATAAACATTACTGTAATTTTATAATTTATACTGATCAATAATCAAAATTTTACTGATCAAATATTCGAATTGTCACTATTATACTGATTATTTATTTTAGAATAATAATAAGGGTAGTAGAAAATAAAGTTCTTGTAGAAAAAAAAAGATATTAATATTATTTGTTTATTGCTTCGCTCGCTAATGCTTATCAAGTTTGGTTAATAATGGTCATTTGTAATATTGACAAAGTTTAAATTTGATAAACAATTTTAAAAATTGTCCTTTGATGTCCATTTTCAAAAATTGTCATTTTATGTCCGTGAATAGAATTTTAATTCGATTACTCGGTGGACGCCGACAGCTGTCTAGATGTAGTGATGTCCAGCTTTGTGCACGAGCCGAGTTAAAAACTATTTGATCGACGGTGCTTGGTTCATTCAGCTAGCCGAAAATAACAAAAAAAAAGGTCGAAAGTTATTAAATTGTGTGTGTGTAAAATATTGATTCTGGCAACATTTCATAAAATATAAAATGATTTTTTCCGAGGGTAGGTCTTGTTCCGAGGGTAAGTAAGGTCTTGTTCGGACACGCGGGAATCGTGCGATTTCTGTCATTTATTCAGACAGCCGCGGTTAATAAGCGATTTATGTGCGCGAATAATAAACGTCAGTTTGACAGCTCCGGTGCCGTTCTCCATCTTTGAATATCAGAGATAAATTCGCTGAATTCGCTCATTATTTTGTGAACGACGGCCGTGTTCCATGGCAAGACACAAAAATATAATTCTGTCAGTTCATTTTTGGTGAACAAATACCTACTTACCTAAATTACTCTTTTTTTCCAACGTGTCTTCACCATTTCCAAATATCTCCACCAACTCCTGCCAAGCTTGGTTCTTGGCAATTTTATTTGAGTAATCCTCACAATGAAGATCCCACATTGCAGGTCTTTTCTCCACTTCAGCAATAAAAAGTTCAGTGTCCAAGCGATCCATAACGAGCTCGCGCGTGCTCCTGTTGTGACAGGAGCATGCGGGCGCCACGCGATTCTATTTTCTAGCGGTTGAGTGGCGGGCACCGCGCGGTTATGTCCGAACGATTACATACAAACCTACATAAATAAGATCCGCGCGGATCCCACGCGATTCTAAAACCACGCGGGTTTATGTACGTATTTAAGTATCGTTCAAATGATAGCAATAGGTTCGCGTGGCGCCCGCGCGATTCTATTTCTATGGAGCGCTTTCCTCAGCGCTCAGTTGCGTTGCGGGCACCGCACGATCACAACACGCGTAAGCTCGTTATGGATCGCTTTGACATTGAACTTTTCGGTGTGAGGATTACTTAAATAAAATTGCCAAGAACCGAGCTCGGCAGGAGTTGGTGGAGATATTTGGAAATAGTGAAGACACGTTGGAAAAAAAAGAGTAATTAAGGTAAGTAGGTATTTATTCACCAAAAATGAATTGACAGAATGATATTTTTGTGACTTGCCATGGAACACGGCCGTCGTTCACAAAGTAATGAGCGAATATATCTCTGATATTCAAAGATGGAGAACGGCACCGGAGCTGTCAAACTGACGTTTATTACTGACACTATTCGCGCACACAAATCGCTTATTAACCGCGGCTGTCTGTACGCATGACACAAATCTGCCGTTTCAAAACGAGCGATTTGCAATCGCGCGATTCCCGCGTGTCTGAACGTAGGCTAAATTATGTTTATTTTATTTGTAAAATGAGTAAATTTTTTATATATTATTAATAGATATGTGTGTATTATTCAATTTTTTTAATGATGATAAACAGAATTTTTTGAAGTCGTATATATTATCTTGCCATGGAATACGGCCGTCGTTCACAAAGTAATGAGCGAATATATCTCTGATATTCAAAGATGGAGAACGACACAGGAGCTGTTAAACTGACGTTTATTTAACCGCGGCTGTGTGAAACACATGACACAAATCGCGTGTTTTGAAACGCGCGATTTGCAATCGCATGATTCCCGCCTGTCTGAACAAGTACTAAGTGACGTCACACGCTGGAACGTCGCGTGAAACGAAATCATATTTGCTGCACAAATTTAAAAGTACCATAACTTTTTATTTGCAGAGATATTTAAATGATTTTTATTTAGCAAAACTAAATATAAATGACATTTATATTTAGTTTTGTTAAAATTTTTATAATTGATCTATAAAAAATTTGTACTTCTTCATTCGATAAATATGAGGGCGTACCCAAAAATTATGAGAATTCGTTTCTAGAGGGTTTTTTGTTTTCCGTGAATTTATTCATGAGGGTGCAAAATGATCGCCTGAGTTGGTCAGAAAAAACGTCCTGCACTGTGGCGATTAAGGGATTGGCACCAAGACAATATTACTGCTCACGCGGCGTCGAGTTCAGAAAGCTTTTGGCAAAAATCACTATTTTTCGATTCCTCGTTTATGAAAACTCGTAGGCTTTGACGCAAAATACTCTGTTAAGGTACTGATACACGTGATCATTAGTGGTACGTGAGCATGCGCAGTATTGAGCTTCTTAAACCATTGCTATTTAGTAGCATGTGTGTACGCACATTGCTAGTAATGAGCGTGCTCATTTGATTTGCGGGTGGAAGGGGTATCTTTTGAGCATGTGTGAATAGGCCAGCTTATGAGCATGATAACGTTATTCGCGGCTAGTATCGATTATCAATGCGACCTTCTCAGTCCGCGAAAGATGAAACAAATATTGCGCCTTGGGGAGATGACAAAACATTACTTTTCGTGACTTATTTTAGGAATGACAAATGTCTGTGGAATACTCGGTCACCGCTATGTAAAAATAATATAACAAGAAATAATGTTTATGAAACTAATAAAAATACATGAATGATTCAAATCTTACAATAAAAATTATAAAAACTTCCTCAGGAACTGTTTTAATTTTACTTGAATTTCCTGTTTCAGTTTGCAAAGTTTCCATTTTAAACAAGAGCGTCTCTATTCTATGATAAGAGCATGCCAGTTATAAGCACGTGTGATTGATTGTTAGCTTTGAGTATGCTCATTGTTCATTCATGAGCATGCTTAAAATAAGCATGCCGATAACGATCAAGTGTGTACAGTAGTTAGAGCATGCTAGTTTTGAGCGTGCTAATGACCATGCTAAAAAAAAGCATGTCTTTAGGTTCGTTTTTATTCCACTAAGGTTATTAAATTTTCTTCCATCTAAATAATCAATCTAAATAAGCAGATGATGCTAGATCGGGTATATACAGGGTATATCATAGCTAGCAGCAAAAACGTCGGGGAGTCTTCTTCGTGCAATTTTGAATAGAAAATATTCTTTATACCTTGAGTGAAATATCGACAGTTACGTGGATAAGCGACATCAAAATTTGCATTTAAAAAAAATATATTTGTATTATTTTCAATAAATCATTGGACTAGCATTACAGTAACTTATGTGGGATATCAAAAATTTATTCGGTTTGATACATGTCAAATAAAATTATTAAACTCTTGCAAAAATTTGAAAAAGAATAAATTACAGTATATTTAAAATTACATTACTTAGTCGTCCTTAAATAATTATATTAAAATAATTAAAAAATTAATTTTATTATTTGTTTTAATCTACTTTATTCATTAATTACACCTACATGTTTCGGAAAAACCTTTCCAGCGTCAGGGTATTTTATATATGTCAACATATCAAAATGAATGATGTATTTTGTTTTTTGGTTTCCTAAATTATTAAAAAAATTTTTTTTAAATATTATTGCTAAAGATCTTGATTACACAAAATTATTGGAACTTTTTTTAGATTTGGACTAGTAGATAAATTTAATTGATTATTTATAATATTTTGTTTACTTTTACATGCTTTACTTATTTCTAATGATTCTAAATTATTAAATTTAAAACCAAAATTATTTTAATATTAAAAGTCCTAAATTTTTATCGAAACCGTGAACATTTTCTAGTAAACGATTTGCAAATTCAGAAAAACCATGATCATTCAGACATCTCAAATGCTCTTTCTCTGATGATGGATTTCCGAAACGTGTAGGTGTTATCAATGATACAAGTAGATTAAAACAAATAATGAAATTATTTTTATAAAATTTCAATCTACAAAGCTGCTCAACCAATTGAAAAAAATTAAAATAACTGCTTGTTGCTGTGAAAGTTTTAAAAACACGTTGACACGTCGCCTAGTTTCAAAATAATAATAAAAATATAAATAATAGTTAAAACGAGAGCTTTATATTATAAATTGCAAAATTTCCTCCGTGCTAGCGGGCGCGGCGGCGCGTGTGACGTGCTTATCTGTCAACGTTTGAAATGCATCGTGCAATACGAAATCGTGGCTTATTTTCGTCGCTTGCACGCTATACCGCCGTAGCCAGCGCACGATCCCGCGGCTTGGAAATATCATGTGACGTATTTCGTATTAGGTTGTGTTAGAAACCGGCTCATGTGCTAACTGGTGCTAATTAGTAATAGTACTAGTTTAGCTGACAAAATGATAAAATTTCATGTCGAAATTCTCGTTCATTTGTAGGTTACATATGGATCCTGGTAAAGATGCCGCGTGGAGACAGCTCGCGTCGTGTTTAATTATAATAATCACCTCAAAAAATTACAACAGCCAGTCATAAAAAAAATGGGATTTATATTTAGAGTAGTTAAAGATTTTAAAAACTCAAAAACCTTTGAAATTTTATTTTGTTCATTAATCAGAAGTACACTGGAGTTTGGCTCCGTTATTTGGAACCAACAATATCAAGTACATATAAATAACATTGAACGTATTCAGCGTAAATTCCTAAAGCGATTGACCTATGGCGGACCTATTTGGTATGTACCTTACAACACTACCTTCCATGGCAGTGATTCTGGCATGGTATGCAAATGTATTGATATTTAGCTAGACGACAGATCGGATGCCTTTACCTCTAAGGGCCGGTTGTTTCAAGTTGGGTTAAAGTAAGCGTTCTTTTAAAGCATAGATTTTTACGTTCTCCACCAATCAGACGATCCGTTTTCGTGAAAATCTATGCTTTGATCGACCGCTTACTTTGATCGAACTTGAAACAACCGGGCCTAAGTATCAGATTTGTACTCATCCCGTTTGGCTCCCACAGGTACAAGAGTTCGCGAACAACTCTGATGGCGACGTGTGCCAAATAAAAGAGTGATTTCAATTAATCGTGTATTGAGAATTTAAATACAACATAAGTGAATTAAGATTAAGGCTTTACATTTTATCGCTGGTAATGTATTGGAAGTTTTATATGAAATAGCGCACTCCCGAAAATGGAATAGCGGTGCGAAGAAAAATATTGTTACACCTTCTCTATCGTCTCTAGCTTCTAGACGCAAATGCCTAGATATTTAATTTCTTCATAAATAATAATGTGGATTGTCCCGAGTTACGGTCAAGTTTTGACTTTCACGTACGAACCCGTCGTTCACGACGTAAAACTCTTTTCCGACCCAAAAACTACAAAAATCAGGCTGCAAAAAACTCGGTTATCAGTTATCACACACACACACACATACACACTCACACACAATTTGTGATTTAAGACATTTATTAATATTTACATAATTATTTACATAATTTTATAGACATTACTAGCTGTGCCTGTGTACCGACACAGTCGGCGCGCCTATTTTGAAACAATCTGAAGCATTTCCGGCTCTCCCATAACAAAATATGAGGGTGACGAAAATGTGCTAGAAAGCACATTTTCGTCACCCACTCCCACCCACGTATAGCCACCCCCACCAAACTCGCATGTTTTCTATGTGACACCAAGGGCTATCCACCACCATAACCACCGGTGGTTGGCTGTGGCTGGTTGTGGAGAAAGCTTGGCGGATAAGGGAAACACGGGTTTCTTATATATATATATTATATATATATATACTCTATAATATATAGATATATCTATTGATTGTAAGTGACTAATAGATTTATGGAGCAGATTTATGGAGCAGATATTCAAACGATTTAAAAAAAAATATACCATTTCAATTCCCTGAGTTAACATTGCCTCTTTATCGCCACATGTGTGCGCGTTTCTGGTGAAAAAGATACTCATCACTATTGGTCAAATGACATTTTTAAGCGCAGCTAGCTTTGTCAATTGCTCACAATACTGATCAGCTGTAATTATTTGATTGTGGTATAGCAACTCATAATATAAAGAGTTACTTTTTTACGCACTTCGGCTTACAAAGGAGTCGGTGGAGCTTTACTAGGCTTAGTCCATTTTCTTTTTCACATCGCGTTATTGCAAACTGCTAATTTTTCATCTTCTGACAATAATCAATGCAAACAAGATTCATGCTATTGTCTAGAACCTAAATAAACACCCGATGAAACGCGATCTGAAACGCGGCAGCTGACGTTGACGGAGAGTCAGAACGACGTATCGCGAAATTATCTCTATGCGTTTCAGATACCTCACTGTAATTGATTGGTTGACTTCCATCTTCAACGCCATTCCTCTGGTAATTTGATGCAACTCAGTAAAGCCGTCAACATGTCATCTTCAGAAATTGTGCGAAGTTCTTGGTTTATCCATCAGTCGAAAATACTCAGATCGAAGTTTTGAAAACCACTTAGGGCCGGTCTTATAAACGTCCGTTAGTTGAATTTCAGACCAAACAAACCGAAATTCGGTACAAACGTCATTTTTTCGTCTTATAGCAATCCGTTAGTCAAACTTTAGTAAAATTTTACCGACGGCCGATACCGACAGTCGAACCACCAGTTTACCGTCCGTTAGTTGAAATTGACAGATGTATGACAGATTGATGTATTATTTTTTAAGGTTAGGTTCGTTGTCAATTTGCGTTTCATGCTGTTTGTTTAACATTTTGTTTGTTTGTTTGTATACTGTGCTGGCTACTGCTACATTTTCAAGGTTTTTTTTCAGATAGCAATGTTCATCTATTATTGTATTCAAGTTCGTCGGATAAAGAATTAACTCGACGACAAAGAGTGTTCAATACACGAGTGGATTATTTTAATATTTTAGATGACGCAGATTTTGTCTACCGTTTTCGCTTGTCGAAAAGGTCTGCTTGAGAGCTTCTAGAAGATATTGGGCAAAATGTAAAAAAAGCGCACGCGTAAGATTCTGACATTATCACCAACCACAAAATTGTTTGTTGCCTTGAGATTCTATGCTTTTGGATCAATATTATGAGCTGCTGCAGACCTTGTTGGGGTTTCAAAGGCTACTGCCAGTGTAGTATTGTGGGAAGTATCCCAAAAATCCGGTGCCAGCGAGAAATTTTAGGTTATGTTTATTAGTGATGGGTCTGCTCTGTAACTCACTACTACAATGTAGTACTACATTAAATTGAAGTGCACACTTCACACCTTTTGAAGTGTAGTGCACACTAAAAACTACACACACTTCAAAGTTATTGAAAGTGCATACTTCAAATAGTACACTTCATTTCAAAGCGACAAAGTACACACACTTCAAAGTACACACACTTCATAGTTATCGAAAGTAGGAGCACATACTTCAAATAATACATTTTTTATGAAATTTTAGGGAAGTTGATTTAGATAATTGAAAAAATCTCTGGAAACTGAAAAAAACCCGCCCCCCCCCCGGTAATTTTTTCCGGCGACATTTTTTTTAGTCACCAAACTTTTTATTTGGGTAAAAATATAATTACTTCACTAGTACTACAATTTTACTTCATTACGTCACTTCATTAGTACTACAATTTCTTCACTTCATGTAGTTTTTATTACAATTGTAGTGTACACTTTGTAGTCTTCAAACTGGTGAACGTGTGTGTGTTGTAATCTTCATTTTGAAATATAGTTTTTCCCTTCGCTAATGTTTATAGAAGTTATGTTTCGTTTCCATAGAAAAGAGATATAATTCGCCTCTGATAGCTCTAAAATCATAGACAAGAGCAGTACGATGTTGCGATACTTACGTACGGTCAAAAAAGTTTTATAAGACAAGCGTCGGTAATATTTACGAATGAATAGCAATCCGTTCGTCAATTGTCGATGTACTAACGGATATTTGATCTTTTGTTTATAAGACCGGCCCTTAGTGATCTTCTTCGTACATATTGCAAAGGTGATATACCACAATCGTGGTATAGCATTTGCGAAATTCCTAAAGTAAACAGGAACGAAAATGCAATTTATCGATACTTAGACATTCAAAAATTCACAACGGCTCTCTATTGTCGCTGGCTAAACCAATACTAAAGAGAAAGCTTCCTTTATAAAATAAAATAGTTTGAAAACAGATTGTATCGTTAGTTCGAAGAATTTTTCTTGTAAATGTCATAAAAAAAGTCAATAAATTTGCATCAATCCAATAATTATTTCTTGTTTTTATTAATGTCAATTTTTAGTATACATTGTATCCTGATGAAACGACCATTGTGTCAAAACACGGTGTTAATAAATCTATAATATAAGTGCTTGATCAAAAAGAAGATAACTACAAAAATAATCAGAAGAATTATAATAATGAAATTATTATTGATTCTTTTTTGTTATTTATTGTTAATACGCTATTATTTAATGTTACTTTAGTGGTGTGCATATGAACTATACAGCAAAATAGTATAACAAATCATTGTTAAAAGAAGACAAATATCACGCACCGAGTCTATACGAGTATTTTACAATTTTTTTTTAGAAATAAATAATTAGTTAAGTAATGAATAAATAGTTAAGTAACTAATGAAGTGACGTGTAGACGCCCGCGGCGGGAAGCGCTCGAAATAAGGTTATTAAAAGATTTACTTGTCATAAATCTTAAAAACCAGAGGAATTGGCACAGTGTAACATGCACAAAGAGATGCTTATGTTATGTTACGAGTTTAACCGGGAATCAAGAGTCCAGGCTGCCGAATGAGTTTTCTAAGGGGGGTAGCGGGAGTCACACTGATGGACAGAGTGAGAAGTGCCGACATCAGGCACATACTCGGCATGGAGCCCCTACTCCTGATCATAGAAAAATCACAACTGAGGTGGCTTGGACATGTGCTCAGAATGCCATAGGAACGAATACCAAGAAGAATCCTCTTAGCAACCCCGGAGGGAAGACGGCCGGTGGGTCGACCCAGATTAAGCTGGGAGAGACAACAAAAAAATGTATTTGAAAACAGAATGGGTCTGGACTGGTTGACTCGAGCAGAAGCAGCGCACGACAGGGGATCATGGAAGCACCTTGTCGAGTCTTTGGGAAGAAGATGATGATGATGATGAATTTCAACTGATATCTTATCTACAAGTATATATAATTTAAATCAACGGCAATGACAATTGCATGTACGCACGCATACATATAAGATTAAATAATACCTTGTGCATGTGACGTCATATTACAATCATTTTACAAAGCAGAGAATTGAACGATGGATAATTCTCAGGAATACAACATCGTACTAAAAGGAATATTGGAAAACTAATTTACAGGACTGTTAACTTTATTTTATTTATATTTATTGTAGTTTCATTGTAGGTATTAACGATTTAAATTTTTAAATTTTTTCATTTGTATATTATTTTTCTATATAAATATAGAAGTTTCCACTACAATTTATTAAATACGTAACAGCCCTAGGTCCAATAAGTCGAGGTACCATAAAGAAGTGTACATCACGTGATTTCAATCGAGTCGCACGATACGCCGCAGCTACACTACGCCGTAAGAGTGCTGCAACTCTAAAGATAATAATATAATACTTGAGCGCCATTAAGCGGAGTGCCATAAAGCGAAGTATTGTACTCCATATTTTACATATAAAAAAATATTAAAGACCAAGCCTTTCACCCCACTGTGCTCTATCTACCCTTTGGATGCATATGCCTTTGTACACCCCAGCCTTGTAGTGCTCAGAAGGGACACACGTTGCTTTGGCTGTTTCAATTGAAAATTTAGAGTACACTTAAAATTGAAGAGTAGAGAAGCGCACGGGGCGGCATCTAGGGGCAAAGTACATTTAACACAGTAGATACATCAAAGAATTTTCGCGAATTTATCATGAAGTGAAAAATTAGATGTATAAAGCTTTCTCTCAGATTTTATTTTATCTCGCTATCCTTTTAAACAGGCAGCTCAGCTAAGCTGCAAATATCACATCCACTAAAATCTAGCAATTGATGAATAACTTATAAACTTTTAATTTTAATAATTTTACTGAAAAAATACCGAATACTTCTTTTTATTTTTCTTATTTTCATCTATTTAAGAAAACAGATATTTAATACATAATATGACTATAAATATTATCTTGATGTAACCAGTGAAGTTTTCTGGGGTTAAGGTTATGGAATAAAAAGTAAAATTAAACATAATTAAATTAAACTAATTTGTACATTATATCTTCCCTTCTACTCCCGTCCCACATTCCCCTCCACCCTCTCCACTCGCTATTAATGTATGTTAAAGTAAATTTTTAAATTCAGTGGAAATTTTTTAAGATTGTTTTAAAATAAATAAATAAACACACAAATACACACACTCACACAAACTCACTATTGGACATGTTTTTTCTTATTTTTTTATCGATTGTATATATGTGTTTTCTTGCCCAAAACTCTGTACATCAATTATTGTTTTTTTTCAAGATTGATTAATTATATGGCTGTAAGAAAACCAATAAATGAAAATAAAATAAAATAAAATAATAATAATTACCCGTAGTTGAAGAAAGTAACGAAGAGAAAATAAATCAGGTTAAATTAGAAAATAAATTCACAATACATAAAGTGCCAAAAAGAAAAATAAAGAATGTGATAAAGAAAGTTAAATTAAACATGAAGATAAATTAACAATATATAAACTACCAAAAAAGAAAATTTAAGAGTGCAATGAATATGACACTGCATAAAACATTAAAAGGTGGGAAGGAGAAAGAAAAAGGAGAGGACATGCTTGTACACACATGTACATAAGCATGCATACAGGAAATAATTATAATAATACCGATGTTCCCTGCTCAGAAAATATACTAAATTTCACTATGTACTTTATCTTTATACTTTTATATACTATATCCTTTTATCTCTTCACTCTTTTCCCTTTAACATTATCATATCATTGTTTTTCTTATTATTACAATGGCAGGCAATTTTTGCGAAAATGACGAGTCCGGTTAAAGGTTAACCTATACTTACGAGTAGGTACCTAGTTGATGGGCTAAGAATGATAAAATGAATTGAAATTTGGAATTCATTTACTTTTTATAAAATTTTAGAACTGGAAATCATAAATTCATGGTTTTATTTTTAATTATTTTGGAATAAATATTTGATTAGTCCGACAGTCGGAAATAAGATAGCTTTTTGAATTTCAGAAAATCCGTTTTTAATCTTTTTTAATCCCTACTCTCTCGAGAAACAAAACATTTTTTTTACCAAGCAAGAGTAGAAAACAAAAAACAATATAATTAATATAATTTATCTTCTATGTGTAATTTTCTGGGATACTCTTGCGTATATACGACCCCTCTTTCTCATCCCATTGCAGGGTCTATCATCTATCTTCAGGTGTTGTATCAGCCTTAATGATGGACCCTGTACTGGTATCCGAAATGTCGGCTAGAGATGCACGACAGAATATCCCAGAAAACTACACGCAGTAGATTCTGAACGGCCGTGAAAACCTGAGAACATTTTGATCCCTTGACAGCGATGGAAAAATATTGAAGCCCCTGTAATTTATTACTGGCACTGGATGCAGTACCTTGCTTATAAAATTAATTAAAAGTTGGTCCTGTTACGAGAATACATTCAACTTGTCTCATATTTTTTTGTGTTGTATTTTGTGGTGGCTAGGCAACTCTGAAGCCTTTGCTGGCCTCCATGGCTCAAACAGTTGATCAACTAATTTACAACAAATAATCACTTTTTCACTAAATGCAAAATGACTTTGTGTAACATTACTTATATAATTGACAAGAAAACACCGCGAATTTATTGGATACATCAGGATACATTAAAAATCAACATATCAGAGTTGTATAAATAATTTAAAATTTAAAAAGTAAAACTATTATTAATTTTTTTAATATTTAAAGTCAGCCATTACCCATAAGAGGCGTTCGAAATGTGGATACATCGTAAAATGTTAAGGATATCTTGGACTGACATGACTAGTAATATTGAGGTTTTACGTAGAGCAAATACAAACAGACAGTTACTTAACACAGTACAGCTCCGTAAAATTTCATACTTTGGTCATTATGATGAGAGGTGAAAAGTACTCCATCCTTCAGCTCGTCATGAAGGGGAAGATTGAGGGTCGCAGAGGGGTCGGAAGGAGGCGGCATTCCTGGCTTGGAAAAATCCGACAATGGACCGGGATAAGAAGCGTGGAAGAGCTGTTCCGCACTGTCCTAGACAGGAAAACTTTCTCCCAGATGATCGCCGACGTCGAGGGGATCCGACAGGGCACACGAAGAAGAAGATTACCCAATAATTCCCAACTCATTTAGATCACACCCCTCAAATTATTGGTCTCATTTGGCAGAAACCTTAATGCACGTCAGTGCCGGTTGTTTCAAGTGGGATTAAAGTAAGCGTAAATTCTTGGCTACGTGAAATCTCGCAAAATTCACGTCAAATATTGGATTGGAATGTTGCAATTGTGTAAACTAAAAACCATAGACAAATGGACGCCTAAATAATTTTGCACGTAGCATCACTTCATTAAACGTCATTTGACAGCGCGTTAATAAATTCCGTATTCGATTGCTTGTTGACAAATAATGATACAAAGTAAGCATTCATGGATTTAACGGTATTAAAAGGTTTACGCTATTAATAGAGTGGGAATAAATACCTATGGGGAAGGCCTATAAGATTCCCATCTCGTTCGCACTCTGAGGTTGCAAACAGTGCGTCTAGGGTATATATCGGATTTGTACTTACTTTCGGCAGCTCCTCTGCCTCAGGACTGTGGGGGCCGTCGCGAGGTAGCTAACTTCTACGGAATGAAGCACTCTTGTGTCATATGTACAATTTACAAGGAGTTTATTCAAGATAGTTACAAAGGTAAGTTGAATGATGCTAATATATGGTTAGTTAAAGAGGTTGCTGTAAACGCAGACTCGATTGAGGTTAGTATATATCTGTACGCGCGGGTCTAAACGTCGATCGTGTAACAATTCGAGAAGTCGCGACGCGTTACCCGGGTCTACGGTGTTGGCGGTCGAGCAGGCGGAACAGGAGTGCCGCCCGCCGCCTGTAGGTCAGTTGGTCCCCCTGAACGCCAGATGCCGCCCGTTTAGTGGAATCCACCACACACCCATGACAACGTTTATTCAGGGAACGCACGCAAATTTTTCGACAGATGACGTTCATATCATCAGGTCTTGTGGATAAAAACAATGCTGTTTTACTAAACAAGAAGTGAAGATGTCTACAAAAAGATGAACGAAGACCAGTGGGCCGCATTACACAACGAATATAATACTTTGTACCCGCCTAGTAAAATGTGTACTCTCCGATAGATTTTCGAAATAAGTTCGAGAATATGAAGAAATGCGCCAGGTTAGATTTAATGTATGCGACAACAATATGTCTTTATTTGATCTATATTGTAATTATTTTAGTTTTCGGTTTACAACCTTTTCTTTGTTAGCAGGTAATAGAAAACTGAAGCAAAAGCCCACGACTCCAAGCGAATAAATTATATGCGGTTCAGTTAGAGATTTTCAAAACACAATAAATTAAAGAATCAGCAGGAAATTCACGAAGTTGTTTTGGAAAGGCATAAAGCCAAAAGAGATCTGGCTTTATTTAATTATAATTGAAAGTTGAATTTTTTTAATTTAAATTTCCATTTTTCTGTTGATAGGTATATAAAATACAACAAAAGAGTTTTATACACAGAAAATATAGTTTTTTTTACTATTATTTCGCGGACGCCCTTTGTTTCTGCTGCCTTCAACAAACAATTTTACTTGCTGTCCTTTCCTTGCTCATCAGTTCCACATGACCAAACCATGCGACAACATGACAACATCGGTAAATACCATTGAACATTGATCTCGTAGACCAGTGGTGTCCAGGGTCCAGTGACTCTGCGCACTGGATCTGCATACTGAATATTTCGGGTTCGATTCCCGATGAGGTCACAATACATCCTTGTGATTTCTTTCAAATCTAGGTGATTTTGTCGAACTGCAATTAGTTGGACCTGCAGGCCCGTTGTAACTATATATTATTAGGATTATGTTCTCAAATCGTATTTATTATATATGGTTTGAGAGCATAATCCGGTCTTAATAGGGTGGTCTCCTACAATATAACAAATACCATATCTGGTACCTAGTACCGTTTGTCGTAACTCGATCTTTGGTTTGGACAAAATGACAAATATTTTTGATTTTTACTCCCTTTCTTTAAACTCGTAGCGTCTACCTTGGATCAATTTTTAACCCCTTTTCCGTGATCCAATCGAGCTGAAACTTTGCAGGCAGACTCGTGGCGACGATAGAAATGATCTAACAAATTTTCGTTGAAAAAAAAAAAAATTTATAGTATAATTTTTGATTTTTCGAATTTTTTTATTACTCCTTTTCGTAGCGTCGCCCTACTCGAGCCCAACGCGTGGGGCAAGCGCCAAACCTGTTTCAACTAGTAAATGAGAAAGGGACTTAAAACAATATTGTCAACAACGCGCTGTGGTAAAATTCATTTAGAGTTGCGGAAAAATCAATTTCTTCCAACAAAAAAGTATTGTTCGCGGTTTTAGTAAATTATTTTTCCTGTTAAGGATATACTGCACAATCAGTCGATCGTCAGAAAAATCTGTGTCGTCCTACATAATACATTTCGACACTCTGTCGAAATGTACACAAATGTCGAAAAATTAAAAAAAAAGATTTTATTAACAGATGTCAATAAAATCGCGCAGAGCGCATGCGCGTTACGCAGAATTTTCCGACGGATTTCACTTATCCAAGTTAAAACAACCCGCTATTGAAAAAAGGTAATAAAATTTCTAGTTTAAACTCTACCGTGATTTTAATCCAACATGAATCAAACGTTTTCATGTTGGAATTAAGCTTTATTGAGGACTAAAGGATTAAAGGATTAATGGAAGCCTTCGATTGATTGACTAACACGCAAGTGAGGAATATTGTGGGAAGGTGTTAAAAATTTAATGGTTGTGGTATTAATATTTACACGCCAGTGATTGTTCTGACAAAGAAACGGGTACGTCTCGAAATCGGTAGACTAAAAATCTCAGAAAATGGTTATATGACAACTTACTAACACTTTTATTAAAGGTTTTATTTGTAATATTTAATTTGCTTTTAACACAGTGAAAGTAATCCAAAGATCAATTATAAAAGTAATATTAAAAAAAAGAAAAACCTTCTCTACACAATTACTTTTCTCTAAATTCCAAGTTCCAAAATTAGAGTATGTTTACAAAAAAACGTCAATTATACAACTAATTAAAGAAAACATAACTGCTAAATTTGAAAAAAACACATCATTAAGATTCAAAAATAATTTTAAAATTCCAAAATATAATACCAAACTGTGTCAACAAAACTACATATACTTGGGCATAAAAAACTACAAATACCTACCTACAGATATTAAGAAAATCGATGACTTACAACAATTAAAGAAAAAAATAAACCAACACTTTAGATCGATACAATTTGACAATGCATAACAAGACATATAGCTAAGGAACAAATAAGCCAAATCCAAAATAAACTAATAAAGTGTAAGCCCCTCACCAAGCACATGAGCAAGTCTCATTTTTGGAGAGGTAAAGCAATAAAATAAAATGTATCTAAGTAGATTGTAATAGACAAATGTATTATGATTTAAATGTGGTTTTAATATTAAATAAAGAAAAAAAAAACACTTATTATGATTTCTACAATTTTTAATCTATCCAAATTTTATTATGTTCAATTTAATGTATGGGACGTTCTTGGCTGCGATAGCAGAATACAGACATGAATTAGACAGGAAGAACTATCTCCGAGGTTCCATTTCCTTGTTCGCGCTTCTTGAGAGCTAGTTCAATATAGAAAACGTGTGATCCAAAGTGTCGTGTTTGTTTCCAAAAGATTCCTAATCCAAATCCAAAAAATATCAAAAGCATGGTTCGTTTCCAAAAGATGATTAGAGAATTGAGAATAGTTATTACCATTTAAACGATTGCAGTACTCCTTATTTCTTGAAGTCTATAAAGAATGATAGAAAATGTTTTTTGTTTGTTAAAAAAAATTACTTCTTACCTCGTTATAGTACGGGCAGTTGGTGCTCTCTTTGACGCTGGTGTACTTCTTTTGGTCTCCGACCTGAATGCACACAACTGGGTCCATGTTGAGCCCCGCCAGCTGCCGGGCTTCCAGTATCGTGAGGCACACTTGGAAGTCCTGGGCCTTCAGGTGAGACTGGCTCACCGTGTGCATGTTCGGTATTGTTCTGGAACAAATGAGAGAAATGAAACGTACAAAAGACATCCTTCGTGATTTCACACTTCTTTAGGCGTGTATACAGTGAAATTTTACGATGCAGTCAAGTGCGCGCGCATACTGCGATGGACTATTACACACCATGGAGTCGGGAATCACCAATAAAAAGCTGAGATGATGGTTTTTCGAGTGATGTTTTAACCAATTTTTAGAAGTGAATAAAATGTTTGAAAATAGTGTTATGAAAGTTGCATGTGCTCCGGGAGCGGTTATTCTTGTTTATTTTCTGTTTGCTGATGTTGTTTTCATAAAATGGGCATTTTTTCATAAAAAGACGTGGCAGATTAACCAGATACTAGAAGATGGTTCTGTTAAGAAGCCTCAACAACCGTCGAGCTTGCATGCGATGATGTATGAATGTAGATGAAGCGAAAGTTGTATGTCAGGACAGAAGAGTATGGCGCTCTATCCTCTCTGCATACCCCCACGGGGAAACGGCGTGATGGTAAGTTAGTTAGTTTTCATAAAATAATTTGATCAAATTCATGAAGTGTTTTTATGGTAAATGAATTAAGTACTTTCTTTCAATTTTTTTTTTGTATAAGTCATACGCAATTCGGTATGTAGATACTGTATTTTAAGTGTATATTAGATTTTTTATCCGTTGATAGTGAACTGTCATTGATGTCAATTCAAGCTTGGTTGTGTTGTGTTGTCAATTCTAACTTGACTTGGAACAAAGCTTGCTTGTCGGACAAAATGCCCGTGCGCTATGTTCCAATGCAAAATATACAACGCAGTACGGGTTTTTTATATTTTTTATGTTAACATAAATACACGTGCCAACTTTTTTAATCATGATGGATTGATCGATAGACCAAAAAACAGATAACTATTATTTATTTTAATTTTTACATACATATCTACGTTTACAGATTATAACAAACAGATTCAAAAGGATGTTAATGACCCTGATATATAGTCCTTTTCTTTTTCTCTTCTCTTCTTCTCAAACTAATTATAAGCGGTCATCTTTCAGTGTAGAAAACTGCTCACGTCGATTGTGTTGATCGAAAGCATGTATGAAACCCTTTATCAATTTTTTTAAAATTAAAATTTATGCACTTTAAGTATATTAACGAAAACAGAATCGTGACGTTTAAGAATACAGTGTTGCCACGAATCCAATTTCCATGCGCGAAACTCACGTCCAACGTTGTCCAATCGAAATATCTAGATTTTTATAACGAAAAAAACGCACATGCGAGATTGAAAATAGCGATATAACAGGCAGATTCATATACCAATAGCTCTTAACCTGATTTGGATTGGAATCTGGGAAAAAATTAATTGCTTTTTTATATTTAAATGTAATGTTTCATACCGGAATTTGTTAGCGCGGTGCTCGGCAGACTGAATCAAAAATTGCACAAAATTCGACATATTTCATATTTTGGGATTTAAAAAAAAAGTTATTAATACTATCACGATGTAAAAATACACTTTTAAATATTGGTTAAGGCCTCAAACCGCCCAAGTAAGAATAATATATTATTACTATTTAAAAATGTCTGTTTATATGAATTCGATTTTTACTTCCGTTCTTTTAGCTCGTGGCGTCTGCCTTCTTGTTTTCTTGACGAAAAAACTTTGGATCGATTTTTAACCCTTTTCCCGTGATCCAATCGAGCTGAGACTTTGCAAGCAGACTCGTGGCGACGATCAAGAAGATGTATCAAATTTTCGTAATAATAATTATAGTACAATTTTGGATTTTTAGAAAATTTTATTGATTTTTAAAAATTGGAAACCATACAAATGTTTGATTACTACCAACAGCGGCCTGACACATCGCGGAATATTTAAAATTTGAATTACTCCGTCGGTATATATAATAGGTACGTGAAGTACCTATTACATATTCCAAAAATTCATGACAATTGGTTCACAGATGACAGCAAAATTCACAAATATATCAAAATCTTGATTAAATTAACTGACAAATGTTTTTAGAATTTAATCTTCAAAACATGAAGTGTCATATCAAAGCTCGAAACATCTGACATTTTAGAAATATATTAAATTCCTGTAAGTTTAGTGTTTTATGTTTATATGTTTTAATTCGTCTTTAATTGTTGTTATATTTTACAAAGAAAGGGAGTGTAATAAAAACTTGGTTTTTATGGGTTAGTTTTTTTAACATTAAAAACCGTTTGTAAAATTAAAAATTTACGACTTTATTAATATTCAAATTTTCGTAATTATTTCATTTTAGTTTATTTCCACAATGTTGGCCTTGCAGTTATATGAAAATGAATTGTATGTACGCATAAGTATTCCAGAAATCAAAGAGTGAAATAATCATATTTCTTCTTCTTTTTCTACCACTTGGGTCGGGGTCCCTGCACCGCATAAAAAATTTCCTGTCTTGGGCTTCGCTCTCCACGTCAACCCAATTTAGTTGCAACCTCGCTTCGCGGCAGTCCTCCAACTGTTCCTACCAACTTCTGGGACGGCCCCTCTGCCTTTTCTGCTTTCTGGTCTTGCCTGGAATATCGGCTTTGGCAGTCTATCTGCCGGCATCCGCAAGATGTGTCCCAGCCCACCGTAGCTGTGATTTTTCGGTAAACGTCAATAAGGGTTCTACTTCCAGAGATTCTCTTATTTGAGTATTTCCGATTCTGTCCCTTTTGGTAACCCAACTGGTCCATTCGTGGAAATACCATCTCGGCGGTCTTTCAGTCAAGATCCAGTGCTCTTGACCGTATATTAGGGTTGGCCTGACAACTGATTTGTATAGGTACTTCTATCTTTACTCGCTGGCTGAGCTCTGCTTTTCTAAGTACGGGATATAATACAGGGACCGTTCTACCTGAAATGCGGCTTCTGCACTTTCTTGCTGGAATAATATTATAATTTCTTTTTAAAATTAAAATTCGAACATGGAATACAAACCTCATCAGTATTCTTTCTATTTTAAAACTGAACTAAATGCTTGAAAATAGAACTAACTTCAATAGGGTCAATAGGCGAGCATTACGACCAGTACATCAACAAGCTTATTTTTACTCCCTTTATATTAACTCGTGGCGTCTGGTTGCTTGCCGTCAACAAAAACTTTGGATCGATTTTTGACCAAATCCAATCTGAGAGCTGAAACTTGACAAGCAGACTAGTGGCGACGATCAAGATGATCTATC
Organism: Agrypnia vestita; assembly: GCA_016648135.1. Lineage (NCBI taxonomy): Eukaryota > Metazoa > Arthropoda > Insecta > Trichoptera > Phryganeidae > Agrypnia > Agrypnia vestita. Next base: position 193,554 of record JADDOH010000975.1, on the reverse strand, counting down.
AAATTTTCGTTAAAAAAATTTAATAATTAGAGTATAATTTAAATTACTCCGTCGGTATAATAGGTACATAACTATGAATTTCGAAAATTTACAAAACAATTGGTTCACAGATGACAGCAAAATTGTTTTTTTTGGGAAAAAATCAAATAATAAATTATTTCTTTTAGATTTCTGCTTAGTTTTGAAGAATCCTACATTACTCAAATCTGATTCTGACTAAATCATTTGACGCTGAAAATTCATAAGGTACGATATTGATGATAATTGAATCTATCAAAATCTTGACATCTCAAAACATCTGACATTTTAGAAATATATTAAATTTCTGTAAGTTTAGTGTTTTGTTATATGTTTTAATTCGTCTTTAATTATTGTTATATTTTACAAAGAAAGGGAGTATAGTAAAAACTTGTTTTTTACAGGTTACTTTTTTAAGAATTTAAGTTAATTTTAGTTAATTTTGTACATGATCGAACGAACATTGAAATCTTTTGAAATACCCATACCCATTGACGTATTATAATATAGACACGTTATTCCATACTAGCCGGCTTTCATATGCAGCAAATATCGCATTGAAAGAGACAACAAGCCATGGCACACTTATTTCACACACGCTCTGCGTGTAGACAGAAAAATCAGGTGATTTGAAGTCACGGTGACTGAAATAACATACTCATTCTCATAATAGTTTACGATACTCTGTTCCTTTTTCCGTGTAGCGTCGCGCCCCATCACAAAGAAGGTCCGTTCGATACAAATGCAAGTAAGGCAATTACCTTACTTTTGAGTTGCCAAGATATCACGCTTGTAACGTATTTACAGTTTATAATATCATTGCCCATACCCATATCAAATAATCTGGGTGAGTGGCCTGATAAGTAATAATATAACAATATAACAGATTCTAACAAACATTCAATACCATTTACCTAACCAGTCTGTCATTGAGTGAGAATAAAATTCGAAGTAGGTATAATTAATGAGTTTCATGATTAATTTTCATTAAACATATTAAAAACGCTGTGCAAACGTAGATTGCCTCCAGATATTTAGAAATTGTATTTCAATTGTACGTTCCCCCGATACCGAAATTTGTTCTCAATTTAACTGTTTGTTTTTCTGGTGCCAAAGTTTTTTGTTCCTTGAAGAGTTTCACTCGAAAAATCCGGCACCAAACTTTGAAGCGGAAATAAAGAAATTGCTCATAATGTATGACATGGCCTCCTGTAACCCTCACATGAATGTAATATTAATTGAATTTTTTCTCCATCATCGGATAAAAAATCTAAAATATAAAAAAAATTAAAAATCTAAAATATAAAAAACAAAAAAAAACAAGTTTTTATTATACTCCCTATCTCGTTGAAACTGATTTCGTACCTACTCCGCGTGTCGGGCTCGAAAATTAAACAATATATAAATCGTTAAAATTTCGAAAAATCCAAAATTATACTATAATGATTAAATTTTTTTAAATGATAATTTGGTTGATCATTTTTATCATAACCACGAGTCTGTCTGCAAAGTTTCAGCTCGATTGGATCACGGGAAAATGGTTAAAAATCGTTCCAAAGTTTTTTTGGCAGACAAGCGGACAAGCCGACAAGCAGACAGGCAGACGCAACGAGTTAAAAGAAAGGGAGTAAAAATACCCACGTATCGGATTGCATTTTGTTTGTAAAGAGAGAGAAAATGGAAAAATGAGTACACAATACAACCCCTATAGTTGGTCGGCCAGTATCCATTTGTATTTTATATAATACTAGCTGTGCCCGCGCGGCTTCGCACGCGTAGATTTTCAGTACACTGTTTGGATCGTCATAGAACTTTCGTGAACCTTCTAGAACACGCTCCTTCCAGAACTTTCAAGAAATTTATTGAATGTACAGGAACCTTCTACACTCACCGACACATTCCGCCATTCAGTTTAGAACTTTATAGAACTTTCGGGAATTTTTTAGAACCTTCTCCTTCCAGAACTTTCTAGAGCAGGTTTTTCCGGAACCTTCTAGACTCACCGACACAGTCGTCTCGCCTATTTTGAAACAATCTGAATCATTTGCGGCCTTCCCATAACAAAACAATGTGCTAGAAATAATATTTTCGTCACCCACTCCCACCTACGCTCAACCACCCCCACCAAACTCGCACATTTTAAATGGGACACTAAGGGCTATCCCCCACTATAACCACCAGGGGGTGGTAGTATCTGGTTGTGAAGAAAACTTGGCGGATAGGGAAACTCGGGTTTCTTTATATATATATATATATATTGATGTATATCGAGCGCCTGTGCATGAGGGGGTATGAAGAGCTCTCCACCTGTTGTCAATACTCCCCTTTGCGCCGATCGAACCTTGGCCGTTAAAAATCCAGTTCAAAATCCACCGTCGCATAAAAGATCTGTCACTCATCTCTCGTCCTGTGCTCCTGCTATCATACCGCAGTTTATTATTGATCTTTTCCTGTCTCGTTATAAATATTCGCGAGAGTGAACATCTGTACGGTGAAGACGGCCTTCAACATTATCCTGCAGTCCACTGTTCATTAGTACCGAGTTTTCTGGCAAACCAGAGACAATACAATGAGGTTTGCATTTTCTCCTTTGTATACGGGGCGTTCGCACTTTATACCAGAAGATCTGGCTGGCTTCGGAAGTGTTCTAGAAGTTGCTAGAATCTATAACTGCCGCCGTATCATGGTTTCACACATTATGAGTATGATCCAATTTGATACAGAAAAATTTACATCAGCAAACAGAAAATAAACAACAACCACAGCTCCCGAAGCATAAGCAATTTTCATAACACCATTTTCAAACGACTTGATGTCGTCATTTTTTAAAAAAATATTTATTTATTTATTTCTTAACGCCCTACGGGACTTTTACAAACAAATAGGTAAAGTGTACATTTATATAATGGATAGTTTAAAGAAGAAGAAAAAAGAATAACATATAAAAATAATAATGATATAAAGTGGAAATCAAATACTTGAAATACAAATACAAATATATAAAGATTAATTTAATATAAAGTAAAAAACAAATATATAACAAAGCGGAAGCATAAGGAAAACGTAATATAATAAAAATTCAAAAAATAAAAAATAATATAGAGTTAATAGCTGTGATGATGTTACATAACAGTAATAAAAAAACTCAACCAACAATAAAAACAAACACAAATAAATTATTTTATTTCAAGTCCGATTTGACAAATATGTACTAGTGATCTTTAAAATATATTTGAACATTATAAAGTCGTTGGCAAAGACGTCAAGTTGCTCGTATCTGTTTGCTAGTCTAGGAAGCCTTTGCAGTAGGGGATTAAAGACGTATTTATTGACACTTATAAATATTGGGTAAATATTTTCGTGGATCATATCAAATCTTAGCTTCTGTTTGGTGAGTCGCCATTTCATCGTGTCAACAATTCCGTTGCATGCTAAAATTTCATTCTAAGCACGCTTAAAGAAGTATGACTCCATTAGCGGCCGAATAACGTAGTGATAGGCGAATCGAGTTAATTTAACCGAGCGCAAGCGGCGCGACCGGCGATTTTCGAACGATGCCGCTTCGCTCGGTTCGTTTATTAATTTTCTAGTGACCGTGACCGCTGTAAGTGATTGGCGTAACATTGATCACCCGCGTTTAATTTTCCGCAAATATATTACAGTAATAGTGACGCGTATTTGCAGTTAATGTGCCCCTGAAAAGAATAAGAGCGTCGCATGGGAGTTTTTTTCCAAAAATAATAATGATAACATCGAGACATTCGAGATTCCATTGGGCTACTACAATATTCCTAATATGACAGATATGTTTGCATTAAACACTAATGTGGGCCTTCGAGGACTTCACCTGAAGTTGAACAAGTCTCGGTTCTCGAGTGACGCAAGACAGCATACATTAAGCAATAGAGTGGTCAATATGTGGAACAGTTTTCCTGAGGGCGTTGTGTCTGCAGCCAGTGTCAACCAATTTAAGAATAGGCTGGATATTCAAATGAGAGACGGTGATATCGGCCTACCAGCTTAAGATGCCTGTCCATTATCAATAATTATAACATAGTCAAATGCAAATTATGTGCCTGTAGTTATAAAGATATAGGTAACACCTTCACATTAGTAATCATAATTTATCCTTATCTTTCCTTATTTATATCATTATTCTAAAACTTTATTTGACTCGAGTTGACTGACTAACGAGTTTGCGACATCGAGTTCAGTATACGTAAGACGTATCCGTACAGTAATACGGCGTTAGTACTTACCGATCTCGTAGTCTCAACTTTCAAATAGACAGCGAGTCAACTCGAGTCGGCCGACATTTCAACTCGAGGTACTCGAGTTAGAAAAAATACGACTCGGCCCATCACTAGAATGACATCAACCTAATAAATATGTATTACAATTTCTTGTACTTACTTCCTGACGACCGGCTCCGGAGCTGGCGAGGCCGGGACGGCGCTTCCCGGGGTGGCCGGCGTGTCCGCGCGGGGTTCGGCCTCCCCCTCCTCGCCCGCGCTCTCGGCGCTGTCCCCGCTGGTGCCATGCCCCTCCGGCCGGGCGGGCGGGTCCCCCAGCAGCGCGCGGCCCTCCTCGTCCGTGCTGCTCTCCGCCGAGGGCCGCCGCTTGCCGATCCTGATGAGGTTGCGCATGGTGCGGAGCGTCGAGGGCCGCTTGGTGGGCCCCAGCGTCCTGGCGGGCAACAAGCGGGAGTTAAACATTGTTTATTTATTTATTTACTTATGGTTTAAGCGTTTATTTGTAGAACTCCGTATTTATTTTTAGCAAAATTTAAAATAAATAATTTTTTTATAATTCAAGACCCCGTGGCAAGAAGTTGTTAACTAACATTCAAGTCATTTTGAGATAATTAGACATTTGCATTTCACCTTTGAAAAATATGTTTTATTGCTATTTCAAGAGTAATTTTTATTGATTTATGTCACTAAACTATCAAAAAGTTTTTACAAAGTAAAAAACATCATTTATGCACAAAAAAATAAAAATATACTAATTTTCCCTAATAACCATTTTTTCGACTCTGGAACTCATTTTTAATAGAATAACACCTTTTTAAAATTGGTAAATCACGAACATCAAACACCCTTCAAATGCTATCCATTTTTACCATCCATTATCCAAAATTACGAAATACCTGGCATGTTAATTAATAATACAAAACATGGTATGTATCATTGAAAATTATTGAAAAATAATATATAAGTACATATTATAATAGTCTTCAAATAAAAACAAATATATGATAGTACTGCTAGAGTAAAATTTATATTAACCATAAATATTCCAATCAAATTAAAAGGCGTGTTAATTTCAGAATGATGACATGAACATGTTATTATTGAAGATAACATGTTCGTTCCATTATTAACATGTTCTAATTATTTTTAAGTTCTGAACTTATTTTCAATGGAAAGAGCGTACATTATTTAGTTTAGCAACTCATTTTCGACAAAAATGTTAGTTAACAACTTCTTGCCATTGGGTTTACAATTATTATTAATGAAATTCAAAATGAATTTCCCGCTAGGTGATAACGAGCCAAAACCTTTACATACAGAAACAAAAGGTTTTAGAATGAATTTACTCGAGCAACTAGAAATAAATAAATATACAAATGATCCAAATATAAATTTTTTAAATAGTCAACAAAAAAAGATCTTCTCTCCACTTCTCAATATCTTTAAAAAATCCAAAATCAGGGACATAAATTAAAAAAATAGTTATAAATAACACTTACAGAAAACGGGAAATTTTGATAATTAAGCATAATTTTGGAAACCGAGGCACCTTTAATGATAAGTGTCCGGGAAAAAACATTATTAATGTAGGGCTTCACCAAAATATCTAATTATTCTAAAAATTTTATTAATAAATCGTTTATATACGTATTAACGATTGTTTGATAATGGCCTTGCGCCGAAACAGCTGTAACACTTAAAATAGTTAACCCGCAGAACTTAATAATAATATTTATTAAAATTTAATTTATTTTAAATTTCAGTAATAATAATAATATTTATTCAATTTAATTTATTTTAAATTTGATTAATAATAATTATTAAAATTAAATTTATTTTAAATTTTGGTAAAATTAAATATGGAGTTCTACAAATGAAACACAAAAACCATAAATAAATGTGTCTTTTATTTCATAGAAGAATATGCATATAAGAATAGACAAAATATCATGAAGCCAAGTAGGCTTTTGTTTTTTTGGCTACGCTTCTGTTTCTAAATTCTTTCTAAGGTTGACATCGTCCCTTTGCAAACCGTCATTAAACGATTATTTTCCTTATTCAGATCCTAGAAACAGAAAGTCATTAATTTTTCCCGAGATTTATTCAGGATAAATAAAAAATGATTGATGAAAAATACAATATGAATCTAAATCTCTCCAGAAAACATATTACGTTACGTTAAAACAATCTATAATATTTTGATAAATGAACTCGGAAACACGTTAATAAAAATTCCGCTGTTAACACTACGCTGTGAAATAATATGAAAATTACGGAACGTGAGCGAATCAATCTATAATATCGTAGACGTAAACCACGTCAGTTTTTAATACAAGAGATAGATTAATACTGAATCCAGCGAAGTGCTTATTAGGCCAGGCAATCAGGATAAACAAGCAATACGGCCGTAGAAACATTCAATGTTTTGGCCTCTAAATTTTTTGGACGAATTATCTCCAAAATTAGAATAAGACTTAGTATTAGAAATTAATATAGAGATATGTTACCAGCAGAGAAATATATGTATACTATGTCAAGGGAAGGACCATAGATGTTTCCAGCATGGTCCATTCAAATATTTTAAAGAATACAGATTTAGAAAATAAATACGTCTTTTAAATATGTGTGGATGTTTTTACGGTGGAATCGGTGAACGTTGCACTGTGTAAAGTGATCACATAAGCTAGCTCATAGAGGTTATAAGCCCTGTGGCCATCCTATAAAGACATCCGTACATGTTTTCCATATAAATATCCTCGGATCTGTAAGATTTCTGAAATTTATCTTAATTAATAATTAAGATAAATTTAAATACGTAAATTGGAAAATCTAAAATTGAGTGACTCTCAAGATCTTATGACTTAATTCTATTTTTTTTTATATGAGGCTGCGTTAAGGGGATTAATTCATACAAATAACTCGATAATGATTTAACAACTTAAAGATTACAATTATTATGAAAATAGAGCAACAATCGTGCCTTAAATTGATGGAAAACTTATTAAAAATAGTTATACTCATAGATGTATTACAGATAAGTCTAGATAGTCATTTAAGGGGGAATACCTACATAAACATTTTGAAAAATCGATATATAATTTTTTGCATTTTATTAAAGCTTGAGGGTCTTAAAAATGTTTGGTAAAAATTTCAAGCCAAAATTTAAAAAAATAACAAAGTTATAGCTGATAATAGTGGCATCCCATTGTCGATTACGCGCCGCACCACACGGCGACGCACTACACGCAGGTAGCTGCCAATCGGGCTCTTGCGTAACACAAACGTTAGGCCTGTTTCTATAATGTTAGTGAATAGTGCTTGATGATATGGGAATTCTAAGCAAGGTGGAGGACTTATATTACAGACCTAGAATCGATGATTATATGTAAGTTGAAAAATTTCGCGATTTATTCATTGCTCAATATTTAAAAGCATTTTACTCGAAACCATGTTTTGAAAATTGGTACCAAAATATCACGGTAGTCACTGAACCGATCAAATTAAAATTTCTAGTGGTTATTTTATACATAATTATCTAGTCTTTGTCGTAGGATTTTTTTTAAGTGCCTTAGTTTTTTTTATCGGCATAATAAACCCGAATTTTTCCTAATAAACGCTATTTTAAATTCAAACGCCCGCCATTTTTCAAAAATCTATATTTTTAAAAACCCCTATGTTAAAGATTCTAAATTATAGTGTCAATTTTGATAATCTTTTTGTTTTTTTTATTTTACTTTAATGTAGAAATAATATCAATACCATAATTCATAAAGATTTTCTTAAAAAAATTCACAAAAATCGCCTATTTTAGCGCTTCGTAGGTAGGTATTCTCCCTTAAATGGTGTCGTGGTCAATGGTAATAAAATAAATAAATAATATTTTGTTATGGAATCGCGTCGGCGGGAGACAAATGAAATACTTAAAATTAATTAATGTTTTTATTCCATTACAAAGGTCACTGGATTCAAATTGAACTGGAGCACTGTTCTTTCTTTTTCTTCTTTGTATGCCCTATCAGATCCCCCACTCTAAAGTCTCTCCATCCTGCGCTGCCCGGAATAGCTCCTCCACACTTCTAATTCACTCCCGTACGTTTCGCAGTCAAGACATCTGTCTCCTACGAGCCCCTCTACGACCCTCTATCTTGCTTTTTAGTATTAATTGGAGCAAGTGACGTTTCTCCCCTCGCAGTATGTGACTTTTTCTAATGAGAGCAGATCTCTATCTGCTCCAGCCCGCCAGAGATATTCTGTGTTGGTGATCATGTTGGTCCATGGAACTTTGAGCATTTTCCGGTGAAGCCACATTTAAAATGCCTTTAACTTATTCATGGTACTTACTTTCAAAGTCTCACGTCTCACATCCATACAGCAAGACCGACCACACATAACATTTTAAAACTCTCTGCCTTAGATTTTAATTGATATCGTCTGTTCTTGTTTTTTAATTGTGTGATTTCTCCAACTGTTTTTTAATTCACACTAATTTTGTATTAGTCACTCGTCTGTGGAACACTTTATACTCGTTTTCTAGAATATTCACACGTCTATCATCGCATTTTTTCACTATCGAACGCCTGGTAGGTTCCCTTATCCCGCTTATAATTCGCACTCGTCGCTTTTACGCATCCGTTTCTATGGAATAGAGAACTGTCAAAACATTTGCGTTGCGTGTAGCAATTTTGTCACCTTTTATATAGAAAATGTCATTTCATGAACGTTTGGGTATGATCGACCGACTTCTAAACCTTTCTAGTAATTTCTAATGATAAAATATTCTGGACCCACCGGCAGCCGTGTGAATGATCTTGTGCCAATTTATAGTGTTATTACAAAAACAAGTGACTATAAATATCGGTTATTGAACTTTTTATACCTAATTAAATGAAAGCGAACAAATTTGTAACTTGGGTGGTTTTCGCAAAAAAGTTTCATTCTCGTAATTTAAAGTAAAGTAATAAAGTAAATGATATTATTCTCTTCCTGAAATATTATAATATAAATTAATAAGAGAATAAACAGGGTTGTTGACCACATTTTGTGAGAAATCATTTATTTAAAAAATTTATAAGTCAACATGTCACAAGTTGGTGTATTTACATAAGTACAGTGGAAACATTTAACATGAAACCACATGGTAATCCGGGTTCCGTAGGGTGCGGTGAGTGGCATCCTTGTTTATTTTTGATGTCGTCCCAGTCAATATTGAATGAAAAAGTCATAAATCGTGAAGAATTCGGAGACGACATTGGGGCCGGTATACATATATATATAATTGTACGTTAATATTGAACTTTAACGTCACACTATTACTATCTATCGAGGTATTTAAGGATCTTTTGGGGGTCTGTTTTCTAATACAAAAATTGTATGCTACTTCTTAAATACGCTCATTAGAAGTTACACTTTTTTGGCATTCATAAAAAACCACCGTTTTTGTGTATGCCAAAGATATGGTATACCTTGTGGTATATCTAGCGTGTAGCACAAGGTATACCATATCTCTGTGTGGTATACCTTCCGTTGGAACATAAGTTTAAACTCAAGGTATACAACATAAACGGGAATTTCCATCAATGACAGTACTCCACAAACGGATAAAAAATCTTGCTTGTATAAAAAAGAGAAAATGAAACGTGTCAATTTGATCACAATTATGTAATGAAAAATACATCGTAAAATAGAAAATGAATAACAGCGCCCGCAGCGTATGCAATTCTCATAACAGCAAAAGTGAATAAGCAGCTAAAGGAGTGCATGCAATTTTCACAACACCATTTTCAAACGATTTGGACGTTGTCAGTTATAAGAATTGCTGTTGGTATAATATAGCTTGTAAAACCGCCATGTTAGTTTTTGATGGAGAGTCATGACCATCGCTTTTGATTGGGGAATCGTTGCACGATGCGCGGGCGTTGCATCCTAAAATTTCACTCTAAGCGCGTCTAAAGAGGAATAAATTTAAAAATACTGATTTCCATTGTATCGATGAATGGTGTATAAATTGAGGCATATTTGAATATTCTCTTAGGTAAAAAATTGTGATTTTACTATAAAATGAAAATATATAAAAGTGAAAAAAAAGTTTTGTTACCTGAGAGGAATGGTCTCCTTTGAACAATGCGCGGCCGCTTCCGACTCCATCATCCCCTGCTCCAGTCTAAGGATGTTTTTCTTGACAGCGTCCAAAAGCATCTCGTCGTGAGAGCGTTCCTCGCTTGGCTGGTAGGGCAGGTCCTCGTCATCTGGTTCCTGGAACGAGTCGCTCATCTCGGGGGCGGTGTACAGCAGCTCGATAGTAACCGTCGCCTGTAATAAATAAAAAAAACCTTGTTCAACTAGTGCTGGCGCAACTTGATTCCTATGTGTTATTTTGTTCCACTTCACCTAAATCCGACACAGAGTGCGGACACTGGCGCCATCTGCGACCCGTCTGCTAAACTACGGTGACCGAGACCCGAACCCGACCCAAGCAGTTAACGGAGGTTTTATTGACGTACGAGCGCTGGAATTGATTTTGATATGGATTAAATATAGAGACAGCCCGTGCATCTTTTAATAAGATAAAAAGTCTACTCTGTAATGACGACTTAAACTTGAAGCTCAAATGCTATGTATGGTCAGTTCTACTTTACGGTGTTGAAGCATGGACGCTGAAGGTAAATACTCTAAATCGCCTAGGGCGTTCGAAATGTGGATACATCGTAAAATGTTAAGGATATATTGGACTGACATGACTAGTAATATTGAAGTTTTACGTAGAGCAAATACAAACAGACAGTTACTCAACACAGTAAAGCTCTATAAAATTTCATACTTTGGTCATATAATGAGAGGCGAAAAGTACACCATCCTTCAGCTCGTCATGAAGGAGAAGATTGAGGGTCGCAGAGGGGTCGGAAGGAGGCGGCACTCCTAGCTTCGAAAAACCCGAGAGTGGACCGGGATTATAAGCGTGGAATCTGTTCCGCACTGCCCTGGACAGGGGAACTTTCTCCCAGATGATCGCCGACGGGGCACCCGACAGGGCACATGAAAAAGAAGATGAATTTAATCATCTTAAACCAAACCACTAGCGTTAGAAGTGACGTCAACGAGAGTAGGTACTAGAGAGTAGAGGAAACTAGTTATAGGAGATACAGGTAAGCCAGATTTTTGATCTAGTTCTAGTCCGAACCTAATGTCTATCCTGTCAGATTGCGCTACGAAACAATTTTGATAACACCACCGAGACCTTATACCATAACTAATGTTTCAAACCCGTCCCAGGACGGGCGTGAACGTCGTACTGTGATCAATTACTATTAACGTTTACTAGACACAACGATAAACTTTCATTGCATGATTCTTGTTCTTTTGCACCTATTAGAAATACAAGTTGGAGTACTCATGTACGCGCGGTAAAAGTTATACTTCTTTGGCATGGTTGTGATAAGGTAAGTTGGGGTAAAGGCATTCAACTGAGGGCACTTGAATATCGAGTTCCAATGTTCTTGAACAAAATACAAAGTACCTTTCCCTCAGGCTTAAAAACTCCAAAGTCAATGTCAGAACTTAAAAAGTGGTTAATAGAAAACGACATGAGTTATTTATGAACTATATTAAGTGTTTTATTATGATAATGACTTTGAACAATTAGTGATTTTAATATTTATATATATTTCTCTTTCTTTTTCCTTAATTTTTGCTATTTATATTTTTAATTTGCTATTTTCTTTATTTATTGCTCTTTTCTTAATTTGCTTAAAATTTTTAACTTTGTACTGAAAATTTATTTTATGTTGTTTTTTGTACTTAATTGTTTTCGTTTTTTATCTCTTATATAGTTTATAAAGTGAATAATATTTTTTAATAGTGAAACTTACAATTGTAAAAATGAACCTACACACAAACGTCTTTTTAGTCGTTTTGTGGGACTAAATAGTATAAAATGTAAAGAAAATAAATAGAATTAAAAAAAAATTAAAAAAGGGGGGAAGAGTACCTGATGCTTCTGCCTTGTATAACCTACATATCTTGTTATAGTGGTGCCATCTTAGAGGACTTTGTTATAACTTAATTTATTCTATTACACATAGATGGAGCTGCAACACGGTCTATGTTGTCAGTTATTAGCATTCAAATTTGAGCTCTGGTTTATTTCAAAGTGCGACTTGGGAGTTTCTTGGTAAGTTGTCTATAACATCTGTAACTTCACAAAATCTTGTATTATGGATACATGGATACATGTCATTTGTAAAATAATCAATTGTCTATGTTTTGCTTATATATTACTTGTTTCTAATCTACGGTGAATGATTATTCAAACATTTTATATGGTTTCTAGTGTCAAAAATGTATCGTTTTTTAAACTTAAAATAACTACTTTTAAACTTGCTAGCCCCAAAATTTGTCATCATTTATGTAATCAGAACCCTTTGTTACGCTATGAAAAAAAATGAACGAAATTGGTGTTTCGTTGACAATCCTAACTTTTTCCGAAGACAACTTCAAAAAGCAAACCATATCTTAACCCTTAAATGCATGAAGTCTGATTTTTGTATGAAAAAAAAATTTTTATAGAGCTTCACCCGTAGACTAAGGGAAAAATAGTAAAAAAAAATCATTGTTTTATTTTTTCATTTTTTTTTCAAAAAATTACCATGTGCCGTTTTCGGCACCACATGCATTTAATACTAAATTAATGCATTACTTCCTGTGCATTTAGTATAAAAAAGATAAAAATAATTGTACGAATACAAAATTGATAAACATACCTGCTCGTTTTATATTTTTCTGGGTAATAAATCTGTCAAATAATCAAGATCGAATACGACTTTCTTCGCTTCTCGATAAAGACATCGACTTTCTTTAATTTGATAGTTTAGTAAAAAATGGCCGTTTGGGCATGGACAAAATTTTTATTTTTTTAAAATTCAATGACTGAGGAATACTTTTATAAGGATCTATATAAAGAATGACAAATATTTTGTATGATAATTGAAAACAAACTCAATGTTCTGTTTTCGGCACAATCTGCATTTAAGGGTTAATACCCGAATGTTCATCGTATGTGTTCATCTCCTCGTAGACATGACGACAGTGTAAAGTGGTCGCTTTTCGGTCGAAAGCACAGGTCAATCGATCTCGTCGAAGAGAGCGCGCTGCGCGAGCGCTATTGTGAATTTACCAAAAATTGTACAGGTAAAATGTTATACAGGTACAGGTAAAATAAATAAAAATAAAAAAGGTAAAAAACATATTTGTCGACATAAAGTTTTTATAACTTTGAAGGGACGCTTGAGAAAATAAATTGAAAGAATGTTTTTATTAAATTCCAAAAACCACAAAAACCAGTAATCTAAAATAAACAATATTATTATTCTTTAACTATTATCTTAAGATACCAGTTGTGTTTGGGTCGGTTGTATTAAAGTTCGTTTGAAGTATAGGTTTTTAGGAAAACGGATTGTTTGATTGATGGAAAACACAAACTCTTGAGGCTTTAAACGAACAATCACTATAACACTATAAAGTAGTGATGGGTCCGCTCTGTCACATTTACACCTTTTGAAGTATAGTGCACATACAAACTACACACACTTCAAAGTTATTGAAAGTATATACTTCAAATAGTAAACCTCATTTCAAAGCGAACACCACAAAGTATACACACTTGAAAGTTATTGAAAGTACGAGTACCTACATACTTCAAATAGTACATTGTTTATGTGAAATATGTCTTAAATATAAATATATTTTTTTTTAGTTCGCCAAATGTTATTTTAATGAAAAATTTCGATGTATTCATATATTTTTTTCCGGCGACCTTTTTTTTAGTCACTAAACTTTTAATTTTGGGAAAAAGTAACAAAATATATTGTACTATAATACTACTATTACTTCACTTCATTAATACTACAATTACTTCATTACTTCACTGCATTAGTACTACAATTAGTTCACTTCATGTACTTTTTACAACAACTTTAGTGTACCTTTGTAGTCTTCAAACTGGTGAACGTGCGTGTGTGTTGTAGTCTTAATTTTGAAATGTAGTTTTTCCCTTCGCTACTATAAAGTAAGTCGATACCAACATAGAAATCTACCAACACGCAATTTTTTTTGTCAAAATTAATCGCAGTTCGTCGTACAAACGATGGTTTCCTATTAAAAAATCCAACAAAGTTATTCAACTAACTAAAGCGATGTTTATAAAAAAAATAACGTATCCTAAAAAAATGTTAAAATTTTATAGAACGTACTTGCACAATATTCATGTCGGAAACATTTCATTTATAATTTTAAAATATTCGACAGTAAAACTCTGTAACAAAAATATGGCATTCATTTTCATCTTATTCGAATATTTCAAAGGAAATTGCCAAATTTGTTCAATTTAATACATCAACTTCCTTTCGAATTTCTCTAAATGTGATACACAGTGAATTTATATATTAGATAAGTGGCGTCATTTTATAACTTCACCTTATCTTTTAACTATATTACATGCTTTTATTTGACTCCCTTTTAGACTAAGCAGTCAAGAATTACATTATAATATCAAATCTGAAATATTTTGCGTACATGTACACTGTAACAGGTAAGACGTTTTGGATATTTGGGACATTTGAGTTCGGGGGCCTTTGGCAGAGAACAGATAATGCAGGTACAAAAAGTAAGTAAAACGTAAAAATAACAAACCTCATTTTTTAATGTGTTTATCTTTTGTGAAAGTTAAATTGAACAAAGGGCTGTATCCATACAACCCTTCAACAACAGATTTCTTCAACAGATTTGGTAACATCATCTTTACACCCCGCCCCCTCTCACTCTCACTCCCTCGTAGATTCCTGATCGTTCTGTAGGCAAGCTAGTGCACACTTATCTTTTACAAGATTAACACGCATGTGATAAATATTGGTGAAAGGTTAAAAATACTATGGTTGTGAATATAGTAGTCTAGTGTTGGCCCTAACGAAGAGACGGGTACGTCTCGAAACCGGTATACCTAAAACCTGGTAGTGGTTTATACTAATTTAACTTAACACTCTGTTATAATATTAACTGATACCTTATATTCGGCCGTTTTACTTTCGCATTTTTTGTACCTTTATTACTGGTTATCTGCTTAAATCTCCCGAACTGGAATGTCACAATATCTAAATTTCTTACCTACTATAGTGTACATCTACAGAAAATATTTCGGGTTTGATACATTAATAAGTCTGGTGGTCGTTGGCTCCTACTGTATTTGTCTGTTTTTATGTGGTAGAATCTTGTAATTGATTTTTCACCAATTTTACGACTAGCTAGAATTCTGAAGCTTTTAAAATTTACGTAAAGTAGATGACTTTACATTATTAAATCATTGTCGACATTGCTTAATCATTATTTCTAAAATTACTAAAATTAATAATCACGTCACTCACATTAAATTGCGTCATCACATCAATCACACGCAAGAGCCTCAGAAACAGTTGAAGACGATGCCATTCGAAAATTAGTATAAACTTGAAACCGTGTTTAATATTTAGACATTGCATAGGTGATGTTATACGAATGTATGCAAAGAAAGCGTATAAAAGCGTATCTTCTAAATTTTTATCGATTTACTTGTTTTAATATTTCAATCTACCACCACTCAAAACTACCTAACTACAATGTCTGCCATAAGTTAGTTAGGGAGTGTATTTTACAACAAAATAACTGCACTACGTCAGAAATGTAAAAAATAGGATATGAATTATATTTTATTTCCTTCTTCTTCTTCTTTTGGTGTCATGTCAGGTCCCCTCAACATTGACTATCACCCGAGAGAACGCGTCCCTGTCCTGGGCAGCACGAAACAGCTCTCCAACACTTCTTATGCCCGTCCAGTCGCTATATTGCGGAGCCAGGAAATTTGTCTCCTTCCAACACCTCTACGACCCTCTATCTTGCCCATAAGAATTTTATTTCCAAATAACGGAAATAGATTCAACAGCACATAATATATAATTGTATTAGGTACCAATTTATTACAATTGTATTAGGTACGAATCAGACAGACGGATATATTCTAAGACCGGACTAAGATCTTTAA
The DNA here is from genome assembly GCA_016648135.1 of Agrypnia vestita. NCBI lineage: Eukaryota > Metazoa > Arthropoda > Insecta > Trichoptera > Phryganeidae > Agrypnia > Agrypnia vestita. Next base: position 177,219 of record JADDOH010000975.1, on the reverse strand, counting down.
TCTTTTGAAAAATAGCACTTAAGATTCATCTAATACAATTAGTTCTAATATAAAATTAAAGAAATATATTGTTGCCGAGATATTCAGATGATATTGATTTTTTATAAAATTTCTGTGATGTAATGTCGAATAATATTATGTAATTACACTAATTAGCAAGAACATTAAAAATTAATCAAATTATATCCTAAAATGATTTGTTTTTGGAATCAGAAAAGAAGATGTAATAATTAATCAGTTAATTTTATAGATATTTTATATGTAATAATTAGCGGATGTATGAAGTACCTGTTCCCAGCACTCACGAGTACATACAGAAACGAGAACCCTCACCGTCAAAGTCATACATAAATTAAAAGTTGCTCAAAGAGCAACGATATGGGCTTTGCTTGGAAAATCTCTGAGATCTAGTTTGGAAATTTACGTACAAATTCGCCAGAGGTGAATGATATTAGATACCCATAAAATGTTCATGCTCATCAAGCGGCGATGCGCTATGCAATTTAAGCAAATTGTCTCTTTCAACATTTCGTTACAACGATTTCATCAATTATTAAAATAGTCATAAATTGTCAATCTGTATAATTTGTTTTATTCCCGCATATGAATTATTTAAAAAAAAATATTTAGTATTAATTCTTTAAAAAATGGAATTTATGACCATTAGTTAAATGGATCGATAAATAAATGGACGGGATAACACACCAAATTGTTCTTATTAATAGAATTAGTAAGAAGTCGATTTCTTTTCCATAACCTTAATAATAATAACATTAATCATCTTTTAGATAAGTTGTGTATACTAAAATAAGTAATCTTTGTATAAAAATAAATATTAATACGTATAATTTATTTTTATTAAAATGTTTTTTTTTTAATTAACTGTTTTACGTCATAATTTACAAAATATACTGAATATGTTGTGAAGAAAATCGCAAAAAAGTATCCTTACTTGGAAAAATAAGAAGATATATAACTAAAAAAACAAGTTTATTAATGTACAATATTATGATTCTCCCGCACATAAATTTATTGTTCCAGTATATTATTTATAAGCAACGATGAATGCTAAAGAAACTTCAAATAGTACAAAACAGAGCGATGCGCATAATATTGAAGTGTAATAGAAGAACCAAAATAACAAAAATGTTGTATGCCCTAGGACTAGAATCAGTAAATCAACGAATAAAATATAATGTATTGGTGCGATTATTTAAAATTAAACACGGATTAGTACCCAAATACTTTGATGACAGGATGAAGCTGAATAAGGACTTTCATTCTCACAATACAAGAGAAAGCGACAACATAAGACTACCAAAAAAAAAATATACAAAGGACTAAAAATCTTCAACAGCCTGCCAAAGGAAATTCAAAACACGGTGAATATTAAGAGACTCAGGAATGCAAAAATTTAATGTAAAATTTTTTAAATGACTAGATTGAATGCAGTATATTTAAGTAAAATCATATTAGCCCACACAACTTTACGTGTGGAACTAAATAATTAAGATAAATGGATAAAAAAATTGGATAATATAATGCCATAATATTAAAAAAATTTCGTAAAATTTTCCATACAAAAAAATTAGCCATCTTCGATCCTAATCCCTGGGGTGTCCCTGTCGTGTGATAATGGAACATGATCAATGAAAGACAATATTGTATTATTTCAATTATTACATTTCTCCCCGTTTTTATAAAATAACTAGCTGTTCGTACCCGGTGTGCACAGGTTAAGGATTAAGATAAAAATTAGTTTGTGGGGGAAAACAATGGTTCCATTGTTGTGCAAAGCCTCTAATAAAACAATGTTACCATTAAATCAATGCTGGGATGAATGGGATGTCCAGGAGGGAAATATGACCTATGTTACCGGCTGGGTCCTAAAGAATAAATTTGCAAAATTTTAGTCAGATCGGGCAAACGGTGTAAATTTGTACAGAAAATATATGAGAGGAGGAAGTGAGGTAAAGGGAGACGGAAGAAATGTCGCCTATGTTACCCGCCGGGTCCTGAGAATAAGTATACAAAATTTGAGTCCGATCGGTCGAACGGTACATGGAAAATAAATCCGGGTGAAGGGAAGGTGGGAAATGTCGCTTATATAATCCACCGAAACCTGAATACTAAGTTTGCGAAATTTGACTCAGATCGGTTGAACGGTACAGATTTGCATAGAAAATATATCACTGGAAAGGGAAGATTAGGGTAGAGCGGGAGGGGGTAAATGTCACCATTGTTACTCGCCGGGTCCAAAAGAATAATTATGCAAAATTTGGGTTTAATCGGACAAACAGTATATACTTGTATAGAGAACAGACAGACATTGAGTTATACAAGTATAGCTGAAAACGTACTGAATGAAAATAGTAAATAAATAATCCCAGAATGTTCAATATTGTTGTTCGTGAAATGGTTCTAGATTTGTTTTTCTTGATCCCGTGTATGCCCAACAGATTTAAAGATGCTTTGCACGTACTTACTTCAAGAAATTGGATTCCAATGTTAAATAATTCATTGTTCAACTCACCAACGTAACTATTTTCGTGTAAAGACGCTAAGGTTGTTAATTTCCTCTTACTTCAAGTATAATAAACATGTTTTTCGTTTCACATTTCATTTTTTTATTCGCAAACAAAACAGACATAAGTTAATGACATACATGAATGAATAAGAGTATGAGTTATCAGAATCGAACATATTGACTTGTTTCCTAACATATTTCACATAGAAACACATTTTAAATGTATAAACAATAAGAAGAACAAATAAGAAATAAAAAACAAGAACATGTTGCGACGCAGAATAATATTCACTTGTATTCTTAGTTCATACGAAGGCACAAGATAGATATCAAAAACATGATATCTATATTAATAAAACTCCTCTTCCTTTATTCCGTTTCTTGCTCGAATCCACACCGTTTAACCGATCTGACCCAAATTTTGCATTCTTATTTTTTAGAACCCGGCGGATAACATAAGCGACATTTTTTAAGGCAATTTGCCTTCATCCTACCCCCTCCACACCGATATCCAATTTTTGTATATTTTTTATACAAAATCATCGTTTGACCTATCTGACCCAAATTTTGCATATTTATTCTTCAAGACCCAGCCGGTAGTATAGGCGACTATTTCTCCCCTATCCCCTTACCTCACTTCCCCTTCTAATATATTTTCTATACAAATCTACACCGTTTGATCGATCTGACCCAAATTTTGCAAACTCATTCTTGAGAACCCAGCGGGTTACATAAGCCACATTTCCCTACGAGACATCCAATCCATCTCAGCGTTGATTAAATGCAAACACTATTTTTATTAGAAGCGTTACAAAACAATGAAAGCTTTGTTTTCCCCCACAAATTTATTTTTAATTTTTTTTTTTAATTTTACGCTTCAACAGGCCAAGAGGCCCAATTACGGAAGGGAAACACAACACAAAACACCCAGTCTTGAGTAAATCACATGGATTAATTGTGACCTCACCGGGAATCGAACCCGGAACCCTCGGTGCGAGAAGCCAGTGTCGTGCCTGGGCTACGAGGGCCGCCTTAACCCGTGCAACGCCGGGTACGAAGAGATAGTTACATTATAGAAGATTCTTTCTAATATTTTTTTACCTTATCGCACTAAATAAACATTAAAAACTTTGGAATGTTTACACAATATTCCTTTTATTAAAGGTAGGTTAGATGTTTTAAAGTTGGAGCTCCCTCTCTTACGTGATTTGCGCCGCTAGACATGAAACATGTGGGGAGTTTTTTTTTTGAACTTTAAAAGCGAGCAAAACCACTCCGTCAATTCAAATGAGGTTTTTATAAATTATTTTTATAACACCTAATTTAATGAGAACCATGAATAATCTCTACAATGTTAACGCCAAATCCATCAATCATATACAGGGTGTAACAGAGCTAGCAGCAGAAACTTGGCAGGTAAATTCCTGACTGCGTTATGAATCTAAAATTTTCAAGCAACCATGACCTAATATCAATAGGTATGGAGATAGGCAATATCAAAGTTTGCATTTTTTTTCAATATTTTTATGCTTATTTTTTGAAAAAAGTTGAACTATCATTACAGTAACATTCATTTGCTTCAACACAACTTAAATAAAATGATAAAAACCTTGTAAAAAATGACTATTTTAAATTTTTGCAAGGTTTTTATCATTTTATTCGACTTGTATTAAAGCGAATGAATTTTTCATAATCGACATAAGATACTGTAATGATAGTTCAACTTTTTGCAAAAAATAAGTAAGAAATATTGAAAAAAAAAAATGCAAACTTTGATATTGTCTATCGTCATAACTATTGATATTAGGCCATGGTTGCTTGAACATTTTAGACTCATAACGTAGTCGGAAATCTACCTGCCAAGTTTCTGCTGCTAGCTCTGGTACACCCTGTATATGTAACGAGGTTCTATTGTAATTATAAATGAGGGGGACATAAATATGTAAAAAATCGTGTTCTTAGGTTTTCACGGCCAATCAGAATATTGTGATTTGTGTCTTCGGGATTATTACGCCGTGGTCACATCATACCCCAGAAATCCAGTCCCTGTCCAGATTCAAGCTGTGAAGAGTTACCATCAAAGCTTGATGATTAACGACATTTCAATGTCATCGACACACATTACAATACATCAGTCCTGATGATGGACCTTTCAGTGGGGTCAGAAAGGTCGATACCCACCCGAGGCAGAATATATCAGAAAGCTCTAATCGTATTATTATTATCTAAATTATATTATTATTATATTCCTATATTGAATCATGTAAAAATGTTATCCATAAACCTTTTAGGTTTCTATTATATTTTAAATAGCCGGTCAGACCCGGTGTTGCACGGGTTAAGAATTAAGTAAAAAATAAGTTTGTGAGGGAAAACAAAGGTTCCCCTTTTCTCTAAAAAACAATGTTTCCATTTAATGTTAACAAAAGTTATTGTAACACAACTGTAATAATTAGATATATGATATTACAGACTTATTTATAGATATTAATGTCCTCTATAAAACTGTAGTACATCACTTTGACCTATTGTCAAAAATTTCCGCAGCATACGCGATATAAGTTTTTTTTTGGTATTTTTTTCACACGTTGGGTTACATTATGGAAGTTTTCATACGGATTTCTAATTTTTTTGAGAATATCCTATAGCCTATATTCATCAGGGATAATGTAGAATTCTAAATGTGAAAGAATTTTTCAAATCGGTCCAGTAGTTTCGGAGCCTATTCAATTCAAACACACAATCAAATCTTTCCTCTTTATAATATTAGTATAGATAAAAAATAAATAAAAAAAGATATGGAAGGGCCGTGAAAAGCAAAGAAATTTTTAAACAAATTGGATAAATCACTTTTTGAAAAATAAACAGAAAAAAATATACATATCGAAAAACTCGAGATAGATGCAGACAGAACATCTCAAAGAGATTGATAATGTCCATATAAGGCGAAACGCGTCTCAGATAATTAAAAAGGTAAAACTTAAAAAACAAGTGTTTTTATTTCCATATGTGTGATTATGGAGTTGAATGAACTTACCTCTTAAACAACAAATGAAGATAGATAATTTTTTCAGTTAATGTTTTAAAATGATGTATTTAATTTGTTTAAATTATCAAAGAACTGTGTTTAGGACTTAACTGAACCAACTAACTTTCATGCGTCAATTTAGGAATAAAGATTAATTGGATGATCATACATATTTAGATAGCATAAAATATTATGGTAGAATTACTCCCTTTATATATTAACTCGTGGCGTCTGTCTGTTTCTTTGAAGCAAAAACTTTGGATGGATTTTTAACCCTTTTCCCGTAATCCAATCGAGCTGAAACTTTGCAAGCAGACTCGTGGTGACGATCAAGAAGATCTATCAAATTTTCGTTAAAAAAAATATTAATTATAGTATAATTTTGGATTTTTAGAAATTTCTAATGGTTTTTTCATACAACTTACTTATATTATGAAAATATTTCGACGCATCTGGTAGACACTAAACGAGATTATAGTATAATTTTGGATTTTTGGAAATTTTTTATTACACCTTTTCGTAGCGTCGCCCGACTGAAGCCCAACGTGTATGTTAAGCGCCAAACCAGTTTCCACTAGTAAATGAGAAAGGGAGTATAATAAAAAAATCATTTTTATGGGTTAGTTTTATAGATTCAAAATTGAATTTTACAAAAAATATAGAATATGTGGTGTAAACAATTGCAAAAAAGTGTATTTATTTGGTAGAATTAAAAACTCTGTGACCAAAGCATTTAAATTATTCTCATACCTACTATGATTCTACCGCAAATTGAATATTTTTCCAGCATATTATTAATTAATAAGCGACGAGGGAATGTTGAAAAAATTCAATGGAGTGATTTTCTGAAATTTTTGTGTGTTCAATACAAATGATTTTGTATTTAACAAACAAAATAAATAACTTTGAACATATCGTAAATTTTTTGAGCGATGGACCTACCATAAAATTGTTGCACCTTCTCTACTATCTCTAGTTTCTAGACGAGTATACTTAGATATCAAATTTCTTTAAAGTATATTTAATAATAAAATTTAATATTATTTAATATTAATTTATAGCGGTACGTAATGGCGTTCTAGTGCCAACCCTTATGTATGGAAGTGAAGACTAGAATTGGCAAAAGAGGAATGAAAGTAGACTGAATGCGGTGGAAATGCGGTCAATAAGGCGCTTGTGTGGAAAATCTTTGGTCGATAGAGTGAGGAATGAACAAATTAGAAGTGAATGCAATGCTGGCTGTAGTGTGGAAGATAGTATAAAGAAAAGAGTGCTGAGATAGTTTGGTCATGTGGAACGTATGAACGAGGAAAGGATAGTTAAGAAAATACATGAGACGAGTGTTGAAGGCAACAGGAATAGAGGGCGTCCGCGAAAGACTTGGAACGACCAGACACTATAAGTATTTGAGGATGGCCCCGTTAAAAGCCTCAACAACCGTAGAATTTGCATGAGAAAATGTATGAATGTAGCCGAAGCAAAAGCTTTTTTTATTCTATCTACCACACTACAGCCAGCATTGTATTCACTTCTTATTTGTTCATTCTCACTCTGTCGACCAAAGATTTTCCGCATAAGCATCTTTTGACCGCATTCAGTCTACTTTCGTTCCTTCTTCCGGCTTCACTTCCACACAGATTCTTATTGGCCATAATTGCATTTAGAACGCCATTAACTTTGTTTCCCGCAGTCACTCTCCTTTCGATATCATTCTCAGCCTTGCCGTCTCCCAAATACGAGTTTGTGTATTTGGGAACATACTTCCCAAATACACAAACTCGTTCACTTGTTCTAAGCATTCGTTGTTTACAATTACATCACACTTAGTCAACTCTCTCGAATAGCATCACTTTCGATTTGCTGACACTCATCAGAAGTTCATTCGGCATGCATACATCGGATATCCTGGATTCCAGGCATTTATACAGGCTTGCTATAATATCAAGGACTTACTTACAAATAAAGGCTAAAAAATATTGTAAAAAAGTAACCCATAAAAACCAAATTTTATTTTACTCCCTTTCTTGTAAAATATAAGAACAATTAAATACGAATTAAAACATACAACATAACACTAAACTTACAGTAATTTAATATATTTCTAAAATGTCAGATGTTTTGAGCTTTGATAAGACACTTCATGCTTTGAAGATTAAATTCTAAAAACATTTGTCAGTCAATTTAGATTTTCGACATTCGTAGTGAAGTACCTATTATGTATACCGACGGAGTAATTCAAATTTAGAAAATATTCCGCGACGTTATCGGGCCGCCGTTGATAATCAAACTTTCAAATGATTCCAATTTGAAAAAAACAATAAAATTTCTAAAAATCCGAAATTATACTATAATTATTAATTTTTTTAACGAAAATTTGATAGACCTTCTTGATCGTCGCTACAAGTCTACTTGCCAAGTTTCAGCTCGATTGGATCACGGGAAAAGGGTCAAAAGTTAATCCAAAGCTTTTTTTGACGGCAAGCCGGCAAGCAAGCAAGCAGACGCCACGAGTTAATATAAAGGGAGTAAAAAAAGTGTTTATTCATGATATTATTCGCACAAAAAGTTCTTTGCTACACTTACCGTAGATTGAAGTAGTTATTCAAAATCTAAATATTTGTTATTTTTTTAACATCACAAAATATGAAAAAAAACCCCATAAAAACGCAAAAAAGTGTAATTTAACGCGGAAAATGCTTTTAAAGTGGTTATCACTTTTATAGCTGTGCAGCACTTAACATTAAAGTAAGTTCCTTTCAACCACGCTTCCTGGAAAAGAGGAATCGGGGCCAGGATTACTGGAAAATTCCAACACTTTCACAGTATCTTCCATAAAAATAGTATATTCCAGCCGGCATATTTTATTACGAATACAGGTGTCTCATACGTAGTAGTAAAAATTTTACAGGTGGATACCAGCCTTGATAATGAGTCTAAAATGTTAATGCAACCATGATCTTATATCAATAGTTACGGAGATATGTGACATAAAAATTTGCATTTTTTAAAATTTTTCTAAATTATTTTTTGCAAAAAGTTGGATTATCATTTCAGTAACTTATATCTAATATGAACAATTCATTCCCGTTAATACAAGTCAAATAAAATAATAAAAACCTTCCAATTCCAATCGGAAAACATTCCAATTGGAATTTTTTCAAGGTTTTTAATATTTTATTTAACTCTTATTGAAACGAATGAATTTTTTTTGTAATGATACTTCGTAAATAATACGATACGTAATAAATAATTTAGAAATATTGAAAAAAAATGCAAACTTTGATATTGCACAACTCCGCAACAATTGATATTTAGGTCACGGTAGCTTGAACATTTTCGACTCATAATCAATGCAGGAATCCACCTGTAAAGTATTGTGGACTAGCTCTATTACACCCCTTTTATTTTAGTATATAATAATAATATTGTAACGAGTTGTCGGTTGACGTTTGACAGCCAAATACTAGCGAAGGCGCATGCGCGCAGAACATGCGCAAAACGACGGGCCGGGGTGCTCAGTCGTTGAAATAACGAACTAACACATAATTCGAAAGTGAGGTTTTTATAAAAGTTCTTACCGTAGTAGCAAAACAAAAGCGAAGCGGTTATTTGAGTTTAAAATGTAGTATTGCGTTTCCAGCGAATGTAAAATGTCAGATAAAAAGTTAAAGCGATAATAAAGGTTTATTTTACGAGTGATGAATTACGAAATACGTTTTTCAATTCATTTCATCGACCGAGGCACGACACGTAACAATATAATATATATGGTAAATTATATTATATTGTAACTTATATTGATAGGTATCTAATGAAAAATTCATTCGCTTTAATACAAGTCGAATAAAATAATAACCGAAACCTCCGGCTTCTGTATGTTGACCTTAAATTGCTTTTGTGGGTACCTGCTGTAAGCCATTATTTTTAATATTAAGTTCAACATTTTTTTATCGTCTGTTTTGAGTACTTAAAAAAATTCAATTTTAAAAATTATTTCTATTTTTCTATCGTGCATTTTTTAAATATAAGTGCAAACCGCGGGCACTCTTATTGGTGAGTTTGACAAAACCATTTTTTTGCTTGTATTTAATGAATGTATGTATTATCGGTTTCTTTATACATATGTCTTTCAAAATAAAATACAATAAGGCTATAGTTAGTAATACAAACGAAACAGAAATTTCTTTTTTTTCCCTGGTGTAATAAAGGGTCCCGATTACATAAATGATGTTAAATTTTGGCGCAAGCAAGTTTAAAAGCAGTTATTTTAAGTTTAAAAATGATACATTTTTGACACTTCACGCCATAGATGCCCATATAAATATATGCTGTTTTATTCATAGAAAATGACAAATCACGTTTATCATGAGTGGGCCCATTCATTATCTTTCATATCTACTAGGTATACGATCGTTCATTACGCCGGCCGACGCGGCGCGGCGGCTCGCCATGCAATATAATGAATGCCCCGCATTAGCTGAGAAAAAATCACTGTGAATTTGAATTTGGAGATTATTTGTTCCCAAGAGCTTATCTCCGTTTTTAACACAAAATTGGCTTTTTCCCTATCGGATACGATAAGGAAGGATAGTTTTCTATGGTTTCTTGTGTCAAAAATGTTTCGTTTTAATCTTAAAATAATTGCTTTTAAACTTGTTTGCGCCAAAATTTAACATCATTTATGTAATCAGGACCCTTTATTACGCCAGGGAATTTTTTTTTTTATGAAATTTGGGTTTCGTTTGTATTACTTACTTATTCCTACAATAAAATAAACAAAGCGATAGTCGTATGTAAGGGATGCATTTTTTGACATTTTCTAAATACCAAGCTGAACTTTGATGTTATCTCCAGATCCGAATCTCAATACGTGTTAATGGGGGTGAGATTTGTCTTAATTATCTGTGAGTTATATCTCATCGCTTCTCATTCCGTGGATTGAGGCCATAATAAAAATTGACGATTGATTGTACGCGAGTATATATTAGGCTGGATCAAAACTGGACGGCGCTCTGTAGTAACTTCGGTCATGGAATTCGAGTCCCTTGAGATATGTAATATCGTGTCTAAATCAGGGTGTGTCGGTATAATTTGTTCCTTGTTGTAATATCGTATCGATAACAGCGTATCATGTTACGTGTAAGCTCCATTCATTGTTATTATGATCTATTGTATTATGATTCCACCGGCTATTAATATGAAACCGGTCGTGAAGCAAAATTAGTCTGGCTTTTTGACAAATAACTGTCAAATAGTCACAAAAAAAAGTTAAAACTTTGCTGTACACGATAATAACATGCAGATGAGAAAAGTCAAGCATTAAAATTATGGCACGAAAATTTACTGGAAAATAGCATTATCGGTAAATCAGTAAAATTCTGAATTTAATAACAGTTTATCGGTTATTATCCAAAATTTAACTGAAGCAAACCACCTGGATGGTGTGAACATAATAAAGGCTTTCTGGTTATATGATATTTATGTATATTTCGAAAATTCCATTTCTGTCAAGTGTCGTAGCTGCAGGAGGAATTAATGAAAACGCTGGAATTTATTAATTACTGATTAATTAATTAAACAAACGTAAAAAGTCTCTTAACACTATTTAACTTAACACTATTATTTAAATTAAACTGTTTCGCAAATCACTAGAACAATCCGTCCAATTTCTGCACTAGTTAATTTCGCTTCGGTTTATCTCGCTACGTAAGAACTTTTTCTAGAATATTCGCTCAAATATCGCACACGGGTCAGTACTTCACTTAATTAACTGTCGCTTAGTTTATACGCCTGATATTAACACTGTTTTAGCTTCGTGATTCGCCGCCAGAGCCGCGCCGCTGGAAACGTCAAAATAACAATGGCTCTACGCGGCCTGGATCCGTTTATTTATACCCGATAACATGGAATTTTTCGAACCTTCGAGGCTTTTATATTGTATTCTCGCAAGTTCTCGTAATTTCCAGATGTCTCGGGAACTTTGGAGACGTCTCTCGAAAGTTGTAGATTACCTAGGTTGTTCTGGAATCTTCGGTAGTATTGTAAACATTTCAAACCACTGTCACTTGACATGAGTGCGCGACTACTTTCAGCCCTGTTACAATATTATAATAATAATACCTAGGTATATATAATATATGATATACCAAGGCATATTTAAGTTCTTCTTCTTCAGCCTTCATTTCTCCACTGCTGGATATAGGCCTCTTCCATATCCTTCCATCCTTCCTAGTTATTTGCTAATTGTAGCCATTTCTTTCCCCCCACAGCGGTAATGTCGTCGGCCCATCTCTTTTGAGGTCTTAAATGACTTCAAAATAGATGGATCAAAAAAGATAATCTTCGGCGGAGCTTAAAGGATAATCTTCGCTAGCAGATACGTCCCTAGGTGGCGGATAGGGGCAAGCTCGCCAGATATGGAGGGTAGGAGGGAAATAAAATACCTCTCGCAGACCAGCAGGCAGTAGCATGTGACCCTAATGGGCAGCTACAAACAGCGTTTATTCCCTATGGTAAGGGCGGCTGATTTCAAAACCACCAATCCGCAACTGGCAAGCGTGGTGTTTTAATGCCAAAGCCCTTCCAAATGAAATGAACCCGAATTCCAAATATTTATGTTATGGCACGTTATTCCAAATATTTTAAAAGTATATTATATTGCAAGACAGCAATATTCATAATGAAACTTCGTGTAACTTGAAAATAGTACTAGCTAGAGGTGTGTCAGTCCCAATTTTTGGATTTGGCGTTCACAAAGCCATAAAACCCGTCATTTTTCAATTTGGGGTGGTTGGTGGATGGGAGGTGGTCCTAGAAGTGTGATTAGTTAAGATTATTATCATTATTCGGATTAAAAAATTTTTTTTGCAAGTCTATGTCTAACAGAAGCATAAAATAAAAAGGAATAGATGGAGGAATTTTGATATCATGATGCATCTCAAATGCAAAATTACATAGGTACATAAATGTGTTCGACATTTAAACGGCGAGAATTATTTGTATTAATAACTAGCTGTAACCCGTCAAAAATGACGGAACTTTTACGTGCTGGTTCCTAAAGAAAAAGTATTTACTTATTTATAGACGACACACATGAAATAGTAATAACGACTTTTATGAAAATATTTAAACATTTTTTAATATTTCACCTGCCGGCAGTTGAATTAATCCCTGGCTATTGAACTGGGCTGAGAATGAAATGGTTTGCGTCTTTGCTAAGCCCTCGTATATATTTATCGTATATTTTTGGCGGTCCACGGAAAGGCGGCGGTAGCATGTGTTAGGCGGCCGGTTCGGGTTTAATGACCCCATATCCGGCCGTTTAATTTGTTTTGTTTTAGTTACAACGAAGCTATGGATGGACAGACAGACAGACGGACGGATAGACGGACGGACTGAGAGAAATCGAAATTATTTTGTTTGATATATCGTAAAATCTATCGATAAATAATAATAAAAAAAATATACTAATAAATGGTCAAATTTATCGCAGTGAGTATTATTCAAAAATAGAAATATAATATGCCAATTTTTTTTCAAATTTGTAGTTTATATGATTACCGAATCGAAATTGGTAACGTTGTTTCCGGTTTACATCCGGTTGTAACCAAATAATTTGTATATCTTTATAATTGACAAATATAATTAATTCATTTTTGGATTGACTGTCATATTTAGGCTACGACAAAATAAAGTTGTATCCACTCTGGTCTTTTGCAAACATTAAGGTTCTGGAGAAGCTATGTCGAGACTGGAATAGTTTAGAAAGATAAATAAGTTAGAGACAGAGTAACGAGTTTTCTTTAAAACTAAACAGCAAAGTTTCATACCGCTTAGTCGAATAAAATACAATTTACGCAAGTGTATACTTACGGGGAAAATTGTTTACTATGAAACTGAGAAGTCCTCATTTTTTCGTCTCAAACAAAAAAAAAATTTAATATCAAAGATTTTTGAAAAATAAAACTACGATGCTTTTGATGTCATAATAATCGAAATCGAAACGACCGCATACAACGCTACATACATACAAAGAAAATTATGGAATTAATTTATTGTTACGGTAAATTTTAAAATCAATTTATTTAAAGCCTGAATACTCAACACTCAAGTAATTATCCTTAATACATTTAATACGCGGAATGTAAATATTCTAAAGGAAATAAATGTATATTGTATTCTGTTTTTGAAAACTTCTAATATCTCTTTGTTCACCTTATTAATTTTGCATTAATATTTTTATTTTATTTTTAAAGTCAGAGCGAAGATAAAGCAATAAGTTTTTTTTAATGTATTTTTAATCATTTATATGTATTGGTACAGTACAATTCATGCGTACAAACGTTTTAGTTTCCGAAATATAATCACAAAATCATGTGCCAATAACATCAACCACACAATCTGTGCTATTATGAAAATAGCAAATTTGGGATGTCAGATCTTTATTCCAATCTTGACAGGTATGTATAACATTATATTGCCGCCAATTTTGATTATTTAAGTTTGGCATGTTTGAAATTAATGAATGAATTAATTAATCAGAAAGCTCTAAAACGGAAACAAACGTTAAGTTATTCGCAATTGTGAATAATGAGCTTTCTAATTGATTGAATTCATTAATTTCAAACCTGTCAAACATAAAACGTCAAAAACGGCGTCACAGTGTTAAACAATAACGGAAAAAAAATTATAAAAAATTCAAGACTAAATTGAAAAATCTTCTACAAAAAACCATCACAATAACGCAATGAAAAAATCTTATCAAAAACAATCTATATATACTTTTAAATGTTACTACAATACCTTCTTAATTATTAATTTTTATAACTTAATTTATTGTATCCTTGTGTATACCTTATTTACTTATTCTAATGTCTCACATTTTTGTATTCTTGTATTGTTTATATCTTACTTACTTAATTTAACGTCTTAATTTTTGTAACTTAATCTAATGTTTCTTTTTCTATATCTTACTTATTTAATCTAATGTCTTACACTAACGATTTCATTAATAATAGATGTATGACAATGCCCCCACTTTTAAACACGAGAATAAATTCTCATTTAAAAGTGGGTAAGCGTGTAATATAAATGTGTATTAATTAAATTATATTGAATACTCTTAAGTTTGTACATTTACCAAATAAATTAAAAAAAAAAAAAAAAAGTTAGTTCAGAATACGGATGAATGTCGAAGAATTATTTTGAAACTTAAAATAATTAATAATTTGTGCAAACAACGATATCGTAAAGAGCGTTATAGTTAATGGTGTATATGTCAGAATATTGAAAATATAATATAGGATATTTTTGAGTTTGTTCAAATCTTTCAGAATCTTGGCTGTCACAGGCCGGTATAATAGGTTGTTACAATACGTACGTGATGTGTGTCATATAATCCAAATATTAGGTCCTTACATATGAAATTGACGTTTTACCGTACTGGCAAATTTGATCTCAAATATCTTCTCTTTGGTTAGGAATTCCAAATCCAAATTTTTACAGCTATTTACTCATGTATTTGTGTTTTGAAAATTATAATTCATTTGTTTTTTCCTCAATTGTTTTTTTCTTTGCGAGACTCAGTTTACAAAATGAAAAACTTGAAATATCGCGTTATTTACGAGTACGAGTTCCACCGTGGCACCAGTGCTGCAGAAACGGCTCGAAGGATTAATGATGTGTATGGCGACGGTGCCGCAAAAGAAAACACAGTGTGTTTTTGGTTCCAACGTTTTCGTTCTGGAAATTTCGACCTGCAGAACAAGCCCCGTGGACGGCCGGAGACAAAAGTTGATAATGAAGAATTGAAGGCTATTGTGGAAGCGGAATCCATCGCAAACCACATCCGAGTTAGCTACAGGCTGCGGTGTTAGTGATAAAACTGTTTTAATCCACTTGAAGCAAATTGGTAGGGTGAAAAAGCTTGAAAGGTGGGTACCTCATGAATTGAGTGAAGCAAATCAACAAATGCGAGTTACTTGTGAGCGTTTGGTGGACTAGTGCTGGTGTCGTTCACTACAGCTTTCTTTAATCTGGCCAGACGATTACGGCAGATGTCTATTGTCAGCAACTGCAAAACATGATGGAAAAGCTAGCTGCTAAACAACCGAGGCTGGTTAATCGCTCTAGGCCACTGCTGCTTCATGATAACGCTAGACCACACACTGCACAACAGACGGCTACCAAATTAGAGGAGCTTCAATTGGAATGTCTAAGACATCCACCGTACTCTCCGGACCTTGCCACAACAGATTACCATTTTTTTCGAAATTTGGATAACTTCTTGCAAAGGAAAAAATTCAACTCCGATGGGGCAGTCCAAACCGCCTTCAAAGATTTTATTGATTCCCGTCCGAATGGTTTTTTTAGTAAAGGGATCGATGAACTACCTATGAGATGGCAAAAGTGCATAGATAGCAATGGTACATACTTTGATTAAATAAATATATTATAATAAAAAAAAATCGACTTTATGTTCCTCCCATACTAAACGTCAATTTCATATGTAAGGACCTAATATATACAACTTTCAAAATTAGTAAGACATGGTATATTCTATCATGGTGGAAATGGCGAACGTTACATATGTGTAAAGTGATCACTTAAGCCTACCATACGATCGGTCGTAAGTCCGATATACACCATAAAATGACTTCTATACCTACTTTCCCATAATAATAATAAAAATACAGTTTCGTCTCTGTGAGACATCCATAATACACTTTAATATAATATAGGTTTTAAGAGTCTGACTTGGTGAGAAAAAAAGTAAATAAGCGAAAATATTTTTTAGAAATTTCCTATACGTAAAATGTGTTCATATTTTCACAATTTTCATACTATTTATGGTACGATTTACAGGCGAATTCATGGCAGAATTAGTTTTATAATTATTTTTGTGGAAGAGAGTTGTGTGCCTTGAACGACAAACAGGAATGGACGTTTTTGTAAAGTTGGAGGAATGTTAGCTAAAGTATTGTTACACTTGCAATCAAGCGACGAACAGTTTATTATGGGTCCCAAATAGGAGAAGCGTACGCTAGTATACTCGTGACTAATGAGAAGTACACTGTTTTAAGAGTGTCTGAGTTTGGAATATTTTACTTATCTTAAAGATAAACCCAAGAATTTTACTAATATTTACTTAAAATTATTTTAATGTGATTATCAAAAAAGACTTTGGAATCGAGAATTGTGCCAAGGTCTTCACTGTGACTTAGACGTCACCTGTGATTTAGACGCGATTGATACGTTATCTAACATATAGTTGTAAATTA
Organism: Agrypnia vestita; assembly: GCA_016648135.1. Classification (NCBI taxonomy): domain Eukaryota; kingdom Metazoa; phylum Arthropoda; class Insecta; order Trichoptera; family Phryganeidae; genus Agrypnia; species Agrypnia vestita. The sequence continues at coordinate 160,385 of JADDOH010000975.1, read as the reverse complement.
TTTTTGGTATATTTATATTAAATATGATCGAGCTATACATAATTGTAAAAACTTCAATTGGGAATAATCTGTTAGTCGATCAGTCACTCTGGAGATTGACAAAATCGGAAAAAGGGACAATCGATTTATAAACTTTCATATCGTTGGCGTACAGTAGAAACTCGCTTTTCATTTAAGACATTTAGAAATATTTATCATTAACACTTTGGGGACGATGTGGTCTATGAATCAATAATTTAAAAGTGGTGGACCTCCTTGATTCTATTATTTATTATCAGATTTCGGTCATAGATAGACAATTGACTCGTAAAGTCAGTTGGGGATGTTGGAGTTACTAGTATATTTTATTTCTGAGATGAGAAATATTTTTATATTGAGTGTTTATTTTGTTAATTTATATGATCACATATAGTATGTTGTATTTTATCGGATCAGAATATTTTTTCATTTTAAATAATTTACAGTGTATATTAAGACCCCATGGCAAGAAGTTGTTAACTAACATTTTTGTCAAAAATGAGTTAATAAGCCCTCTAAACTAAACATTGTACGCTCTTTCCATGGGAAATAAGTGCAGAACTTAAAAATAATAAGAACATGTTCAAATCATAGCGATGAACATGTTAACTACACTTTTTCATAAAAATCAAATCATTTACTTAATGGGAAGAACATGTTATCTTCAATAAGAACATGTTCATGCCATCATTATGTAATTAACATGCCATTTAATTTGATTGGAATACTTATGGTTAATATAAACTTTCCTCTGGCAGTACTGTCATATATTTGTTTTTATTTGAAGACTATTATAATATGTACTTATATATTATTTTTCAATAATTTTAAATGGTTCATACCATGTTTTATATTATTAATTAACATGCCAGACATATAGTAATTTTGGATAATGGATAGTAAAAACTAACTACATTTTTTTTAGGAAAATTAGTATATTTCATTTTTTTGTGCAAATTTTTTTTAATATACGTTTTGTTACTTTGTAAATAATTTTTTGATATTTTAGTGACAAAAATCAATAAAAATCAATTTTGAATTAGCAATAAAACATATTTTTCAAAGGCAAAATGCAAATGTCTAATTATCTCAAAATGACTTATATGTTAGTTAAGAACTTCTTGCCATGGGGTCTTCAATATAAATACGTAAGAGTGCATACATAAATAAATAATGAACCTTGCGGGATAAACTAAAATTCATAATATTCTCTAATTTTCGGGGGGATCGTTGGTGGAAGCTTTGTATCAACAGTTGCAATTATTTGATGTATGATTTCATCGTAACGGATATTATGTGTAGGACAAAACAATACTGCAACTAAAACCTTGAATGTTCCAGTACTATAGACTACAATGTCACGAGCAGACTATTCAATTCCGGTACAATACAATATTACAAATTACAATTCCGGGTACGGACGATAGTGGAGAAAAACGAAGCAAGCATAACTTGGAACAAAGGAATAAAATAAATCAAGTCTAAAATTCTCCAATGCTGACATAAAATAAATCGACGGTTATGCACTTTTGAAATGAATGGTTAAGTCAAAATATAAAAAAGGTTATAATTGCGAATTTATAAAATAAACAGTGAATTCAATTGTAAAAATAAATTCGCACCAATTATTTTTTACGTTGACCATATCATCGTTAGGACGAACGCACAATAACTGTTCCATAAATTAAATATGAAGCCTTTTGGGTGGAGATTTGATAGGAAGACAGGGGCATAATGTTGAAAAGTGAGTTTTAATTAAATTCATGTTGTAACTAATTATAGTATCATAGGGAATTTTTGATTTCAGACGTTTCCTAATTATCTAACCTCAGTCCTATATTATTTCATGCTTTCTTAAATGTGTTTCGTGTCTCAAATGGTTTGAGGATTCTGAGAACTTATTTTATTTACTAATTTTAAATTACTTTTTTTTATTGTATAACATTTTATGTTATTGTTCATCTTCACTGCGTCCAACGATATATTAGTTTAGGTGTAAGTAAAATTTTGAATTAGCCACAGAACAGGTTTTATCTAGTATGAAGTAAAAGTATCACTGAAAATGATTAATAAAAAGTTTAAAGTATATTCTAATTTTTATAAATATAGTAGGTACCTATTATCTATATTTTAATAATTACTATGATGATTTGTTTTATTAATATTATTAAAAGTTATTAAACTTAAGTCGCTAATCGGGTACGCCGCAACCAGCAGAAGTCGTTAAATGGAAAATTCTTGTGTAAAAACTTTGAAACTCCTGTTGTACAATAATCAAATCTCCATATTTATGTAAAATATCTTAGGAGAAAAAGGTTTTACATAAAAAGAGCTTAATATTTCAAGTCTGCTCCTTGTACGAAAAGGTTAAGAGTTTCCTAAGAAAATATATACAGGGTGTTACAGATAGATTGCTGCCTAAATTATGAATCCGAAATGTTATTTTAACTAAATTTAATTCAGTCAAGGATAAATTATAGAAGTCTCAGAGAGACGAAGTTATTTATGTATGAGAAAAGTGGCTGGAAAGCTCTTATATGATGGCTCAGAGCTTACAACCTCTATAAGCTGGCTTAAGTGATCACTCTACACAATGCAACGTTCACAAATTCTACCCACAGAACATCCACACATTATCAAATTTTTGAAAGTTCTATATATAGTTTGAATCAAGAATCAAGACATCATATTTTTATCACATAAGAGACTTCCATCCACTTTTCTTATATTTTTATCCCTTATTAATTAATCGTCCCTCTGGGGACTAAATCCAGTAACTGTATTCTTAGAACATACTGAAAAATATTTAAAGACCCTGAGGAGAAATAACTGCAGCGACATACATCACAAAAACACCCAGGCTCGAGTAAATTACCCATACGTATTCTGTGTTTCGACCTTTTTTCAATTCCCATGTATTCCAGGTGATGCGAACGCAGCTTTGCGTTGAGATGAATGAGAAGAAAGATGGAATTACTCATCGATTCAGATTCTCCCATCTCCCGTCGCTTCGTGGTTCTTGTGAACTGTATTTATTATTGTTTCTTCGTTCCAAGATAATAGTTTCACTCTAGAGTTCCGAAAGCTTTTATAAGCGGCGACAAAAATTACACAGCCTGCCCTGTGACTCGTTTTGCCCAACGACGAGAAGAGAGAACTGCTTTGCCGACGGTCTCCTGGTGAGAGGGAGGGGAGCGGACAAAGGTGGGACCACACAGAGGAACATAGATTGTTCAAAGTATTATTATTTGGTACCCAACACTCGGAACGTAGACCATTAATTGACTTTTATTAAAAAATACTTCATTTAAAAAATATTTTTATTTATGATGTGTAGTCCATATTAGGCGCAAAAAGCATACAATTTTATGAAAATAAATAAAACCAAATTAAATTAAACACAAATTCACCTGAAATATTATTTATTTATGGTTTTTGTGTTTAATTTAGATATATAATAATGTAGAACTCCATTTTAATTTTATCGAAATTTAAAATAAATTAAATTTTAATAAATATTATTATTTTTATTTATTATTATATATATTTGATTATTATTATTATTATTGTTTTATATTTTTTTATATATTTTATTATTTATATTAGATTATATTTTAATAAATTAATATTATTATTCGTGAAATTAAAAATAATTTTAATTTTAATTAATATTATTAAAGTTCTGCGGGTTACCGCTCTATTTTTAGTGTAACAGATGTTTCGGCTTGCAAGGCCATTATTAAACAGTGGATATACCACGTATAATCGACTAATTCATAAAATTTTAAGTTACCCCTTCTCCTTTAGAATAATAAAATATTTTTTGCGAAGCCCTATATTAATGTTCGTTTTTCCCGGGCACTTATCAATAAAGGTGCCTCGGCTTACAAAAAATGTTATACTTAATTATCAATATATATTAAAAATTAATTTATTTTGAATTTCACTAATAATTACATTTATTAAAATTTAATTCATTTTAAATTTCATTAATAATAATATTTAAATTTTAATTTATTTTAAATTTCGCTACAAGAATCACTAGATATAGACCACTTTATTCTAGTTTTACTAACCGGTTTAGAGTGACTTAAAACTTGTTTCTAAAAAAATTATTTCTGTTTTATCATATTGACATGAGAGTCGCTTTTTCATCGCTATCACCATTGGATGCCATCATAATTGGTGTTTATATACTTTTTGGTAAAAAAAAATACTGCTAGATGGATCGCACGACTAAGCAAAGGTTATCGCTGGACCAACCAGATTATTGGAAATTTGTTAATAAAACTTATTTTGAAGGAATATAAGTCTCGGGACCCGGAAGAGCATAAAACCACGAGATTCCCGGAATTTGAACCCGGGGTTTCTCAATAAAGAATTCTTTATTGTGATATCACAGGATTTATATAAATGGAATTTTTCAATAGTCACTAAACAAAATGTTGAAAACTTGATTTCTAATATATTCAAGTCAAGTCAATACCATTTATTGATAAAGTAAAGGTACCAACTCTACAACCTCATCGTAACAAACAAATATTAATTTTTACCAGCACACCGGAAAAAGTTAACCTAGAAGAAAAAAACGAAAGAAACTAGAAAGAAGAAGGAAAAAGGATAAACAAGGAGAGAAAAAACTACAAAAGAAACCAAAAGAATACTAAAGAAAAACGTTCAAAATTTTTTTGAAACTGTACAAGATAATGATGAATATTTTTGCATTTTTTGTCAGGAAAAGTATCGTGACCCCCACCCAACGAAGGCTGTGTTTAAAATGTTATAATTGGGCTCATGAGAAGTGCATTGCTGGGACTTGTTCCAGAAGCTTTATTTGTGACTTGTGTGAATGATGTGGGACCTCGTATTTACCACAGTATTTATAAAAATGGAATTTTTTAATAATCACTAAACAAAATGTTGAAAGCTTGATTTCTGTTATATTTATTTTGCTATTTAAGACTGTAAATATCATTTTTTTTATTTCACTCTTCTTCTACGGTGGTCCCTCGTTGCGAGGATGTCTGCCATGTTTTAATTATGTATCCGAGCGTGGCTGAGAAGCCCTATTTTGGAACAGCGGACAGGGAGATTCTGAGAGAGGGGTTTTCCCCCTTTTCTTTCCTCTCTTCTTTTCTCGGAAATTGCATCGTCCCTATTGTTTTTCCGACGCGGTCTATCTTTTGGCGCCATTGTGATCGGTCATGGGCCGCGATTTTTCTATTTTCAGGATCTATCCCGCGTCTGCTCGGGTTCGCTGTCAGGGTGTCTTTGCATCTTTTTTTCGCCCACCCTCTCTTTTGTTGCGATAGCTGAGCAAACGTAATTTATCTGGGAATCTGTATCTCAGCCACGATGATCTGACCATTGCAATTGGAGTTTCAGGAGCGTGGTTTCAATATTGGGAATGTTTGCTTCTTCGACTTCTTCCTCCAAGACGCTCATGTTTGTTCTACGCTCTTCCCATTTCATACCTAGGATCTTCCTCACTATAGCTAGACCGCATTCAAAAGAATGTGCGTAAAAAATATGTGTGTACTTTGGCAGAAAGCAATAACTTTGTGGTTTGACATATTAAAATAAATAAAAACACTTTTCTTTGTATTAAACCACGGTTTATTGTTATGCCAACCGGTTTCGCTTAAACTTAAGCTTCATCAGGGCAACTTAATAACTAAACAATAAATATAAACAGTGCACCTCTTTCTAATCCATATGCTTATCTCTCTATAGTTTGTCATTATTGTGTAATTTTATATTATGTCTCTTTCATATGTACTCGTATATTGTTGTCTCTCTTTTTTCTCTATGTAATTTTATATTTTGTCTCCCTCATTAAGTATATATAAGTGCACTGCATTGTATTTACTGTTTGGTTATTAAGTTGCCCTGACGAAGCTTAAGTTTAAGCGAAACCGGTTGGCACAATAATAAATTGTGGTTTAATATAAAAAAGTGTTTTTATTTATTTTAAATATGTGTGTTGTTACGATGCATAAAATGAACACAAAATAAGTTTTTCTAGTAAGTAAGTAACCTTTTTTGAACTAAAAAATTTATATTTATTTTGAATTTCATATTGAGGCTTATAATATTGGTTTGCCAGGCCACTTTCCCCCTCTTTTTTCTTACCGGAAAATGCTAGGGAATGGTCTTTTGATTGTGGTCGACCTATTGTTATTATTATTATTTCATCCAATTTCACTGTGTATTAGAAGTATAGTATAGTACCACATTTCTGAATTTTCTGTATGACTTGCGCAAATAGCGATGAAGCTTATATCACGAGATGATACTAAGGTAAGAGGATACTGGATATTGTGTATTTAAAATATTTTAAATTGTATTTAATATATTTGAAATGGCAATGAAAGAACGTAGGTAGAATGCGGCGTATTTACGGTAGAGTGAAGTATCAATAAAATAGAATTGAATGTAATGCTATCTGTGGCATAGAAGACAGAATAAAGAAATTGGTTTAATAATGTGGAACGTATAAGCGGAGAGAAGATGGTAAAGAAAATGTATGAAGTGAGTGTTGAAGGCAATAGGAACAGACGACGAACATCCGCGAAGACATGGTGTGATCAGATAAATCATATTTTAGAGGACGGCCCTGTTAAACGAGAAGAATAATAGGATGTTTAAACATTCCCAAATACAACAAATTACACTTATCTAGGTGTCAAATATTTCAATAACTTACCAATGAATATAACGATACTCCGAAAGTAATTAGTATACTTGAGTCACTAATATTTATCTTATGATGTTTGTATTTCTCTATTCTGTTCCATTATTGACGTATACATACTTATTCATTCATGCTCTTATGTATCATATATTCCTGTCTCCAAACACAAATATTACTCTACTAAGGACAGTTAAACATGTAAATAAAAAAAATATAATAACCCCAAGAAGCAATAAGGTTTATGCATAGATGTGGTCTGCCAGGTCAGTAAAGTGTGACGTTCTATCCTGCGCGATATTAAATGTTTTTTGAAATATGTATATACTTACATCGTACGTATTATGAACAGTTTCAGAGTTTAAAAAAAGTAACCCATTAAAACTAAGTTTTTACTATACTCCCTTTCTTACGAATTAAAACATATAACATAACACTAAACTCACAGTAATTTAATATATTTCTAAAATGTCAGATGTTTTGAGCTTTGATAAGACACTTCATGCTTTGAAGATTAAATTCTAAAAACATTTGTCAGTCAATTTAGATTTTCGACATTCGTAGTGAAGTACCTATTATGCATATCGACGGAGTAATTCAAATTCAGAAAATATTCAGCGACGTTATCGGGCCGCCGCCGTAATCAAACTTTTCTAATGATTCCAATTTGAAAAAACCAATAAAATTTCTAAAAATCGGAAATTATGCTATAATTATTAATTTTTTTTAACGAAAATTTGATAGATCTTCTTGATCGTCGCCACGAGTCTACTTGCCAAGTTTCAGCTCGATTAGATCACGGGAAAAGGGTCAAAAATCGATCCAAAATTTTTTTTGACGGCAAGCCAGCAAGCAAGCAGACGCCACGAGTTAATATAAAGGGAGTAAAAAAGAAGTTAGCATTCTACATTTATTGTTAACATTCATAATTAAGTATCTACTATGTATAGCCTGTTACTTTTACTGCATTTTATACATTATTAGGTTTATACATTTTCAGCAACTATTTTATTTGTGAATATTACAACAGCGAGAAGCCTAGACGCTGTAAATTTCTACCGAGACACCGTATAATCATACCAGCGTATCTTCTCCGTACAATTAATCATTTAGCAGACATACTCCCCACTGCCCGGCCCGAAGCATCACATTATAGTATAGAGTCAACCAGGTCCACTGGGTCATACGATAGTGACATATTTAAATTATTAAATTTAAGAAATTAACAAAAAATATTGTTGTCCTTTCGTAACATTACTCCGATGGTCGCTCAAGGGAACTCTCCAATATTCAGAATCCAAATCAAGGACAATGTATACCTAATACCTACGCCGATATTAATATGTGGAATTTTATTTTGCCTCGTTACAGGGAGGCTCTCTCCAGCCTTTTTATAAATAACATATTTTTATAAATATATTTATTTTTAAAACATATTTTATACATAAATCTATACTTCTAAAACACAATGTCTGTCTGTCTGTCTGTCTATTCTATACAAATCTACACCGTTTGTTCTATTCGATTAACATAGGCAATATTTCCCCCCTATTCTTTTACCCTTTCCCCTTCCCCTGAGATATTTTCGATGCAAATATGTAACGATCGACCGATCGGACTCAAAATTAGGAAAATTATTCTTTAGAACTCGGCGGGTGACAAAGGCGACATTTCCCCCTACTATTTTATCTCTTCCTCTCCACCTGATGTATTTTCGGTGCAAATATGTACCGATCGACCGATCGGAGTCAAAATTAGGAAAATTATTCTTTAGAACTCGGCAGGTATCAAAGGCGACATTTCCCCCTATTCTTTTACCCCTTCCTCTCCCCTGATACATTCTCGATACAAATATATACTGTTAGACCGATCGGACTCAAAATTTTGAAACTTATATTTTAGAACTCGGCTGATAACAAAGGCGACATTTCTCCCGCTATTCTTTTACCCTTTCCCTTCCCCTGATATATTTTCGATGCAAACATGTACCGCTTGACCGATCGGATGAAAATAGGACTAACTTGCTAGTTTGGAGTAAGTTTCGAACCCGCGATCTTTGGATCACGAGGCGAGTGTCCTAACCACAAGACCAACAAGCTACTCAAACTAGAGATAACATAAACTATGTTATCTCTACCTGAATTAAATTGTATTTTATTTTTTAACACCTCACCTGCCGACGAGATATCCGATTCTCTAGAAACTTGAAACTCGAAAATGTAAAATCGTTATTAAAATCCTGTGGAAATAATATATGAATTTTATTATTTTTACTCAATTTAATTATCATAATTGTAAATTTCTTAATATTTTCACTAAAGTATTTTACTGCATTATTTTAATGTTTTACTTGTGTTACTTAAATATATTTTTTCAAAATATTACTTACTGTGTACCGTAACGTAATAAATAGGTAATGTAATGTAAAGTAATGTAATAAATAAATAAATAAAACGGAGTTTTCCGTACCAAAGCAAGAATAGTGGTATTAATGTGCATAACCCTGCTCTCGTTTAGTGATCGACATTTTCGATGAAAAGTAATTTTTTTTATATCTCAAATGGATCTTACTGTAGCTTGTTTTGTGAATGTTTAAATTTGTAAGGAAATTTGTGAATTGTGAATTATTACAATGTTATTAGCAATCTTGAAGCAACTTCGCTAATCGAAAACGTGGTTACATTTCCATAGATATTTGAAATCCGTGAATTATTAGAAAGAATGTTAATTATATTGTAACGAGGCTAAAAATAATTACGCACTTCTGTCAAGTGACAGTTGTTTAAAGTTGGCACAATACTATCGAAGGGATTAGAATTACCCCCAGCCTCAAGAGACGTCTGTAACTTTCCAGGAACATCGTGAAGTTACGAGAACTTGTGAGTCTAGAAAAGTCTAGTAAATATTAAAGAATTCTCGAAGGTTCGAAAATCCAGCGTTATCGGGTATAAATAAACGCATCCAGGCCGCGGAGGGTCATTGTTATTTTTGACATTTTCAACTACGCGGCTTTAGCGGCGAATCACGAAGCGAAAACAGTGTTACTATCAGGCGTGTGAACTAAGCGACAGATAATTAAATGAAGTACTTACCCTTGTTCGATATTTGATCGAATATTCTGGAAGAGTACTTACGTAGGGAAATAAACCGAAGCGAAATTAATAAATGCTGAATTGGATGGATTGTTCTAGTGTACAGTGAAAAAAGTGTTAAAACGATTATAAAGTGTCTATTTATGAGTGATAAATTTACGAAATAGTTAATTTAAAGAATAGAGTTACATTTGATAGTGTTAAGCGACTTTGTACGTTTATTTAATTAATGAATCAGTAATTAATAAAAGCATTATTTAATTCCAGCGTTTTCATTAATTTCTTCTGCAGTCACGACATACGACAATATTTATAAATAATAAGTGATGTTTTTTTCTATCTTTTTTTATCTAGAAGTCCCATCATCACTCTGAGAACTTAAAATTTATGTAGAAATTGGTAAATTTTTATCATGGTACGGCACCAGAAATATAGGATGCTCGCGGTCTTGGCCCGACCAGATAAAACAGACGCTTCAAGAAGCCTCAACAATCAACGAAGTCTTATAGGTCTTTTCATACATGCATTGCAACTGGTATTGGTATTAATTGGTATTGTTAATATTTAAGGATACGAGAGGAGCGTATACGTAAACTTAACACAAAGAAACAATGCGCGTGTTACGCAACGTACCCACACTATAATTCAATTACAAGCTTATATGAAAAGACCTATATGAATGTAGATGGAGTGGCAATTGTGTGTCGGAACAGAGAAGAGTCCTCTACCAACCCCGCGGAGACGTGACGTAAAGGTAAACATGTTACAAAAAAATTCAACAGGCTCCGTAAAGTTTGAAAATTAAAAAAAAATATAATCCTTTTTAATATGAGAAAAATGATTTTGCGGTGACATTATTAAAAAAAAAAGTAACCCATAAAAACTAAGATTTTACAATACTCCCTTTCTCATTTTCGGAATCTCCATACAACTTACTGAATTGTATGAAAAAACCATTAAAAATTTGAAAAATCCAAAATTATACTATAATTATAATTTTTTTTGATCGAAAATTTGATAGATCTTCTTGATCGTCGCCACGAGTCTACTTGCAAAGTTTCAGCTCGATTGGATCCCGAGAAAAGGGTTAAAAATCGATCCAATGTTTTTTTCGTCAGACAAGCAGACGCCACGAGTTAAAAGAAAGGAAGTAATAAACTTTTATAAAGCGTTTATAAGTTGATTTGTAATGATTGTAAATATTTTTATACGGGAAAAACGTGTAGATATTTTGATGTTAGAGTTAAGGAACGTTGAATCAAGGGCCGACACAATCAGGACTAAGCAAACATTGAGGACTTCCGAGATGAAGATACTGATTATGATAGTAGGCAAGATGCTGAGGGATCGCGTGAAGAACACCAGAAAAAGAGAGATGTGTGAGACTGAGGACATTGTACGATGGAGCAGACAGCAAAGGAGGGACTGGTATGGTCATGTCTAGAGAACGGCCAGCACCAGACTCCATTATAATGCACTAAGGTACTGATACACACGCTCATTAGTGGCACGTGAGCATGCGCAGTATTGAGCTTCTTGAGCCATTGCTATTCAGTAGCATGTGTGTACGCACATTGCTAGTAATGAGCATGCTCACCGCCGGTTGATTTATGAGCATGCTAATGTAATTCGTGGCTAGTATCGATTATTAATGCGATCTTCTCAGTCCGCGACAGACTAAACAAATATGGCGCGTTGGGGAGATGACAAAACATTACTTTTCGTGACTTATTATAGGAATCATGAATGTAGAATACTCGGTCACCGCTATACAAAAATAATATAGTGAGAAAAAATATTTATGAAACTTTATTAAAAGGCACGAAATAATTCAAATCTTACAATCAAAATTATAAAAACTAAAATCAAAAATGTGCGGACGGAAACTCGGGATTTTTAAACTGTTTTGATTTATTGGTTCACTTGAATTTCCCGTTTCAGTTTGCAAAGTTTCCATTTTGAACAAGAGCGTCTCTATTCAATGACAAGAGCATTCCAGTAATAAGCATGTGTGTTTGATTGTTAGCTTTGAGCATGCTCATTTATGAGCATGATTGAAATAAGCATGCTAATGAGCAAGTGTGCAGAGTTTTTAGAGCATGCTAGTTTTGAGCATGCTCAAAAATAAGCATGCGTATCAGTATCTCTACACAATCGGCCTCACAGAATCCGGCCTCCCGGAAGATTTCCCAAAAGATGGAGGGATAGCTGGGAGTCCACCTCACAGGAGGCGCTATCCTCTTGACAACAAACCACATGGGTATATTAAAAGGAAGAAGACGAAGTTAAGGAACACTTTAAGTGTTTAAGTAGCAATAATTATTCCAAATTTGCTATCTGTTTTTTGGATATGGAACTTTTTGAAATTTGTTTTCATATTTTTATTTTATTTTATTTTTTTATTGATAAATTGTTCATTTACATTTACATAAGTTAATACAAGATACTAATAACTGCCATACTAAGAAAAAACCTGTTCTGTGGCAGTTATTTTCATATGGTATTTATGTAGTTGTAAAAAATGACAATTAAAGAATCTAAATCTAAAAGAAAATAAAAAGAAAAGAAAATATACATACAAAATCAAGATAAGAATTTAAAGTAAATCATAGGAATACCTAAATCTAAGAGAAAAGAAAAAAAAAATACACATACAAAATTAAGATAAAAATTTATTCCTCAATTATTTATTCATCTCCCGTATATTTATTTTTATTTTTGATATTAATTATACATTTTTTCCTGATAAACGAAACATGCTGGTATCTTCAAAAAATAAGTGGTGAAAACCAAGTTTATTCTTATTGATTATAACATTATAATCCTTTATTTGTCACAGCTTAATGGCTAAATCGTATTAAACTTTTTGAGGCATCAAGAGACCCAAAGACGTAATTAATAATTAATGTAATGTAATGGTACACAGCGAGGGACTTCCGCTCTATCAGAGCAGCTATAGCGCCCCGCACTGCATCCGTATAACTTGCAGCTGCATAATTATGTACTGTTTGCACGACGCGCGACGGTTTCAACGACATTATAGATAGGTAGCATTCTCTACAAATTTATAGATGCACTTGAAATTCACGGTACAGTCAGTGTTACAATTGAAAAATTATCTCAAGTAAATTAATGTCACAAAGGTTCTTCGTCTTTTTTGTGGTATTCTATCAACGTTTGGAGAACGAATTTCAGTGCGCTGATTTCGAACTAAGGCATCTACATAAAGTGAAATATAAGACTATCCCTAATTTTGTATAGGGGAGACTATTCCGTATAACTTTTCCATATTTACCAATCGCATTATTACGAAAATAATAATAATTTAAATACAAATTCGGGAATCAATATGATTCATTAATGTATATTATAGATGTCTCACAGAGACGAAACTGTAGTTTTTTATGGGAAAGTAGGTATAGAAGTCTTTTGGGTGTACAAAGGACTTATGACCTATCGTATGGTTGGCTTAAGTGATCACTTTACACAATGTAACATTCGCCATTTAAACCCATGATAGAATATATCATGCCTACTAATTTTTTGGAAGTTGTATACATGCGGCCTGTATAAAGCCATTTTCGTTCCCCTAAATCCCCACAGATGTCGTTAAATGTCACTAATGAGAAAATCTACAATTGATTTTACGAAATTTTTGAAAGCAATATACTTTTTCTGTGTAATGAAATTCATCCGAATTACTAACATTGCACCAGGATACGCCAGGAAATATTATATGATTCATATTGATAATAAACGAAAACAATAAGATAGCTTGGAGGCCCTACAAAGTAAGATATCTATAAATAATAATAAATTTATAATTTTCTGTATATAGTTTTATGAGATATTTTGCCGTGTATATGTGACCTCTCTGGCCGAGGTTTCGGATTCTCTTGCAGGGTCCATCATCAGGGTGATGTGATGTGTGTGTTGAAGTGTAGGTTAAGTATTGCCTTGCAATACCGTACCGAAGTCAGGGTGTGTCCAAGTTTGTGTTAGGTTAAGTACTGGATTGCAGTACCGTGTCGAAAGCAGTGTGTGTATGTCTTGATGTAGTGTGTTGTGCTTCCGTGTAGGAGACAAGTATTGTCAAGAATTTCTGTAGCGTTACGTCACTGTTTCATCTACTTAATTGTCGTCTATTTAATTGATCGGATAACACGAGGTTTTTAACTTAACACCATCATCCCTACAGAGAGGTCACACATACACGGCAGAATATCCCAGAAAACTATACACAGAAGATTCTGAACGGCCGTGAAAACCTGAGAATATTTTTGAATTTATAATTAATAACCAGAAAAATCTAACCTACAGTCCGATTTTAAATACGTTCCCACCCACCATATCATCGGTCTCTTTCATCCCTCATTAATTAACCCCCTCTCCATTCATCACCCTGTCCTACCACTTTTATCTTATTTTTATTCAACGTACAGAGATATTAATTATAAATACATTTAATGCAAGTAATGGTTATGTCAAGTCTACATTATAATTGAAACAATTAAAAAAAACACACACAAGACAGATGAAAAAAGATAACCATATTTTGTAATATTTAGTTTGTAGTTAACGCTAAAAAAACAATGGTGCCTCTGAAACCGGTTGGTGTTAACAAGAATATAATTGCTTTAACGATGTGAATTTTTGTATTTAATTTCATTAAAAACTTAACTAAACTTAAATTAACTTTACTTTTAAAATACGGTGGTGTACAAACCGGTAGACGTAAAGTTACTCCAAGTGGTAAATAAAAAGTTTTCAATTAATTAAAACTAATAATTATGTCCAACCACAAAGTGAATGCTACAAACATCAAAGACAAACAAAAATGTCTGATTGCAAAAAAAGTCGTATTTAAAAACTGTTATTCAAATTTTTTTTTGACGATCTTCTTTTGCATTTTTCAACTCGTCTCAATTTTTTATAATCTTAAATTATTATAATGGCGATACTAGTATCGCTGTTGCCCAGTAATAAAAGATACGGACGGGTTTAGTTTTACGGGGAATGTGGGAAATAGTTTTTCGATTAATAGATTTATTCTTCTTCTTCAAATGTAGCAAATATATTTTGTGGTAACATAATTATAATTGATATAAATTAACTTTGTTTAAACCACTTATTTATTGAAAAAATTCAACATGTTTCGAAGCCCATGGCTTCTTCGTCAGGATAACAAAAATAATATTTAAAAATCGAAGTATAGATCAAAATATTAAAAAGTTATATATGGAAAATGATAATATAAAGTACCTAATTAACTTGAAAATAAATTTAGAAGATAACTATTTGCAAAAAGGATCTGATTATTTATAATATTCAATTTAATATTTACACTCTTTCTTATTTCCAAAATTTCTAATTTATCAAATTGTGATTCTGTATAATTTGTATGTAAAATTTGTAAACCCTTATTAATATCAAAAGAATGATCCATAGCCAAAAGATGGTTAGAAAAATCAGAATAATTATTACTATTTTATTTATCTCTTTGAATTGATTCACAGTAATCGTAAATTGAAGAATAACTTGTAATAATAATGTTTTTTTAATTTGTTAAGTTAGTACGAGCTATTTGTTACAGAAGCATTTTAATGCTCCTTACAATTTTTCTTTCGTAGTTAAATTGGATAATAATAAACAATGTTCTCCGCCTGAATATTGTCGCCATCAATTTTGGTTAAACTAGTTTAAGATTATTACCCCACATGAGTTAGCAAAATACTCGAGTCTTGCTAATGCTACAATGAAATATAATACTGTGTGACAAGCATGAAGTTGGAAGGAAAAACTAACAAATGAAGACCCCATGGCAAGAAGTTGTTAACTAACATTCAGGTCATTTTAAAATAATAATTAGACATATTTGCATTTCGCCTTTGAAAAATATGTTTTATTGCTAATTCAAGATTAATTTTTATTGATTTATGTCACTAAAATATCAAAAAGGTATTTGCAAAATAAAAAAATATACTAATTTTCTCTGGAACTCATTTTTAATAGAATAACACCTTTTTAAAATGGGTAAAACACGAACATCAAACAACCCTTCAAATGCTATTCGTTTTTACCACTCATTATGCAAAATTACAAAATACCTGGGATGTTAATTAATAATACAAAACATGGTATTTACCATTGAAAATTAATATATAAGTACAAATATATGTCAGTACCTACTGCCAGAGTAAAATTTATGTTAACCATAAATATTCCAATCAAATTAAAAGGCAAGAACGTAATTTCAGAATTGCAAATGGCATTAACATGTTATTATTGAAGATAAAATGTTCTTCCCATTAGTAACTGATTTGGTTTTTAAGAAAAAGTGTAGTTAACATGTTCATCCCTGTGATTTGAACATGTTCTAATTATTTTTAAGTTCTGAACTTATTTCCAATTGAAAGAGCGTAGAGTATTTAGTTTAGACGGCTTATTAACTCATTTTTGACAAAAATGTTAGTTAACAACTTCTTACCATGGGGTCTTCAAACGTAAAAATAAGACTGCCACATAATTTATGAGATATAAAGATTAGACATGCTTGGAGTATTATAAAAACGAACGAGAAATAAAAATATTCTAGATGTCTCACAGAGACGAAATTGTATTTTTATGGGAAAGTAGGTTTGCTTGTACTTTGGTTGTACATAGAGCTTACAACCTATCGTACGGCTGGCTTAAGTGATCACTTTACACAGTGAAACGTTCGCCATTTCCACCCATGATAGAATAACATGTCTACTAATTTTTTGGAAGTTGTATATATTTAAATTATACGCCACGTTTCACATACGAGTTGTAACGATCCTCAGCGCGGCCGGCACCAAAGCTTTTACATTCCCCTTGAATGACCACAGATGTCGCTAATGAGACATTTTTATTGATTTTTTTGAGTTTTTTTTAGCAATTTACTTTACATTGTAATGAAATTCATCCGATTTACTAGCATTACACTAGAATAAGCCTGAAATATTATTTAAATTTTTATTAAACTTCTTTTTACCAGTATTTTCATTTAGAATATTTTGAGTAGTATCTATGTCCAAATTTTTCAGAACAAAACTGGATTTTTGTCACAGGGACATTATTAATCAATCAATGTATATTATAGATGTCTCACAGATATGAAACTGTATTAATAAATACAGTTTTGTCTGTGTCAGACATCCATAATATATTGATTAATGATGTCCCTGTGACAAAAATCAAGTTCTGTTCTGAAAATACTCAAAATATTCTGAATAAAAATATTCTATGTAATATCGAGAATGTCAAATGATCACTATCGTTTAAGGACCGGTTGTTTCAAATCGGATTTAAGTAAAAGTTCGTTTAAAGCATAGATTTTTGCGTCCTTCACCAATCAAACGATTCGTTTATGTAAAAATCTATGCTTTAAACGAAGCTTTATTTTAATCCAACTTGAAACAAACGGGCCTTAAAGAGTATTGTGTTATAGGTTTGTACCTTCAAATCAAATCAAACTATTGAATGTAGTGTAATATGGTATGTATGTAATAGAATGTAGTAATCAATTCTTTGTCTTGGTTACTGCACGAATCGCGTTGTTAATTGAAAATATTTTCAATCTTATAATTTTCATTTTTTATTTTAAAATTAAAATTCATTTTTGTGGTTTTAAGATCGAATTTAATTTTTAAGAGATACTAAAATATTATTGTTAAAATGAATGTTAGAAAGTTAAATTATTGTTGGTCAGCCAAACAAAACAAGTTTTATATAAAATAAATTGTGTTGGGTTTCCATATCAGTTAGTCAAATTTGATTGTTAATTAAGATAAATTATGATTATAATATTATGATAAAAAAAGAAAGATAAGTAAATGTTTTAAAAATATAGAGGTATCATTACCAGCTGCAAAATCTATATATACTATTTCATAAGAAGGACTCAGATGTCTCGAGCATATACATATATACATATATCATTCAAAATTTTGATAATATATGAAGTCCTGGGCCGTCATACAAAAAGACGTCCATACGCGTTCCTCATATAAATAGTTTCGTCTCTGTGAGACTTTAATAATTAATCTTAATTAATAATTATCCCTCTATGAACAAATCCAGTAATTGTATTTTCAGAATATACCTACACCCTCAAATCTTTTTGTGTTACAATCATAATTACAATGATGACACCGATGGCATTCGGAGTCTCAAAGAAAAATATTTCAAGTAAGATTTATTATTTTTTTTACATACAGCTTTATTAATTTTTTTTTCTAGTCTACTCAAAGTGAAAATTCTAAGCAAAGATAATAAAAGAGTACCTACAGCATAAATAATATTAAATTTAAAACTATCTATTATTAAAGAAATATTTTAAAGAATTATATAATAAAAGGTTTACACAATTAAGTAATATATAAGTAGATAACATAATATATAATACAAATTTAAGGTTTTTTTAAAGACCTCATAATTTTTTTCAATTCTCATTTTAACAGGTAATTTGTTGAAACATTTCACACCTCTAAATGTGTAATGATGCTGGGCAGCTGTGGTAAGTATTATAGGGATGTGCAATTTACCAAAATGTATATTTCTGCTGTTTGATACTAGTTGGGTGAGTTCGTTATTATTTTGAAATTTTTTATAAAGTTGTTTTAAAATGCAATTTTGTTTGTAGACAGTTTGTAGTGTGGGGACTTGTAATTTATTGAAAAGCTCTGTAGTCGGATTTTCACAATGTCATTTGTTTTAACTATCAGAATATCCAGTTCATAAAACAGACTTACATGTAATATCTATAAAGTTATTCGAATATGCAGTCGTTGAATTTTAAATAATGAGAAAAGTTTATGCAATAGTAATAATGGGTTAGCAATATCATTCTACATTCATTTTTATGTTACAGATAAATGTACGTGTTGGAGCCTAGGTATTTTCATGGGTATGAGCGTTTTAATGAAAGGCGTTCATATTTGATATATTATTCATTTTCTTGGTACGGCAGTAAGGATGTTTAAGGGAAAAGGCAGGCCTCGTATCCTGGGGTTATGGACTTCAGAGATGCCCTCCGGGAAAGGTATACATGATGTGTTGTTTCATTGTTTAAAGGAATTCGAACTCACATAGGGGTGATTCGTTTAATCGCCTGGAGCGTGTCGGCTGTGGCAGCTAGGAAAACAATTCCTACTGATTTACGGCTTCCTGAGGATTTATACTTGGTCCATTACAAATTCACGTTTTCTTCATTTTGTTCCTGTCCTTTCATGTCTTCCAAACGAAGTATTGGATCACTCAGGGATATTTTAATGTATTAATTGAATATCTGTGATACATATTTACACTTGGACTAATGACTCACTCAACTTTCACTAACATTCCACTTGATACTCCGTATATACATAATTACTACCTTATGAAAATAAATACTACTGACGAACTCGAAAAATATTATAATTGTGTTCTATAACGCCACTCTGGGACAGGCGTAGCCTAGTAGAGTGGCATAATCCACAAATTAAACAAAACAAAAAGTGTAATTTATCTTATGTTTTATTGTTAAATTAGTATTAAGTATCTTTATTTGTAAACAAGGATTTTTTTAAATAAATAAATAAATATGACCACGGATCTCGCTCGCACCTCGCGGTCGGTTCGGGCGACAAAGGCGCCAACGGACAAATGCAATTAGGCCACCGTCTGAGCTAGAAGGAATACTTTAATAATATTTGGATAATTTATATAGCGCCGTTTTCGCGAATGCTCATCTTACCAAACGACTTACTGCTAAAAAAAACTTATTTACTATTACTTATTCACTAGGTGGCATGCACGAAATGGAATTAATGTTTAATACTATAATAGTTGGGAGTGCCTGAAAGAATTAGGTGTTTTCGCGGAGTGCACACTAGGAGTGGAAAACATTAGCTAGTGTTGTGGTCAGATTCTACCTATAGGTTGTCATAGGATTGTCTAAATAAATGCGTCTTAAGTTGTTTTTTGAACTGTGGTAAGCTGTCTGTTTGTCTCATTTTATTATGTAGTTTTATCCAGCCACCGTGAAAGTACGATCACCGAAATTAGTTTTGTGGACGCGATTTACTTCAGCTAACCTATTTGTATTAGATGTTGGTGTTGAGCGAAGTGTTAGTTGTCTGTTATTTGCAGAGAATGGAATGCAGAAGTCGGTTATGTATTGAGGGGCCATGTTGTGAATAGCTTTAAATACTGTAAGGCAAAGCTTATATTCAATCCTCTTTGGAAATTTAAGCCAGTGAAGTTTTGAAGATGGTGTGAGATGTGCGCAAACTTTGAAACGCCGGCGCCGGTAATGAGTCTTGCGGCGGCATTGGATACAGATTGTAATTTGTTTATTTCCTGTTTCGGGAGATGAGCTGAGATGAGATGAGATGAGAGTAGATACCATTACAGTAGCCATTACAGTTTGACATACAATAAATACGTGCAGTTACCAATGGGAGATCATCATCATGATTTAAAACACCACAATATATTTCTTATGCCATATGCCATACTTCCATAATGCCATGCCATATGCCACACACATAAGCCATAATTTAAATTCAAAATCTGGACTTCAGTCCTCCTTTGGCCAGCAGCCAAGCTAATATTGTTTTTTACCCTTTTGACACCGGTGCCACTAATCGACACTTTTTTTTAATTAAGACAAATTTTAGAGTTCTCACAGAGACGAAGCTATTTATATGAGAAATGTATATAAAAGTCATTGATACGACGGCCCAGGGCTTACAACCTTTATGGGCTGGTTTAAATGCACTATACAAATGCAACGTTCAGCAATTCCATCGTACCACACATTATAAAATTTTGAAAGTCGTATATATGTTCCAAATTGAAACCTTCCGTGCTAAGCTAGAGACTCTGTAGTCCTTTTTCTGAAATAGTATACATAGATTTCGCAATTGGTAATGATACCTCTATATTTTTTTTAAAGTGGATTATTAAGTAATATCCTTTTTAATGTAGGTATATTCCGAATTGTTTAACATATACACTAGAATACGCCTGAAAGTCATTATTTTCTATTTTTTAAACTCATATTTATAGACTAGTATATATTTTTAATAATATTTTAATATGCATGTTCTAAGAATACAATTACTGGATTTATACTTTACTTTTTTTTTGTAAATTGTTTTCGAGTCTATTGTCTTTACTAAGCGAGAGAAGAAGTGAGTAGAAATTATTTATTTCGGAAGGAATATTCACTGCTGCTTTTATTTTAATGAAGAATATATGTTAATAAGTATATATTTAATATTATGAATTATTAAAATCTGAAAAATATTGCAACGCGGCTAAAAAAAGAATCACAAATTTGACTTCTGTCAAAGTGACAGTTGTTTGAAGTTGGCTGATCTGGAATCACCTCCGACTTTCGAGAAACATCTCCAAAAGTCTGAAAAATGCGAAGAACTTCTTGAAAAGGCGGGAAACGTCTCGGAATTTCGATAACAGCATTGGCCACTATAAATACGACATGCTGGAGTAAGGAGTGAGTTATTTTCCATGCGCGTTGGCAAGCGATAATACAAGCGAAGGTAGCCGCGGGCGGCGGGTGGTGCCAAGCGAGCGGTAATTCGACAGCGATTCTAGAAATTCTTACGTAGCGAAATAAAACCGAAGCGAAATTAATAAGTGCGGAAATTGGTGGAATATTCTAGTGAACAGTGAATAAAGTGTTAAATCGAATATAAAGTGTCTATTTACGAGTGATAAATTTGATTTAAGAATAGCGTTACATTTAATAGTGATAAGCGACTTTGTACGTTAGTTTAATTAATTAATCGGTAATCAATAAATCGATAATTAAATCTCAGCGTTTCATTAATTCCTCTTGCAGTCACGACACGTGACAATATATTGAATAGTTGTTTAATTAATTTTCATTTTGAGAGTTATATACATTTATCTATTATGTCACCTTGCCAAACAGCAATATTGGGATTTTGAGATTTTTATCCCAACACTTAATAGACGATAATAAAAATAAATTAACGAGACTATTCCAAAACTGTGCACAACAGGTGAAGATATAAAGTGTCGGCGAGAGTAACTGAAGTAAATATAATAATTTCTTTGTCTGTCGTTTGTCGGTCCGTAAATTCCTAACGTGCTGGAATTAAAACGATAGATAATTGGAGTGTAACACGCAATCAGCGCGCGGCTCAAGTATAATTACACGGACACTTTTACATTATTATTATTTTTTTATTTTATTTTTTTATATATATAATTTATTCGACTCAAATTATGCACACTTAATGCTTTAGAACCCGGCGAGTAATACAAGCGACATTTCCTCACTCCCATTTTACCCCTTCCCCTCCCCATTATATATTTTCAATGCAAATCTGTACCATTCGACTAATTAGACTCAAAATTTGGAAAAGTCATGCTTCTTGTTCTTACTGCACGCCCCTGGTAAGTTTCGTTTACTTCGCCGTATTTGTGATTTAATTTTGATTATCTCTCCGTATTTAAGAACAATGGCTCTGTCGGTAAAGCATTTTCCGTTTGTTATTGTTTTTCGTGGCTGCTGACGTAGGTCCATGGTTATGGGCGAAACTAGCCCTCTCATTATTTATTTAATGTTCTTCTGAATCGGTCCGTTCTCTCTTCCTTCGATTCGTGTTTTGATTACATTATTAAATTTCGAGGAGGAAATTTATGTAAGTCAGGGAAGATTACAAATCTGTCTAAAAGGAAGTATTTATTCTTTACCCCCAATGGCGTTGTTTTTCACCGGAATATTGAAGGTTTTTCACTCCGTGTTCTAAACTTTTTAGGCTTAAACAGAAATCATCATAGAAATACTTTTCTCTAAATTCCAAGTTCCAAAATTAGAGAATGTTTACAAAAAAACGTCAATTATACAACTAATTAAAGAAAACATAACTGCTAAATTTGAAAAAAACACATCATTAAGATTCAAAAATAATTTTAAAATCCCAAAATATAATACCAAACTGTGTCAACAAAACTACATATACTTGGGCATAAAAAACTTCAATAACCTACCTACAGATATTAAGAAAATCGATGACTTACAACAATTAAAGAAAAAAATAAACCAACACTTTAGTTCGATACAATTTGACAATGCATAACAAGACATATAGCTAAGGAACAAATAAGCCAAATCCAAAATAAACTAATAAAGTGTAAGCCCCTCACCAAGCACATGAGCAAGTCTCATTTTTGGAGAGGCAAAGCAATAAAATAAAATGTATCTAAGTAGATTGTAATAAACAAATGTATAATGATTTAAATGTAGTTTTAATATTTAAAAAAAATATATATATATATCTATAGTCCTTCCCCTGATATAGTATACATAGAAAATTTGTGTAATTGATTTTATTTGTTCTATTGTTTTTGGGTGGTTTAAAGGTGTTTTTGGAGCAGTTTGCTTTTAGGTCACCATCATCATGCCATGGAAAAGCTTCAAGGACGTAGAATATTTTATGATTTATTATCTCGATAAAACAAGTACAAAATATACACGAGTATGATTACAAAGACAATGATAGATACTCTAGGGGCCATAGCCTCCGGCCACCTGCCGGAGGTATGGGGGCAGACTGACGTACCCACATAGGAGATGGGCCGCTTTTTATATTATTTCTGAACAAAGGATTTCTGTTTGTAAGTAATGATTAATATTATAAATAATAATTACAAAATTAAATAGTAAAATCAAAAAATAATAAATTAATACTGTAATTGTGAAATTTACTTGTTTTGATTATTTATTAGTATAGAGTAAGACGACTAATTATGGTCGGAAGCTTAAAACTCACTCTCGTATAGTTAAGCTTAGTTTTGAATATGTAATAATATTGACATGGCGTGTATTCCATCTACGCGTATTTTTTTACTTCCTTTCTTTTAACTTGTAGCAACTGCTTGTCTGCCGAAAAAACTTTGGATTGATTTTTAACCCTTTTCTCGTGATCCAATCGAGCTGAAACTTTTCAGGCAGAGTCGTGGCGACGATAAAAAATATCTAACAAATTTTCATTTAAATTTTTTTAATAATTATTGTATAATTTTCGATTTTTCGAAATTTTAACGATTTATATATTGCTTAATTTTCGAGCCCGACGCGCGGAGTAGGCGCGAAACCCGTTTCAATGAGAAAGGGAGAATAATAAAAACTTGGTTTTTATGAGTTAGTTTTTTAAAAAAATATTTGAAAAATGCGACATGACGTGCCAATTTCCTTTCAAATTTGAATACAAGAAGAAAGATTAAGTTGTTAAGCCGTTTTTTAGTTACATGCGATTATACTGTTTTATAAGGTTTTTGTAGAAACGATGCCGAGTCAAGGGTGAATGTTATATTGTGCACGTGATAATGAGCTGAGCCCCAGGGTGAAAAGTAGGCTTTTGAGGCATCACGGGGTGCCAGCCAGGGGGGGTGAAAAGTGAGGTGAAAGGTGAGGTGAAAGGTGAGGTGTACGTTCCGTACCTGCACTTCGCAACGTACCACGTTTGGTTTTCTTTTTCATTTTCACATACGTTCTGAGAACACAATTACTGGATTCTGTCCACACAGGGATATTTATTAATATAATAATTATTAATATAACATTTATTAAAATATTAATAATAATAATAATTTACTTATTATATTTGTAGGGTATAAAAGCAAAGGCAGCAACAAAAAAAAGCTTTGTATTACTTCCTTTCTTTAAACTCGTGGCGTCTGCTTGTCTGATGAAAAAACTTTGGATCGATTTTTAACCCTTTTCCCGTGATCCAATCGAGCTGAAACATTGCAAATAGACTCGTAGCGACGGTCAAGAAGATCTATCAAATTTTCATTAAAAAATAATACTCCAGTATAATTTTAATTTAATGGAGATTCAGACGCATATGGTAGACACAAAATCAGAAAATTAGGAAGGGAGTACTGTAAAAACTTTTTTTGGTTTTTATGGGTTACTTTTTAATGTACTGAATTCGAGATTTTATAGGAACCATAAGCCTATAATTGATCGGAAACATAATTTTGGAAGGGATGGATACATAAAATCTAGAATTCAGTACATTTTAAATTAGTAATCCTCGGTGACTGCATTCAAAACATTTTCTTAATTTTTTGGATACTGCTGCCTTTGTTTTTATACCCCACATTTGATCGCTTAACTCAGCTCACTCAAATCGCAAGTCCTGGGCCAACCTATAAAGATGCATGTTTTCCATATAAATGGCCTCGTCTTTGTGAGACTTCAGTAATCCCAATTGTAATAATTTCACTTTCTGTCTGTCTGTAACTTCGTGTAGCGTCCGTAATTTCAATCTAATTCACGGCTAAAAAAACGATATTAAACGGCCATAGTGGGGCTTAAACTCCAGGTAAGACGGCAACTATAGCGATGTCGCCACCACCGCACGTGCGTGACCTGCCAAAAATACTTAGAACTTAGCGAAGACGCGACCCATTTGTACTTTTTAGGGCGCAAATATATTTTCTTAAGGTCCAGTGGCTTTTTAAACATTTTTATAGCGAGGGTCCCGAATTATATTTTTCTTATTTCATTTTTTATTTAATATTGATGTCTGTTTTATTTACAATATTATTAATTTAATTATGTTATCGCTAGAGTGGTATTGTCATTAAAGGATAGTATGTTGTTTTACGCACAATCTCCAGGGATTAAAACTGCATCATTAACTGCGGACAGGGGAAATATAATAAAAAGTTAAAGTATTATGATAAAAGTCGTTATTACTATTTCATAGGTGTCGACTGTAAATATGAAAATACTTATTCTTTAGGAATCGGCTTGTAAAAGTACCGTCATTTCTGACGGGTTACAGCTTTCCTATCTTAATTACTATTATTATTAAACCAACAGAATATTGGCGGTACAAAATACATAAAAAAAAACTATATATCACTTATTTCAAACTCAGCCCATAATCCCAATTAAAGTGTCTTCGGTATGCTCTAGCAAAATGCTAATGTGTACTTTGTATCAATGCAGGGCGATCGAATATTCATAAAGAATTGATTTGATGGGTTCAAATTATTGTACTTTTTGTGACTTTTTTAATGATGATAAGTCTGCAAGAATATCGGCGTCTATGTTGCGGTCAGCTCTGCACATAAGTGAGAGAAAAATAACCAACATTGTTAGTTTCCTCCTCCGGGTTTCTCACATGTAAATTTCGTTTCATTGACATGTAAATATCATATAAAGATAAGGAATCAATATTTCCACTGAGTGTCTCATGTAGTTGCTGTAGCACTGCAAGATCGTATTTTCCTTGACTCGGGATTTTTCCGGAAATCCTGTTGGCGCATTTTGAAAAAGGCAAGATGACTTTCGTAGCTGTGAAGATTTCTATGTTGACCAGGTCTGTAGGACAAAATATCTAATAAAAATTCTGCACTCTTTTGATCTTAAAAATTGGGTTGTGAAAAATTGTATATTAAAATAGATTTAGGTGTTTTAGAATATGGAACCTATCTTTATATTGATGTAAGAAAAATTATGAAAAATGTATATGTAAATGTAAAAAAAAATTTTAAAAATGAAAAAATTTTGAAAACATAAATACCCTCGCAGAGTCATATTCCTGCCTTGATCGTGAGTCGAAAATTCTCAATTAACCATGAATATTTATGGAGATATTCGACATCAAAGTTTGGAATTTTTAAATACATCTGACTTATTCATTCATTTCAATACTAGTTTAATAAAATGATAACCCTGCAGAAATTCCAATTGGAATGTTTTTATTATTTTATTTGACTTTAATTTAAAGATAATAAATTTTCATATTCGATTTAAGTTACTGTAATGCTAGTCCAACGTTTTACAATTAATAAGTTAGAAATATTGAAAAAAATGCAAATTTTGATCTCCATAACTATAGGTCATGGTTGTTTGAACATTTTTGACTCATAACCAAGGCAGGAATATGGTCCTGCGAGGATATTAATGTTTTCCAAATAACCCTCTATAATCTAGATTATAATTGCTTAAAAATGACAATGTGCGTTGTGCACACTTTTTAAAGCAAATTTTAAAGAAGCGAGATTTACAGATATAGATTTATTTATCATTTATGCGTAGAAATATCACATATATTATTTAATACTCGAGTCAGTTCAAGAATGGCATTTAATGGGAAAGAAATCGTTTTATTTTTTTTATAAATAAGTTTTATTTTTGAAGTCACAATTTTCTTTGCAACGGGAGTTGCGCACGCAGCATGTAGCGGAACATGTAACGGAAGTCGCGCACGTAGCATAAAGCGGGAATGCGAGACCACGAATGTGCGCGCATCCATTAAACTGTAAAATATTTATTCACTTGAAATTAGTGTTCCAGTAATGAAAATAATGTTTTGTCGACCATCTTGAATCGAGTACAAAAAATATAAAGTAAGTAATATAAAATTTAAAAATATAATATATGTATAAAGTCGCTGAATCAAAATCTAACGAATGATTGGTTGTTAAATTGAAAATTAGTATTAGGCTTCTCGTACAGATTTTTGTATTTCATGTTATTGTCAATGCTATTCCAAAAACGATTAAAAATGATATTCGAGAAATTATTTTTTGCAAAAACGACGTAATTGTCAGATATTCGTTTTCAAAACAAATTAATTCATTCGATTTTAAGTGCGGCTGTCAATGTTGAATAGTTTCTAAACTTATGAATAGGGAACCGTTTCGACAAAACATAAAAGTGAGTAGATACATGGATATTTTTTGATAATGCACACGTTTTTACAACTCGATAATTTGTTTAATTTTTGTAATTTTTGTTGGCAACGACATTTATTGACCGTTAGAATTTGACTTAAATTTGTTTAATGAGAAATACCTACCTACGAAGCGCGGAGAAAGGAAATTTTTATGATCTTTTTTTAAGAAAACCTATCTAAATTATGGTTTTGGTATTATTTCTACACGAATGTACAACTTTAAAAAATAAGTAAATTTTTTTAAATAAGAAAATATTCAACATTTGCGGTAAATTCTTGGGTTCTGTCGACTGACGAAAAAAAAGTTTTCCGCGATGACCACTTTCATCTGTAATCATCAAAATAAAAAAAAACAAAAAGATGAATGAAATTTTCTCCTCCAGTCAAGAGATTTATCGGTAAATGGCGGTTTGACCATATTCTAACGATCTTTAAAGGTTCTTTTTCTTTTTCTAAAGATCTTTACTTTTTTGATGTCTGGAGTCTGGAGAGTCATTATATTGTAAAGTTTTCGAATCTAATTAATTATCTATATACTTATTATTATGAGTGCAATAATTACTAGTGATAATTATTAATTATTCAGTCATAAAGCGCTTCTTTAAAACAAGATGTCTAAGTATATTGCGATGACCAAAAAAATCCTGGAACACTACATTCGCGAAAACGGCGCTATATAAATTATCCAAATATTATAATTATTATTTAAGCTTCCTTACAATAAAGTAATCTTGAGTACACGGAATCTTGAATATTTCTATGTAAAAGCGGAATAGGATATTATAGAAATCTCACAGAGACGAAACTACGTATACGGGAAACGGTGTGGAAATTTTTTTCTACGATAGCCTAGGTTTTATATATTTTCTTGATCATAACTACATATAAAATATTGTTAGAACAGAAAATCTTTAGAAAAATAACATTTTTACACAGTTTAAATAGTCAAAAATTATTTTTACACAGCTTTATTTTTATATAGTTTTACATTGTCAAAAAAGGTCGTTTTCAAAAAAACAAAAATTCACATTCCATCCCCAATATTATAGTATCATATGAACACTGGCACTGGCTAGAAAATATCGTAATTCACGCGTCAAGTATTTATACAAATTCTAAAATGCCTCGTAAACTTGGCTTAAAATAAACGCATTCACGTACTATTTTTGTAGCGATAATTCTTTGACCGGCAGTAATATTAAATGTTATACACACTGGTAATACTTATTAGATAATAAAGATGAAAATACGTTACTTTTGGTACCGCGTCATCGAAATCTGAGGCTGGCTCTGGAACCATGAGCCATCATCAAAACCGTTTTGAATAAAAAAATTGTCGATATGAATTTAAAAAAATCTGTTGTTATGTAAACAGATCACTGTAGTATAAGGATGGAACACAGTTTAATACATTTATTTTTGATATATTAAAGTATAATTAATTAGAAAACTGTTGACTAGCCTTTTACTGCAATTTACTTTGTGTTCATTTATTTCACGACTGATTTTTTTTATGTATGTGCCGTCTTCTTCACAAATGAGGTGACTAGTACAATTTTGTACATGTTCTGAGAATGCCAGAAGAACGATCGGAAGGAAAGCGATCGGTGGGCTCACCCAGATTAAACTGGGAGAAACTAAAGAAAAATGTGTTCGAAGACAGGACGGGTTCTGACGGTTAATACGAACAATAACTGACAACTAAAGAGATATATAACAGATCCCTGTTAAACGTCGGCATAGAGACAGACGTATCGTGTTTCGTAGATATCTAAATTCAATATCGATATAAAGGTAAAAACCGATTTGTATTAAATGAAAATCATAGTGTGAAAACTTCCGTTGCACGATACGAGCCCATTTCGCTGCAAAACTAAGATTTCACCCAGACGCGCCTAATGAAATATAATTTTAAAAAGCACTTTAAAATGATACAAGATTTAACGTTTATAACGATTGAGAATTTACGCAGCTACGCCGTGTGATCTCAAATTACTGTACAATTAAGAATTTGTTATTTTAAATTAGGAGAGATGCTTTTCTGGCTATTAAATAATTGTGTATTTCCCCTAAATTTTGATGAATTTGATAAATATACATGACTTATGTAAGACTAAACTTTGAAAAACGTAAATTTATTTCAAAGTATTACCATAAGGGCATTCACAGAAAACCTGGCAAGACCAGATAGGCCAAATTTTATGGCAAAAGTTGTATGCCAGGAGAGAAGAATGCGGCGTTCTATTCTCTCCGACTACCCCTCCGGGGAAACAGCATGGTGGCCAGTTATCTAGCTATCTAGCGTATATGCGCAGAAAAATTACAGATTTGATGGGATCCGTTAATCTTTGTTACCGCATGGCTAGGCTACTAGAAGGTTAATATAATCCATCACGTAAATACGAGAACGTAGGGAGGTTCAGATACGGTTTAAAAGGGAGTTCCATCAGATCTACATTCGTGATACCACAACTCGCTTTAGAGATAACTTTGAAGCCACAGAACCACAACACCAAACCACAGTGACAGAATCATTGAAAATGTCCGCAAGACCGCGGACATCCACAAGGTCCACAAGAAGTGCCTTTGGAAACCGCGAAGCTCCAAGAAAATCTTTATATAAAATAACTCTATGTTTAACACCACTTTATTGAGTTCTAACGAACTAGTTTCAACTCACAGCTTAGTCTTCATCAGAGTTCAGTATTCACTAATCAAAACAGAATTACAAACAATCAAGAAAGCGACAGAACGCGGACTGTAGTGGGAGTTGAGTGAAAGAGAGCGGGTAAGGGTGGATGTAGTTAATTGGAAGGGGAATATATCTAGAATTGGACTATGCGATAAATCTTGTTGTTCATTATGTAAATATTTTTTATATAACTGTAACTGGTTGCGGATATTTTATACGAAGCGTATGTTTTTCCGAGAAACGATTCTCGACGTTTCGTTGAATTCTTATTCAACGTCATCAGGAGGACGACCTTTACCCGCGGAGTTAGCGGGCGGACTAATTACTGCTTCCGAGGGCGTAAATTATATCACTTCTTCTACGATAGAGGTCGCCAGTGTGCAATACGTACTGAATCGATGTCGTAAAAACAGGGCGCCAAATACTTGATAGTTTGTAACTGTCATCTCTATTGAAATTGGGATATTTGTTTGTATATTTCAATGGACTCCCTCACTAATCTGGGTATAAGGTGCGGTTCTGTTGATAAGATTTTTGTCTTGTCAAATCTGATGAAGTATATATTGGAGTTGTTGTTTTTAATTGCTCCAATATGTTCCTTCAAACGTGTAGCGATATTGCGTTTGGTTTGTCCTATGTAGAAAGCTCCACAATCACATGGCATTCTGTATACACCTGGAGACTCGAACGGTGTGTTATCTTTCACACCCAATATACGTGAAATCGAACTATGGGGGCTGAAAACTGTTTTTGTATTTAATTTCAGCAACACCCGGCTGATTTTGTCAGTAAGACCTCTGATGTAAGGTAAGTATGTATCGTTTTCGTGATGTCCGTACGTTCGGAGAATATCCATTGGCTATGAGTGCATCCTGCACTGTTTTTCTTTGCGAGGCAATGTTTTCTTTGTCGCAAATTCTGTTAGCCCGTGTAATTAATGCTGTGTGGACCGACCTCAGTTGCGCTGGATGGTGATGCGAGGTTTTGTGTATGTACCTGTTGGTGTGTGTCGGTTTTCTGTACGCAATGTGTCCCAGACTGCCATCCTCTCTTTATTGCACTTGAACGTCTAATATTCGATAATCGTGACGTCACGTTGGCACAGAAATCGATTCAAAAGAATATTGTTATTTCCTTATGTGGCAACACTGATTGGTCCCTATCCAAAAATATCCTACCCTCGACCAGTTCCAATCCCTTTTTCGTTTCGACAAGTCTCGTAGTTCAAATTTTTCGTCTCGTTTTTATTTGTGCATATATAAACATTTTATGTTTTCGTCACCGCCGAACTTCGGGAGAAACGAAC
Source organism: Agrypnia vestita (assembly GCA_016648135.1). Classification (NCBI taxonomy): domain Eukaryota; kingdom Metazoa; phylum Arthropoda; class Insecta; order Trichoptera; family Phryganeidae; genus Agrypnia; species Agrypnia vestita. The sequence goes on along the minus strand of JADDOH010000975.1, from coordinate 128,830 downwards.
GTTGGTGGCCGTTGGTGGAAACAGTTGTTTGGTGAAGTGACATCAAGAGCTACACGTGCTACGAAGGACGCCAAGAGACAAAAAGGTGAGTCGAAACGTCCTTCATTTCTCAAACCAAATACAGTCCACTTTTTCCATTTTCCATTTGATTTCCCCACGTACGCGGCGATTTTCCGTCGCTTGCATCTAAGAATGCTAATTTTTCATGCTTTTCAACCTCCATGGTGAATTTGATATGTGGATGTTGGCCATTTAAATGTGCTAAAAAGTTATTGAGCGCTTCACGTCCGTGTGAGTAAATACAAAACGTGTCATCCACATATCTTAGCTAGCTTGAAGGTGGGTGAGTGGCAGTTCGTAGTGCCTTTTCTTCAAAGTGTTCCATGAATAGGTTAGCGACTACTGGAGCTATTGGGGATCCCATTTCTACTCCTTCTTTTTGAATATAGCAGTCCCCTCTCCACAGGAAATAATTTTGTGCCAGGCAGCGTTGTAGAGGCTCGATATATCGCTCAGAGATGTCGTTTTTTATTAAAAGTTGGTGAGTAATATCTAAGCTCTCGTTGACTTTCGTGTATAGAGATTCCACATCAAAACTTACAAGTATATCGTCCTTCTTTATTTTCACATCTTTTAGGATGGTGACGAAATGGTCAGAATTTTTGACAAAGGAACCTGTGCGGTTAGTTAAGGGTTGCAGAATACGCGAAAAAAAAGATGTTGTGATAACGGTCTTAACGGGCAGCCATTTTTGTGAATTTTAGGTAATCCATAAAATTTTGGGGCTTGCTGTGACACAAACTTTTTCGTATATCACTAGGTAGGTATATATCACGTATGTTGGGTACTGTGAAAGATAACACACCGTTCGAGTCTCCAGTTGTATACAGAGTGCCATGCGATTGTGGAGCGTTCTACATAGGACAAACCAAACGCAATATCGCTACACGATTGAAGGAAAATATTGGAGCAATTAAAAACAACAACTCCATTTTATCGGCAATCTGCGAACGTGCATCCAAAGGAAATCTCTGTCACTTTATTAAATTTGACAAGACAAAAATCTTATCAACAGAACCGTACCTTATACACATAAACAAAGAAACACCAAGCCTTACGGTATTGGTAGCCAATACTTAACACACACTGACAACGTTCTCACTCTGCTTTCGACAATGTATTGCAAGCCAATACATAACCACAACACCGACACTCACAATAACACATCAGCCCTGATAATGGACCCTGCACGGATCCGAAACGTCGGCCAGAAAGGCCGTAATAATACGGCATAATAACCCAGAAGATACAAACCAGAAGATAAATAAAATATATGAGGCGAATGTTGAAGGCGGCAAAAACAAAAGCCTCCGCGGAAGACCAGGCATGACCAGATCAGCTTAATTTAGAGTTGGGTTCTGTTAAATGCTCCAAACTATTGAAAGAATAAAACCGAAGAGCGTGCGTGAGAAGATGTAGGAAATTGGATGAGGCAAAAGTGGTGTTCCAGTGTAATATTTTATCCTCTCCGCCTATCTCTCTGGGAAAACGACATGCTGGTCAGTTAGTTAGTTAGTTAGCTAGTTAGCTGATTAGTTAGTTAGCTCATTAGTTAGTTAACTAGTTAGTTAGCTAATCCACGATTTTTATATTGCGCCTATACGCGCAGAAAAATTACAGATTCGATGGGATTAGTAAACCTTAAATATCATTCATCACGCAAATATTCGAGTGCTAAGTAACTAGCCTTGAAGGCAGTAATTATCATAAACTATTAATATCACAAAACACAAAATACTTTCTTAAGCCGTCTTTCCACGAAAAGTTCAAAATGAAACGACAAAAATGAGACAAAATAAGTTTTTTTTTATGAAATTGAAAATAAATTAATTTTTAATAAATATTATTAAGTTCTGCAAGTTTGCGTAAAAGTAAATATGACAGCTGTTTCGAATTTGACGTAAAATTTAGAGAAAGAACAAAGAATTTTATAAACCAGGGAATCTTTAATGATAAGTGCCTAGGGAAAAAAGATTCTTAATATACATGGGTTTCAATGAAAACATTTAACTATCCATAGGGGAAGGGATAAATTAAGTAAATCGATTATACGATATTATAATTATATATTATATTAACTTATATATTATCATTATTATACCCAATGTTTAATAATGGCCTAGTAAGCCGAAACAGCTATTATATTGAATGCTTTACGTAAACTTGTATAACTTAACATTTATTAAAATTAAATTTATTTTCAAATTCATCAAACATAATAATTTGTTGTCTGTAATTTAGTTCGAATTCACGGGCTAAAAAAAAAAATTAAGCAGCCAGAGATGGGGTTTGAATCCCGGGCCAGCAAACCCAAACCTGCCGCAGCCGTTGCTACCGTCGAGCCTGCGTGACTGGTCAAAAATACAGTACGTATAGGACTTAGGAGCAAAGACGCGAACCTTTTCGTGTTTCTCCCAGCACAATCGCCAGGGATTACAATAGTACCATTAACTGCCGACAGGGAAAATATATAAAAAAAGTTTAAATATTTTAATAAAATATTTCTACTTCATGTAAATATGTTGGCTATAAATAAATAAATACTTAGCCCTTAGGAACCGGCATGTAAAAGAACCGTAATTTTTGATTTTGGTTTAATATCGCCAGTTTAATAATAGCATTTCTTCTTCTGCTTCTTCTTCTTCATCAGCCTTCGTCTTTCCACTGCTGGATATTGGCCTCTTCCTTATTTTTCCATTCTTCCTTGTTGTTGGCTAATGTAGCCATTTCTTTCCCCCCTCAGCGACAATATCATCGGCCCATCTCTTTTGGGGTCTTCCGATGCCTCTTTCGTAAGGTCTCCATTTCAGAACTCTGGGAGGCCATCTTATTTCCATCACATTTATATTTATTAAAATATTATTTATTTTAAATTTTATTAAAAATGTACACGTTCTACGTAAGTTCTACAATATAAACACAGGAATCGTAAATAAACAAAAAAAAATCGCCCGTGCGAAGGCTATATTTGGCCTCCCTGCTTATTTATTTATTTCGGGGTGCGCCTCCTGGCGCGTAGCGGGAAAAGGTGGAAAAGATGGAAGCCAGGCATTAGGGTGGTTCGCGCACGGAATCGGGAAATTTTCATTCAAACTAAAGCGAATTCACTGCATCCTGCCTCGTGCAGCGCTTTTGCTTGACTTCACTTGAATAACTTAATAATTGATATTAAAAATAAATTGTGTTATTTGATTTTTTCCATTCTATTTTGCCATTTTCATTTCGGCTTTATTACTAAATATTCTCGTTCAAATTCACATTAAAAATATATAAGTAACCCATAAAAACCAAGTTTTCACAATACTCCCTTTTTCATTTTCGGGTTTCGTCTTTACCACATGCGTCGGAATCTCCATACAACTTACTGAATTGTATGAAAAAACCATTAAAAATTTGAAAAATCCAATATTATACTATAATTATTTTTTTTTAACGAAAATTTGATAGATCTTCTTGATCGTCGCCACGAGTCTGCTTGCAAAGTTTCAGCTCGACTGGATCACGGGAAAAGGGTTAAAAATCGATTCAAAGTTTTTTCGTCATGCAAACAGACGCCAGGGGTTAAAAGAAAGGAAGTAATAAATTATGCTATTTGATTTTTCCATTCTGCGCTCTGCTAGATTTAGGCTTTATTACTAAAGATTCTTGTTCAAATTGACATTAAAAATATAAAGAAGTAAGAGTACAAAAACTTAATAAAGTTTAATTTACTTACCATCAAGCCGTTTCCCCGAGGGGGTAGGCAGAGAGGATAGATCGCCAAACTCTTCTGTCCTGACATACAACTCTCGCCTTATCCACATTCATACAACTTCGCACGCAAGCTCGCCGGTTGTTGAAGCTTCTAACGGGACCATCTTTCAGTATTTGGTTACTTTCGTTCCTCTTCTGCCAGCTCCAGGCTTCAGAATCAGCGTTGGTAACAGAATTCCATTTCGTACCGCTAGTTTTGCCTTGGTAGACATATTTTTATTAGAAACTATTGCGTTCAAAGCACCGTTCACCCTTTTTCCCGCAGTCACTCACCTTTCGATATATTTCTCAATTCCCTTTTCTATTGAACATACTTCCCAAGTACACAAACTCAACTACCTGTTCCAAACATTCATTACCTACTAGAATTTCACATGTTGTGTTCTTGAAGTTTAATTGTGGGTATAATATATATGTCTAGATGTCTCACAGAGACGAAATTATATTTTTACGGGAAAGTAGTATGCAAGTCTTTGGGTGTTCACAGAGTTTACGACCTATCGAACGGCTGGCTTAAGTGATCACTTTACACAATGTAACGTTCACCGTTTCCACTCATGACAGAATACCACGTTCATCAAATTTTTGGATGTTGTTTATATTCAAATTTTTTTACGACGTGTTCCTTATATGTGTTGCAACAATCCTTAGCGCGACCGGTATCCAATATTTTTTCATTCCCCTCAAATGATTACAAATGTCACTAATGAGATATCTATTTTTATGATTTTTGAAATTTCTTTTAGCAATATCCTTTATATGTGAGATTCTTCCGAATTATTAGCATTACACTAGAATACGCCTGAAATATCATTTCAATTATTTGAACTCCTTTTTAGACCATCATCTTCATTCAGAATATTTTGAGTTTGTCCCTGTGACATAAATTCAGTACTATGTTCTGAAAAATTTGGACAAACTCAAAATATTCTGTTTATTTTGGGGTATAAAAGCAAAGGCAGCAATATTCAAAAAAATTAAAAATGTTTTGAAAACAGTCAATGAGAATCACTTATTTCAAATGTATTGAATTCTAGATTTTATGTATCTTTCCCTTCCAAAACCATGTTTCCTTTATTAAAAGGCTTTATTTCCTATAAAATCTCGAATTCGGTACACTATAAATTAGTGATCCTCGATTTCCGCTTTATTTTTATTTCGGATATTGCTGCCTTTGCTTTTATACCACAAATTTATAGAAGTCTCACAACGACGAAGATATATACATTTGCATAGTGAAAAGTGCATAGAGGTGTATGTAGGGTGGCCCAGGGCTAATTAAAAAATATATAGAGCTGTCATTACCAGCTGCGAAATCTATGTATACTATGTCATCGGAATGAATATAGACGTCTTTAGCATAGTCCATTCGAATGTATGAAAGAATCTGATTTAGAACGTACATAAAACATTCAAAATTTTTATAATGTAATTATAATTTTAAATTAGTAAAATGATCACTTAAGCTAACTCATGCAGGTTATACGCATTGGACTACCCTAAAAAGACTTACATATGTATTCGTATCTGGGAGATATTTATAAAATATCGTATTTAAATCTCTACGGACTAAATCAAGTATTTAAAAAAAATTTTTTTTTGTTAAATTATACAAGTTTACTCGGCACTATCTTAGAATAATATTTTATTTATATTAAAATAAAATATAAGCCTCAACAACCGGCGATCTTGCATGCGAATATGTACAAATGTGGATGAGGCGGGAGTTGTATGTCAGGACAGAAGAGTGTGGCGTTCTATCCTCTCTGTCTATTCCCACGGGGAAACGTCGTGATGATTAAGTAAGTAAGTAAGTAAAATAAAACATAACATGTTATACACCACTATATCTATACCGCATTCAAAAGAATGTGCGCGAAAAATATGTGTGTTGTTACGATGAAAAAATGAACACAAAAGTAGTTTTTCTAGTAAGTAAGTAACCTTTTTTAAACAAAAAAAGATATATTTATTTGGAATATCATATTGAAACTTGTAATAGTTTTTCCCCCGCTTTCTTCTTACCGGACAAAGCTAGGGAATGGTCTTTTGATTGTGGTCGACCTATAAATATTTTTTTATTCAATATGAATAAAGAAAAGAAATATTTAGTGGCATACCACTGTACATATATATTTTTTTACATTACATTTACATTAAAAGTTATATATATATAATTTTGAGGTGTTAATTCATGGAATAAAGACGGCCCTCATAGCCCAGTAAACATGACGCTGGTTTCTCACACCGAGGGTTCCGGGTTCGATTCCCAGCGAGGTCACAATTAATCTATATGATTTACACAAGCCTGTTTTTTTTAAGTGTTTCGCTTCTGTAAGTGTCTGTCTCTTAGCCTGTAGCGTAAAAAATAAAAAAATAAATATTTAATGGTGTATACCAAGTTGTTGTTTAATTTAATTATTAAATATGTCACCACAAAATTATAAATTGTTCATTATATTAAGTAATATTTTATTCATTCATTCACTATTAAATATTACTACTATTATCGCACAGTGATTGACGGCCTCATCATTGTAAAAAGGGTCGAATCATTATTTTACTAAACCTAATAAATCAAACCCTTTTATATCCTATAAAGCGATGTAATTACTTTGTGTAAATAATGTTCACAAAATCTATTTTCTTTTTCAGTTCATGCTCTTTCCAATGAAATAAAGACGGTAAAAATTAAATTAAAAATGTACTATAAAAGATCAATCATAACATAAATAAAATCCCATGTCGTGTCAAAATGGATATTAATAAAAAAGGGCAAAATACAGAATTAATGAATATGTTATTAAATAAAAGAGACTTATTTTGATTTTGGTAATATTTGTATTTTTTCTTGTATTGTTGTGTAGTATTGTTGATTTGTATTTGAGTTTATAAGATCTATTGTAATTAATTAATATGAATGTATTTCTGCTAAATACAATTTATTTATATATATGTATTGATGCACCTACAGACAAATATCAATGTGATGTTTTGTGGGTCTGAGATGTAAAAAAAATAAAAAAAAAATTAATAAAAAAAAAATAATAAAAAAAACAATACTATGAAAAAATTCTTGTTCAAAAACAATCAATATATTTTCTTTAAATATCTTTTACCTTTTTACCTGAATACCTTTTTAATTTTTATAACTTAATTTTATGTTTCTAGATACATTTTATTTTTCAAACATTATATCTGTACGATGACGGACTATTGCCACCACTGCACGCGGGTCGGAATTAAGAAATAAATATTTTCCGCTCTTAATCTCCACCGATGAAGATTGATTCTGACAACCGAAATATACACTTCAAACTAGCTACGTACACAGCTGACAAATTGTACTTACAGAATTCCTCCTAGTATATACAATTTCCTCGGCTTCGTCGAACAGATCGATCTGTCTATTCCGTAATGTGAAATGAGACTGCGTCTACGTCGGATTCGGATACCACACGAAAAAGGATGTCTGTTCTCAAAAGAAAAAAAATAACCCATAAAAAACAAGTTTTTATTATACTCCCTTTTTTTGTAAAATATAACAACAATTAAAGACGAATTAAAACATATAACATAAAACTAAACTTACAGTAATTTAATATATTTCTAAAATGTCAGATGTTTTGAGTTTTGATAAGACACTTCATGCTTTGAAGATTAGATTCTAAAAACATTTGTCAGTCAATTTAGATTTTAGATATTCGTAGTGAAGTTCCTATTATATATACCGACGGAGAAATTTAAATTTAGAAAATATTCCGCGACGTTATCGGGCCGCCGTTGCTAGTAATCAAACTTTTGTAATGATTCCAATTTGAAAAAATCATTAAAATTTCTAAAAATCCGAAATTATACTATAATTATTAATTTTTTTTAACGAAAATTTGATAGATCTTCTTGATCGTTGCCACGAGTCTACTTGCCTAGTTTCAGCTCGATTGGATAACGGGAAAAGGGTCAAAAATCGATCCAAAGTTTTTTTTGACGGCAAGCCGGCAAGCAAGCAAGCAGACGCCACGAGTTAATATAAAGGGAGTAAAAAGATCCAGGTACATCCTTCGCTTTCCAACTGTCAACTGGTCAGATTTAATTAAGTTTTTAAATTCGTGCTAGCGATTGGCGTAGAATATGTCGGATGTCAGTTTCGACTAACCACTTCATCATTTCGCGGCTGATGGCTGGGAATGATGAAACAATGTCCTTTCACTATCCTACTATAATGCTACTAATGGTTACATCAGTAATATATATGATAATGCTCCCCACCTTTGAACACGAGAATTGAATTATTTTTTAAAGGTGGATAAGCGTTAACATAATCATTATGTTATTCAAATATATATATATATATATATATATTATATATATATTATATTTGAATAACATAATGAAAAGGTTATTTTTCGAGAACTTCGCGGATTTGTAAAAATATTTTATTTTTGCGCTATATTTCGGTTACACTGGGATAACCATTCTCAAGCTGGTCTCTCTGACAGTTTAGAGATAACAATTAGAGATAATAATTCGCGAAAACTTCTATTTAAAGATATATATATATATATATATATATAAGGCCAGCAACGGCCGGGAACACCCAATATTTAATACGAAATTCCCAAAAATCATTAAGGCCAATAATGACCACAGTACCCAAATTTAGATTTTGACTTACCAGACCTCACTTGGTAATAAGCTTCCGATACGAACGGACGTGCTCGCACAGCGCCTCGTGACGGAAATTTATTAACAAGACACCCTGAAGATGCCTGTAGTGATTCAGGCGAAACGTCGGTTGACGAATGGTCGTTCTAAGGACCAGATTTTGACGCGGGTTACCCCCAAAGAAATTAAAACTAACATTTCTAACACCCGTGAAAACCTTCATTATAAATTTTTATATATATATAGATATATTATATATATATATATATAGATATATATACATATATACATTTTAGAGATTTGAAGAAAGAAGCGTTGAATTAATTAATCAATTAATGAAACCAAAGGTTTTCAGGTTCAACCTCATTCTACATACAGATCATATAGCTTTGACGAATCTTTCATACAATAATATGAGGGTAATTTTAGGAAGGATTCATGTGTATTACCTAATGATTCACCAGATTCTTCGTAGCTTTAATGGAAACCCCTTATATCACTTTGAACAATACCACTATTAATTCTTTGGTAGACAAGGGTAGGTATCCATGATTCAATTTGTTATTCCTAGGAAAAAATCCTTTGCAAACGTTTAATTTACCTCTGTTTAGTGATTCTTCTTAATGAGATTTCACTGCAGATGTAAATTTCTAGCGATTCTGCACAATCACTGCAGATGTAAACAATGTAGGGTTCTTTAAATTTTCACTTTTGTTACAGTTTTTTATTTGAATAATATTGGTTGGACGTACAAGCTATCAAAATATATAGACACTAGCTATATATAACCCGTTAAAAATGACGTAAATTTATTATTTATATTTCAGCCGCCAGTTAAGAATGTGAGAACAGCGCTATCTAGAGAAGAACCGAAGCTTCTTGATAATGTTAGTGATGGACATTATTCCATAGACAATTATAAATAAATAAATAAATAAATAAATTCCATATAAAAGTAGATACACACATTAAAAATATTATATAAAACAAAAGAGAAATAGGAAAATCATATAAAAACTATGTTTGTTTTGCTTTTTATACCTCATTATTATTTGATACATCGGTAGCGTTAGTGACGGAAATTCTTACCCCGTTTTCGGACCCCGTTTTCGGACCCCGTTTTATGCCGTAAAACTGCTGTGCAGTTTGGGATATATATAATGTAACAAATATCAAAAAAATTAATAAATATATATAAAAAGATCGATAATTAAATGATTTGATTAATGATTAATCCAATGACATGTACGCAATATAGTAATGGATGCACTTATAAGTTTTAATTTTCATTAAACTGAATTCTTTGAAAAAATCAAAATGTTAAAAAAATCTAATTCTGAGTATTTTATTAATAAAGCATAAAGTCAATGTTTTCATTATCTTCGATAACCATTTTGAAATCATACTAATTTTGAAAATGGAATGAAGTCAACTATTGGATAGGCAGTTACGGACGGACATTCGAAATTATTATTATTGGGGATAACTTAAGGTTTAAATTTCTTGGTATAGTTCCACGACTGGTTCCAATACGTTTGACTTGTTTTAAAAAAAATACGAAGAGCTTGTAAATATTGATCCAATTACGAAAAGGTCAAACAAATTCTTTGAAAAATGATAATTTCTTATCAAATACGTCATTATTATATTATTATAGATAATTTTTTTTGCTTGAAGAGACTCGGTTTGGAACGAAATTAAAAAAAATGTCTGTTGTTAAAAAATACGTTTAATTTGCTTAGTTATTTAAGTATCCGAGAATATACACTTACACTGCAGTTTAAATGTGATATAAATATATGCGAGGGGGGATATTTTTCAATCTCCTCTCCTAAAGGAGGGTTTAGTTAATCTACGTATAATTTATACTCTATATGTATATATTGCAAAAAGCATATGGCTTATGCCATATGCTTTTTGCAGATAATATAGTAATAATGTAAAAATTCAGATAATCATTTTGACTGAAATGGCTACAAGAAGCAAAGAGAGGAAGAATGGAAGGGTGTGGAGGAGTCCTTTGTCTACCAGTGGAGAGATGAAGACTGACGAAGAAGAAGACATCTTCAGGGCAACTCTAATGACCAAAATAGTGGTGAGTAGAAAACCGTGCAGAGAAAATTGCTATTGGATTTTAGCCAATCTCTAGGTTCTTGCATTTTTCGTTACGTCTCGTAGCGTAAAATTTATACTTTTCGTATTTATTTTATACAAAAATCGCATCGAGTCTACCTTCTAGTATTAGCTTGGCTGCGTCCGTAGTCTAGTGGAAATGATGCTCGCTTCTCATATTGAGGGTTCCGGGTTTGATTCCCGGTGAGGTGAGTTGTCGAGTAAGAGTTATCAGTCTCAACTCACTTGAGGAAGGAAGAGGTTACAGAAACATGTCGCGAAATAGGTGATTTGATGTACCTACTAAAAATTGTATCAGGCAACGTCAACTGTCCTGAACTATTAAATAGACTAAAATTCCATGTTCCCTGTAGATCTCGTAGACACAACCCAGTCTTTCACATTGATTTTATCTCATCCAACTGTCGTCGTAATTCATATTTCTTGAGGGTATGCGATGCATTCAATAAACTGATAAGATTATTGGATATTGATCTGTTCGAGTGCAGCCACACAAGATTAAGAAAAATTTTGAGTGCTGAATTTTTTTCCACGTAATAATTAAATTTCTTTGTCTTTTGTTTAATTTTTTTATTCTTTCTTTCTATATAATTTTTAATATGCCTTAGTCATTCATAAATATTTATCATTACTGACATATTTCTAAATGTGGAGACCTGTAATTGGCCATCTATATTGTATCAATGTTTTCTATGCTTTTTTTTTGTGCTGTTGGTCTTCCATGAACATTAAATAAATAAATAAGTACTAAAATAAATTAGTGGAAAACAACAAAAATACTGCCTTGTTCATAATTATATCAAATGATACTCAGCTACAGTTTGTTTTCCTCGCTGACCTAGTAGATAATAATAATAATGATTATTATTATTATTATGAATGAAGCAAGTCATATTGACCAACTTGAAGCAAATAGTTTGTTGTATCAATTTAAGCGCTATTAAACTTTAAATACCCCACTCTGCCCCCCCCCTTTTCTCAGTTGTATTTGTTGGTTTTGCTTCATCTTGTTGGAGATTTAGATTGGAAACCTAATTGGCTTTAGAATACGGCTTAGACAATTAGAATACGGTTTAATTATTAGCAATCCCTCATAGTTTGAAGTAATAGCGTGTTATATGACTACCAAAGAACATAAATTCGAGCGAATCAAGAACTAATTGCATAAGTAGATTGTACATCCACAAAACTTTAAATTAAAAATTAAATTTATGATTTTTTCTTCTTCAATAAATGCAAAATCACTTTGTGGTGCCATTTTAAAATTATTAATATTAAAAACAAGTAACTTTGTTTTAACCACTGATTTTATTTTAACAAACACTCGACATGTTTCGGGAACCAACGGTCCCTTCTTCAAGAGAATACAAGGTATACTGAAGAATCATAACAAGTATAGATCTTAATTTATAAAGTCGTAGAAAAATAACAAACAAAGAAAATGCACAGGCATAGATTACCCCCGGAACATAGACAAAACATAGACAATAAAAGACAAGTATAGATCTTAATTTATAAAGTCATAGAAAAATAACAAACAAAGAAAATGCACAGGCATAGATTATCCCCGGAACATACACAAAACATAGACAATAAAAGACAAATATGTAAGTAAGTAGTTTATCTAATTGTTTATCACTGCTTGATAGCAGTGATATACAATTAGATAAATTAGAAATTTTAGAAATTAGAAAGAGCATTAATAGTAATTTTAACATAATAAATAACCAAACTCTCTTCACTAACAGTTACCTTTTGAATATATTCACTTATTAATTTTTAATTTTTATGTATACCTTGATTGTCATATATTTTTGTTTCTTACTTAACTTATGTTTTTGTCTTTGATTTGTCATATATTTTTATTTCTTGCTTAACTTACATATTTGTCTTTTATTGTCTATGTTTTGTGCATGTTCCGGGGGGTAATCTATGCCTGTGCATTTTCTTTGTTTGTTATTTTTCTATGACTTTATAAATTAAGATCTAGACTTGTTATGATTCTTCAGTATACCTTGTATTCTCTTGAAGAAGGGACCGTTGGTTCCCGAAACATGTCGAGTGTTTGTTAAAATAAAATCAGTGGTTAAAACAAAGTTACTTGTTTTTAATTTTAATATTTTTAAAATGGTACCACAAAGTGATTTTGCATTTATTGAAGAAGATATATAGATCGATTTTAGATATAATTTATTCAATTTCAGATGGATCGATTGGGTCAAAAAAATTAAGTTTATTAACTACATTCGGAGGTATTTCAGCGCGGTTATTTGTGTTTGTTATTTTTTTCAGCTGAGTTTTTTACCAACATTTGCGTTGTTATTCGTTTGCTCCTATTATTGGTTCCTCCACACAATTTATTAAAATATTATTATGTTTTATGGTTTCTATGCAATTTTTTTACTCCTTTGATTATTTACCAATATTTTATTTATTATGTTCCAAAATTTTTTACTATCATTTTCAGAATCATATGGTTTGAGTTTGTAATATTTTTCTTTAGTGTCTTTTATATAAGATAAGCTAGTTTATTTTTGAAACATTTTAAATGCTTACCTAGATTTTGTCAAAAGGATTCTTTTTCATTTCTTTGTGTCTTATGGATATAACTAATCCATGTGTTATCTATGGTTTAATTTTACGAAATTTTGCAGAGTTTCCAGAAGGGATACATTTTTTCGAATTATTATTGTAATTTATTAATTTATTTTTAAACATTTCACAGCAATCATTAACGTTTTCGTTTCGGAGTACATCCGACCACAATTCCGATGATAATTTATTTTAAGTGCTTCATATTTTAGCACGGTTGCTACATTATTTTTGTCGTTTTGTTGATTTTCTGCCGGAGGTAATATTTTATTATAATATAGTACGGTCATAAAATGATCGGTAAATGACGTTTTTATAACTCCCGAATGAATGTTATTTAAATCCATTATATTTGTTAAAATGTGATAAATACACGATGGCCGCTGCTCACATGCATTTCTAGTTTGAGAGTTTTACACATCTTTGTTATTCAATATATGTAATCGCGCGAGATATTTAAATTAATGTCACCTAGTATTATTGTATTTGCACTTCTTTAATTTCAAAGTAATTGCCGTAATTCTTCAATAAACAAACAAACATTTGCGGAGTGTGTTCTATAGAGGGAGATTATGTCAATATTTTGTTACAGCACTTGATTTGCGGGTGTAGGCAGTTTGTTCTATTTATTTTAATTTCTTCCTCGCACATAATGTCACAATAGTCTTGTACGAACATCGCAATGCCGCTGTTTTTCTTGATTTTATATGTCGTAGTGATGTATTTGTATCCAGTTATATGGTAGTTCACTTCATGGTTGGATTGTTTCTGTTAACACTATGCATGCCGGCTTTTTCTGAGCATTATTAATTGTTATTAGAAACTCGTTAATGTTTTTTTCTATACTCCTGATATTCATATGAAGAATAATCGGGGTGCGATTGAGGTTATTTTGATGGTGACAGTATTCTCTGAAACTGTTAAATATTTTTTCATTGATATAGTTTTTTTATCTAGTTCATTGCATATCAATTCTGACATTTTTATTCGTAGTCAATTTTGTCCTTCGCGACTCTAAGCATTTTGTTCCTGTAAATACATGAGTTGCTGAAGGCTTCGTTCTGTGTTATTACGTTCACCGTATTTTTTGTTTTGTGCTGTATAATTTGCACAAACTGGGGCGTTGCTTCTTATGGGGCACTTGGCGTATGTGTGATCTCCCGTGCAGTGAGGGCATTTCGGAGGGTTGGTTCGATGTAAGCATCTGGAGGCTGGAGTATGTAGGAATTTGCAGCAGTGGTAGCATTGTGTTAGTGGATCGAAATCTTCTATTTTTATTCTTTGGTACTGCATGTTAAGTTTACCTAGTGCTCATAGTGTTTTTCGCAATTAACCACTTGTTTCCACGATGTAGTTAGAAAATTTGTGTTGTTTTTCATTGGTTTCATGAGTTGTTTCTGTATGACATTCTTTGTCTAGATTCGGAGAATTGCAATGTTTTTTCCTTGTGTTCTTTTTTTTTATTTCTGTTACGAATTTAATTTTGTTTTCTTCATTTTACCTCCGTTCTGCGTAATTATTCCGTTGAGTAATTCTTCGTCTGATAAATTAGACTTTAATCCTATGATAATTAGTTTATTTTTTTTCTTTTGGATCCCATTGACTTCAAGGTTGAAATAAAGATTTTTATCTCTTCAGTTAGTATACTTGCATATTCTTTTTTCGACATGATATGATAATTTGTTCTTTATTCGTTTTACGCAAATCGTTAATTCATATCTTTATGTCTTGGATTTTATTAGTAATTTTTTAAGCTTTTGTTTATTTTTTTGTTGATGATAAGTTGGATTAATAAATTTTACACACCTAAAGAAAACATAGATATACAATTAGATAAATGAAATATGTTATAAATTTAAAAATGTGTTAAAAAGCAAACTGTAATGAATAAGGATATATCTTTTGAAAATTTATCTTAAGTTATCTTCTCAATGTGTTTTTGTGCATATAAGTTCTTAATTACTAACTGCCATATATTTATTTTTATTTTTGTTATTGTCTATACTAAAATTTTAATTTTTAGTATACGTTGTATCGTGTATTCTGATGAAGCGACCGTTGGCCCCGAAACATATAGAAAATTCAATTAATAGTGGTTTCTACAAAGTGTTTTATTTTTATTAATATTAAAGATTATTTGCATTTTATCAGTGTGTTCTTTGTCTCGGTACCTTAGAACAGAGTTTATGAAATTCCGGAGAAACGTCATCTTGGGAATATGTTTTCAGATATTTTACTTTTTATACACTGACGCTATTTATTATAAAGAGCTCAATTTTAAATTTAAAATAACAGTTGATAATGGAATTAAAATGACCGTTAATAATGTTAAATAAACAGTTGATAGTGGCATAATTTGCCCTAATGATCGAACTGTTTTTGGATAGTAAAATATTGAACTCATAAAAATCGTGTGTTGGGTTTTTAATTTTAAATTTATATGATTTCAACTTTTGAGGTACATATTTATATAAAAGTAAATAACATTTTATAATATGGTCTACGAAATTCTATACTCATCCACTTTCCGCGAATTCTAACAAAGTCAACATTGCCCCGGAATAAACGATATTGCCGCGCGGAGTATAAAATAATAATGGTTTGTCATGTATAAATAAATAGACAACATGAACAAATTTATTTTTATTTTTATCGCGATCAGTTTTCTAAATCTTTTAAATTCATAAAAGCTTTTTTTGGAAGTGACTACATTAAGGGATCTCCGCGGGGCTCACGACTTGTGTGAGCTGGCTTGAGTGATCACGTTACACAATGTAACGTTCATCAATTTCACTGTATGTAATATTATCAAATTTTTCGTAGTCAAAGTCTTCAGTATACAGTTTCTTTCATATAATGCTAGAGACGTATATGGTTCTTACCATGAGATTACGTATACAAAGATTTTGGAAATGCGGTAACGATAACTGTATATTTTGTAAAGTTATATTGGAATATTAAGCAATATTATTGTTAATTTATGTTTGTACGATATTCTTTTTCAAATAATTTAACATATTTACTAGAAAATGCTTTAAAAATGAATATTTTAAATTTTTTAACTCCTTTTATAGACCAGTTACATATATATTTTTAACAATATTTTTATTTGTATTTTTAACAATATTTTTATTTGTATTGTTCTGAGAATATCCATACTGGATTTTGTCCACAGAGTTTTAATTATATTATGTTAAGAAATATGCAATTCATGCGACAATATTAAAGAAATAATAATTTTTAGAAATGCAAACTGTTGCGCGCACAAGTTGAAAAGCGGTAGTGACATTGTAGTCCTCTTCGACATCAACAATGTTCTCAAGTTTACACGGCTATTCAAAATCTTCTGTGCGAAGTTTTCTAGAGTTTTCTAGGATATTCTGCCGTGTACATCTGTCCTCTCTGGTCCAACAGCTCTAATGACGGACTCTGCAATGGTATCTGAAACATCGGCCAGAAAGGTCAAATATACACGGCAGAATATCCCAGAAAACTACATACAGAAGACTTTTTTACATCATTTAGCAGCCCTGCTTGACCGTTATTTCTAGCAAAAGCCCCACCTCCCGCACAGAGCCTACGCGTCCGTCTTAATCATTCGCTTAGTTGTCATTAAATTTTTATTTATCTTACTCAGAAAGACAAATGAGATCTATGCACCAATATTGAATGTAGAGTTTTAAAGCGAATCTGTGCACCAAAACTGTAACATTATACGGTGGTTTGCATCTATGTGATTCAATTGTGATGGTTTTAATAGTTTGTAGGAACAATGTACATGAGTAATTACGAGGATTAGTAGGATTTATATTGAAAGTCTATGTATATTAAAACAGTGTTTGTGTGCGTGTTAAAGTATATAAAATCTGTAACTGAAATTTTACTATAAATAAAGTTTTTTTTATGTATAATGTGTGCATTATATAATAAATAGACGACCTTATAAAACACTTTTAGTATAATTATCCACAAAGAATAAAGAATTATTTGGTAAATCTGGAACAGAAATTCTAAGCAAAAAGTCCAAATAAATCCCTCATATCAACAGGCAATAAAAAAATATCTTTACATATCCTTCTCTAACCGTGAGATATAATGAATGAGTTTCCAGGATTTCTACAGATACATTGTTGAGGATATAGGTCAACCAAGCCGATCCAACAATAATAAAGCAGGAAGGTAAAATTATTGTTTCGCACACGATCAATCCCGCGGCAAAAAATTTAATTTTTTAAATTTAATAAAAATAACAATATATGGCCGTGTGTGTGTATGTGTAATTGTTACCATAAGGTTTCTTTTTTGAACATTTATGCATTTAGTTTATAATATTTCTTATACTCGCGTCGAGGCCTCGACAACTTGAATAGTTTTAAGAATTTTTTTGTAATTTTATTCTATATGTAATTTGTAATTTTTTGTTGTAAATAAAGTGAGTGGAATTAGCGGTCTTATTACTGACGAATCCTGACTGGAGATATAAGGTTTTGTGCATTATTAGGACATCCGCGAGATTCGGAAATAAACGTATCTCACTGTGGAGGATGACGGCCGATCTCGCGGATTAAATTAAATAGCAAAAATATGTTTTTTGCCAGTTTTCAGATAACTGCGCAGCAGATTTGAAAGGCCGTTAAAATGATCAGGCAGGCCGACGTTTGAACGCGACAAGCCGGCGCCTGGCGGGGGTCAGGTAGGCCGACGTTTGAACGCGACAAGCCGGCGCCTGGCGGGGGCCGCTGGTTTATGGACCAGACGTACGCGGCGCGTGGAAAGTTTGCAACGCCGTAAAATCAGAAAGTTCACGAGATGAACTCAGAAAAAGTGCACAAAACCTGGCATGTCATTTCCTGTCAGAATTCGTTATAAAATAAAGAATCGGATTAGTTTGGAAGGAGATACATCGAGAGATAGGAATCGGCCTTTTTTGAGGCGATTTATGAACGCCGACACATCCGGACACATTGGTACTAATTAAATTCACATGCGGATGTGCCAGGCGTTCAATTTGACGTAACATTTACATATGTACACCTCCCCGTTCGGGAGATAATTTGGCTAGGCGGGCAAAATAGTCCGTTTAGAGGATGGGCCGGCGCGGATCATACCGCTCGGGAATGCTGCGCTGACCACCATCCGCCAATGGGTATTCTCGAGATGTCTCTCCCCTCCCTTACTAATCCCATTTTGACCGTTGATTTCCCGCTGTGTCTAGATTTTAAGTATAAATAAAGGAAGATTCCGCAGACTCAGCATCCTCAGTTCGCCGAGATTACTTTACCTTGTTACGCTGCCGGTCCGCGGAATCGTTTTTTGCTAAATAAAGTGTCTTTTATTTTTAATTTAAATTCCTGAAAAAGTGTTTTTTGTTGTTGCTTTCGAATTTACCTTTGTGCTTAAAATATTATAAATTTCTACTGAATTTCTCCCACCGTAACACGGAGACCCACCCTATATTTAGCTATTTTTAAATTCGGTTTTTTAGCCGCTCGGGTTTTAAATTATTTTGGGAATTTTTAAATAGTTTTTCGAACTTGGTATGGCCCTGTGCGTACCATTTCGTGGTCCTTCGTGAAGCCGGATTTCCGTTGTTTCGGTTTTAAATTTTAAATTCAGTAATTTTGTGCTTCGTCGGAATCAGAATTTTTATAATTTTTTTTGTGAAAAAATAATAATAATAATATTTTAAAGAAAAATGTCGCGCTCGTTAAGATCGAATTCGAATCGCGAATTACCTGCCGACGAAGACAATGCCTCCCGTCGCGAAGCGTCATCGGGAGATGAATCGGACCGGCAGTCGGGAGCTGAGGATCAGGCGGCGTCACCTACTGACGCGGCTAGCTCGAGTGCAGATATAAGGAGGCTGCGCAGGGAGCTACGCCAGAAGGACCGGCATTACAGGAGGCAGCTGGATGAAATGCAGAAGCGCCAAGAAGAGATGTTTACGAGGGCTTTGACACTTGCAGCGGCGGGAAGGGACCCCGTGGCGGGGGGCGCAGGAGCGCCCGCCGCCGGCGCCGCGGCAACCGACGTAGCGGCGCCTATTACCGCTGCGAGTGTCTCGGCGGACGACATCGCCATAGAAGACCCGGCGCGCATGAATGCACCTACAACTTGTCATCAAGTTGTAGGTGCTCAGATTATCGCCCAAGCTCAGATTATCGGCTCCTGCCGGGACCGATAATCTGAGCTTGGGCGACTGGATGCGGTCGCAACAAGCGCAATTTGAACGGCTGACTTCCGCTGTCACAGAAGCGGTCCGGTCAACGCGTTCACCTGAAAGCCCGCGGTATCCGCTCAGCCAGGATGAGCCACGAGTGTCGGCTATGATAGCGCGGCAATCCAACGCAAAGGACCTGGCTGAATTTTCGGGCGACACAATGGAATGGCGTTTATTTAAGACGCAATTCAGGCAATCCACAGAATTGTGTGGGTTGACAACTGCAGAGAATGCGATGCGGTTGAGAATCGCGCTCAAGGGGGCAGCTCGGGAAGCAGTGTGCCCTTTGATCGGCGACCCTCATTGTGTTGAGGGGATTATGCGCACTCTGGAGGATTTATTTGGCCAGCCAGATGCGATAATCGCAAGCGTCCTGGAAAAAGTGAGGAACACAGCACGCCTCACTGAGAGTACGGACACAGGCGTTTTTATGAAATTCGCGGTAGCGGTGAGGAATGCCGTCGCCACAGTAAAAGGCATGGACGAGCGATATTTGGCCTCACCTCAATTGCTACGCGAGCTCGTCGGAAGGCTCCCGCTTTCGGCGAGAATGGCATGGTTCGCGGCGAGATCCGGAACCGTGAATACAAACATCGAGGACTTCTCGAGATGGCTGTCGAGTATGACAGATTCAGCGCCACATTGCGGCGGACAGACCGCGCAAGTGATAGAAGACAAGGGGCGCAAAAATGCGCAGATCCACGCTATACATCGAGCGCCAGAAAATACGCAAAAGTGCGGTATTTGCGACTCAAGAGGTCACGGCGCCGCGGCATGCAACGATTTTACGCGCTGTTCGGTATCTGACCGAGCGGCTATCGTCAAGGACAGAAGATTATGTTTTATGTGCCTCGAACCGTGGACGCCGAAACATAAACATGGATGCCGGGGCCGTGATAAAAAATGCGGCGTGGACAATTGCGAGATGCGGCATCACCGGATGCTGCACGGCGCGCCGCGTTCCGCGGAACGCGAGTGAAAACGTGTCGCTCGCGGGTCAGGTGACGGGCGCGCCGCGGCGCCCGGCCGACCTGGCCTGATAGACTATGCTCATACCGCGAGCCGCGACGCCGAAAATGTAATTTATTAAATGTACAGAAAGTCGACGTGTGTGGCCCTCGGGGGCATAGAAAGACATTCACCTTATGCGATAAAGGTTCGACCGTGTCGCCGATGGACTCCGAAGTCGCCAGTATGGTCGGTAAATCGGGACCGGTGCGAAATCTCCGCCTGTACGGCGCCCGCGGTATGTGCGCCTCCGAACCGCGGTCGCGTCTAGGGCAGATAACTTTAAAAGCCAGCGGACTTGCCCAACATCCGTTGAGTGTGAACACTTTGCGTAATTTGGATTTACGGCCCCGACGGTTTAGCCGAGAAACCGGGGAAATCAAGCGCACTGTGATTATAACAAAAGTGTTATAAAATTATTATGGGGCATAGATTATGCCATTTGTGAAGTGTCGCGAGTTGGAGAGATAGCGGGTGCAGATAACGGCGTTTTATCGAGCACAGCACAAGGATGGATGAAAACCGGGGGCGTGCCAGGCCGCCCGACCATCGCCGCAACCGTGTCTTCCAGGATAGCTGAGCGGCCCAGTGAGAGGCCCGCGAGATGCACTCGTAGGACACATATTGAAATTGACTGGCCGGAAGTGACCCCCGCGTGCGGGTCAGTGCAGTGGGTACCCGAGCGACCATACATGATGGAAGCCACCACTGTATAGCTTGCCGGCAGCCAATGGGCGACAGGTCTTCTGTGGAAAAGGAAGACATGCCCTAGCAGCCGAATTTCGGTTTTTTAATATTTTTTTGTGATAAAAAATATATATGGCCAAGGATCGGTTCAGCTCGGAGACCGACATTGGAATTTTTTCGCATTTTGCGGATTTTGTTGAGGCGAATCTAGATGAGATCGCCCATATTGCGAAGGGTAGTTACACCTATGTCTACCACGGCCAAGAGTCGGTTCATTTGGGAAACCGGCATTGGATTCTTCGCACTTTGCGGATTTTTTCGCCCCGAAATACTGAAAAATTCGGGGTATTTTCGATGAAGAAAATAAATTGAGATTGGATTTCTAAGGATCGAGAGGCCTTAGATATCATCGCGCTACATATGCGCGCCTTGGGACCGGCCATAACGATGAGACCGGACAAGACCACAAGATGTGTGGTGAGAACCATCTGGAGCCCGCGTGGGATAAATTTATTTTAATTTGTGCAATTTGCCAGTCGTGCGGAACCGCCATAAATTTATCAATCTGCCCGAGCGAGAGGCGGATAGAGGGCCGACAAAATGTCAACTACTGGGCGC
This sequence comes from Agrypnia vestita, assembly GCA_016648135.1. Lineage (NCBI taxonomy): Eukaryota > Metazoa > Arthropoda > Insecta > Trichoptera > Phryganeidae > Agrypnia > Agrypnia vestita. Next base: position 107,094 of record JADDOH010000975.1, on the reverse strand, counting down.
TAAAAGGCGCATATTCGAGCCGGTGAGATTCATGGCTGATGTGATGATCCGGTCGAAATATTATTTGCAAGCAGTTTGGCAGTCAAGGTCAGTTTTGTAACCAGCGGACGAGGCCAAAACACGCCGAAAAGCGGCATTTTGTAAATTGTAAATTTTGTAAATTGTGTGAAAATAAATGCATGATGGCTCGAGAGAGCATACTAAGCCGCCGACGCAAAGTGTTACTACACATTTTCTGCGGTGCCTCGGGACAGGCACGTTGCGCGGTGGCTTACATTGGAAAAAAAATAGAACCACAGTACGGTGGTTATTATAACAGCGAAGATTGAAATAGCCCCCCTGAAGCCGTTGAATGGACCGCTATGGACCGCAAGAAATTTAATCGCCGCGAGCGTGACGACGAACATTGAGTCCGAACATTCGCGCCATATGGAGCGCGCGGTGTTCGGGACCGTCACAACAACGATGATGTATTGGTGATGTGTGCCGACGCGGCTGAACCCGTCCGATACTGGTACGCGGGATGTCGAGCCGCCGGACCTGACACCCACCGGGCGCTGGTTTACCCGGCCGCCATTTTGACGGGACAATGAAGAAGTATGGCCGCGAGAAAAGCGGCCGCCGCAACCCTGAGCCGGAGCAATTGCAACTACGACCGGCGTTTATTACGCAATACAACGACGGGGCATTTCCGGATATCAGGCGTTTTCAACATTTAAAGATTATTACGCGCGACCGCTTGGGTGCGGCGCTTTATAGAAAATTGCCGGCGCGGCAGAGACCGCGCGCGCCGAGCACATTTGACCGCGGATGAGCGGTGTGCTGCCGAAAGATCGTGGCGCTTTGGCGGGGGGCCCCCCTCCCCCGCACCAGCCGTTTGTACGTGGTGACCCCGCGACTGGACGAGGACGGAATAATCACAATGGATTCCCGATTGTCAGCTACAACAGTCGCCGATATACCACCAGGCTTGAAGAAACCGATCGTGTTGGATGGCGGACACCCCTACAAGTGACCATAGGCCGGCGCAGAGAGAAAAGGTACGGCGCGTTATTCACATGTATGACAACGCGGGCCGTTCACCTAGAACTGGTAGATTCTCTGACGGCCGACTCGGCTATAATGGCCCTACGACGACTCGCCGCCCGCCGCGGACACCCGCGGTATTTGTATTCCGACAACGGAACAAATTTCAGGAGCGCGCCCCGCGCCCGGAGACTTTGATGACGGCGTTCGCCGAGGCCGAGAACGTGGTGAACAGCCGCCCGCTGACTCACGTTTCGGTAGATCCACGAGACGATTCCCCGCTCACGCCGAACCACTTACTACTGGGCGCGGCCGGGCGACATTCTCATCTCGCCACGTATGGACCTCTGGATGAGCAGGTCTGCCTCAAGAAGCAGTGGCAGTTCGCCCAGCAGCTTGCAGACATGTTTTGGCGCCGGTGGATCCGGGAATACCTCCCGACTCTCGCCCAACGACGGAAGTGGCAGGAGCCGGCCCCTCCGCTTCGGGAGGGGGCCGCCGCCATCATTGCTGACCCCGCCCTTCCTCGGAACAGCTGGCCGCGAGGAGTCATCGTGGAGGCGGTTCCCGCCGCCGACGGCCAGGTCCGCACGGTGCGACTTCGGACCGCCTCCGGGGACTACGTGCGACCCGCTACCAGAGTCATCACCCTGCCGACGCAGCAGGCGTCGGAGACCACACACGCGTAGATGTCATCACCCGGCCTTCGAGGATCGTGTGCTACCTTCGAGTGCGGCAAAGCCACACGGGGGTGGTGTTTCGCACACGATCAATCCAGCGGCATAAAATTGAATTTTTTAAATTTAATAAAAATAACAATATATGGCCGTGTGTGTGTGTATGTGTAATTGTTACCATAAGGTTTATTTTTTGAACATTTATGCATTTAGTTTATAATATTTCTTATACTCGCGTCGAGGCCTCGACAACTTGAATAGTTTTAAGAATTTTTTGTAATTTTATTCTATATGTAATTTGTAATTTTTTATTGTAAATAAAATGAGTGGAATTAGCGGTCTTATTACTGACGAATCCTGACTGGAGATATAAGGTTTTGTGCATTATTAGGACATCCGCGAGATTCGGAAATAAACGTATCTCACTGTGGAGGATGACGGCCGATCTCGCGGATTAAATTAAATAGCAAAAATATGTTTTTTGCCAGTTTTCAGATAACTGCGCAGCAGATTTGAAAGGCCGTTAAAATGGTCAGGTAGGCCGACGTTTGAACGCGGCAAGCCGGCGCCTGGCGGGGGTCAGGCAGGCCGACGTTTGAACGCGACAAGCCGGCGCCTGGCGGGGGCCGCTGGTTTATGGACCAGACGTACGCGGCGCGTGGAAAGTTTGCAACGCCGTAAAATCAGAAAGTTCACGAGATGAACTCAGAAAAAGTGCACAAAACCTGGCATGTCATTTCCTGTCAGAATTCGTTATAAAATAAAGAATCGGATTAGTTTGGAAGGAGATACATCGAGAGATAGGAATCGGCCTTTTTTGAGGCGATTTATGAACGCCGACACATCCGGACACATTGGTACTAATTAAATTCACATGCGGATGTGCCAGGCGTTCAATTTGACGTAACATTTACATATGTACACCTCCCCGTTCGGGAGATAATTTGGCTAGGCGGGCAAAATAGTCCGTTTAGAGGATGGGCCGGCGCGGATCATACCGCTCGGGAATGCTGCGCTGACCACCATCCGCCACTGGGTATTCTCGAGATGTCTCTCCCCTCCCTTACTAATCCCATTTTGACCGTTGATTTCCCGCTGTGTCTAGATTTTAAGTATAAATAAAGGAAGATTCCGCAGACTCAGCGTCCTCAGTTCGCCGATATTACTTTTACCTTGTTACGCTGCCGGTCCGCGGAATCGTTTTTTGCTAAATAAAGTGTCTTTTATTTTTAATTTAAATTCCTGAAAAAGTGTTTTTTGTTGTTGCTTTTGAATTTACCTTTGTGCTTAAAATATTATAAATTTCTACTGAATTTCTCCCACCGTAACACGGAGACCCACCCTATATTTAGCTATTTTTAAATTCGGTTTTTTAGCCGCTCGGGTTTTAAAATATTTTGGGAATTTTTAAATAGTTTTTCGAACTTGGTATGGCCCTGTGCGTACCAATATATACACGTGATGAAAATTCAATCTGGAGATAAATAAAAAATATTATTACGTATAAACGATGCTCCATTTGATATTAGGTGTCAAGATACGTCAACTTGACACCTAATATCAAATGAACCATAGACATCTACAAGTATTTATTTTGAGAACTTGGTCAAACATAAAAACATATTTTACATTTTAACTACCGCTAAATGTAATTTTGAACCAACGAACGAAATAACAAGCGGTCTGACATTTGACATTTGATCTATCTTCTGAGACTTGGTGGTTTAGGAAAGCCGAGAGATGTCTACATTTCATGAGAACAAAATCTGTATGTCAGATATTATCTCGAGTCAATAGTCTCATCCGTAGATTCAGGCCATTTGCAGGGGTGCATTAAATAATCCATCGACATTTTCAGGACAACTGAATCGAGTGAATCACTATACGTATAACAGTCTTTATCTAACTGAGCAAAGAATCTCAAGGGAATAAAATCCATATGACAGAGATTATCTCGAGTCAAAAGTCTCATCCATGGATACTGATACGGATTTGTAGGGGTGGATATTAGCATTAAATAATCCGTCGACATTTTCAGGACAATTGAATCAAGTAACCGCTATACGTTTAACAGTATATGTAGACTCTTTGATAACTTCATTCGGAAGCTCAGAAATCCTTCTCTTCAATTATTCTCCCCCTTGCATGTAGATACCGTGTGTGAATAAGTTGCAAAACCACTGTTGACTCGCATCCCTCCGACCCGATCCAGGAGCGACCATTTCAAGAAATCTCTTGCATCAATAATATATTATTCTCAAGGGATCGTAAGAGTATAACATAAAAATGCACATATTCTCCTTTCACGTTTTATTTTTTACACAAATTATTTTAAAAATTCATGGATAGCTCCGTCATATCGGAACAAAACATTGCGAGCGCTATTCATATTCTGATTTTCAGCCTGCTATGAAATAAGTCTTATTTCATAGCAGGCTGATTTTCGTAATGGTTCTTTAACTAGTATTTTGAACTGTTTATTGAAATATTATTACTAAATATTTTGATAAACAATGCAATTTCCGTCATTTTCGATAGTCTATTTCCACCTTTCAACCAAACCATTAATTCCATTTTTGTAAAATTTCATCGGTTTAGAGTTAAAATATTCATTAATATTGCATTTACCGAATTAAACGGCAGTCTCAAGAGGACAGATCTGGTGCATAAGGGGGATGCAAAAAACTCCCCAACGAAGGCTTTTTGTTCTTCATTTATTTATTTACTAATCTTCCATCTACTTACTATGGCCAGTCTTTTTTCCTTCATTACTGTACGTTTTCTATCATTTTCTTTTAAAACTTTTAATTTTTTGTCAGATTTCAATAGCTAAAAATAAATGTCTTTAAAATACCATCATTAAGTTCTGTAAATATAAGTGGTGGAAGAGGAAAATAGCGAGAGTGTGGAATAATTAATTAGGAACCACTATGAAAATAAATTCAAAATATGACTATTTGCAAAAAGAAATTGTTTATTTATGATACCAAATTTTATGTAGACATTTTTCTTTTATTAAAATCTGTAAACCCGTTTTATCCAAAAAATTTAAACTCTTGATAATGTCAAAAATGGTTGGTTTTCTGAACTGTACCGAATTGAATCTAAATTCTGAATTAATCATGTGTTGATGATTAGCGAATTCTGATTACCTATTGCTATTTAAACACCTTATGTGTTTCTTATCTAAGTATAATAATTTCGTTGACTTTCTGTCTGTCTGACAGTCCGTTAAGTCCGTAATTTGCCGGAATTAAAACATTAGATAATTAGAGTGTGACACGCAATCAGCGCGCGGCTAAAACAATACGCAAGGGTCGAAATTTGACGGTCTTGATATTTTTATATTATTTTTAATTATATTAAGTTTTAGATTTAAGCGAGTAAAATGAATTTAAAAAAATAAATCGTTTTCTGTTCATGACTTTTCAGCTTCAAAATCCTGCAATTATTATGTCCCGTGATTCTCCCGAGTGTACGGCTAGTTATTATTATAAAAATAAATACAAGTTACATATGAAGAATATCGTAATAATTTATTAGTAATACAATGATAACAAATAAGTGATACTTAATCATTCTTCATATATGAGGCGGCCCTCGTAGTCCAGTGGGAATGACTCTGACTTCTCACACCGAGGGTTCCGGGTTCGATTCCCGCTGAGGTCACAATCAATCTGTGTGATTTACTCAAGCCTGAGTGTTTTGTGATGTTTCGCTTGGGACTGTTGGCCTGCTGAAGCGTAAAATAGAAAAATAAATATACAATAAATTAGAGTCAAAGGTAAAAAGTAAAATAAAATAAATTATGAACACCTTAGAAGGAAAAATCACATGTATATATAGCGTCGTAGATTACTGTTAACCTCGTTTATGAATATTGATAAAGGGACAAAATATACGTAAATTTATCAATATCAGTAATTTACTATAAGAGAGGACAGTCCAGGATTAGTTCTACTTGTAAAAAGATTTTAAAAAAGAGTGTAATCGTGATAAGCAAGTACTGGTTTTGGTATGATCTCTGCGTTTTGATGAGGAATTAGTTTTTTCATTTCCATTTTTCATCTCCAATTATCAAATAATTTATGAATTGCTTCAATTCTTGTGTCTTTTGGACCATTTTGCACGTGTTGATGCCCAAAAATTGAGGAATTCTATTACTTTGTTCTTGGTAAATATAAGAAATTCTAACCCACTCCAGACAATTGGCCGATAGATAGTTTGTCTTGAACTTCGACCCGTGCCAGCAAAATGGGATAGTCATAAAAACAACATAAATCCCATGAAGACCTATTACGTAGGGTTCCCCGTTTTGAATCTTTGATCTCATCCAACTTCAATCTGTAACTTTCGCGAATATACAAAGGATTTTATGTGCCGATGTTTACATTTCAAGCTTTAGCTCTTTTCAAGGAAGGAACTTACACCCTCAAATGTGCTTGACAAATAATGGTCTGTAAGACAAATATTTGATGGTTTGCGGCACCGCTTACAATATGGTTGTACGCGTAAATCCTACTAGCATGCTAATAGTTGCTGTATGCATGCATGGAAACATCATATTTAATGTGTGTGTCCCTTGTTTACAGCTGTTCATGACACTAGTTTTCTAGGAAAAAGTTAATGAATAAGGGCCAGTAATACCCTTGCAGAAACCACTCAGCAAACCTAATCCTTTGGTTCAGTGGTTTCTATTAAAGTTAAGCGTATAATAATAGCCTACCACATCAACACGGCGCGGCGTAGTTGTATGCGTTGGTTTGCCTGTGGACGATGTTCCTTCTAAGCTTTGCGCTTTCGAAATATGCGCCCTATGCATACGCACATGATTTTCCAACAGAGCGCACGTAAAATATATATCGGCCACTGCGCTGCTATTAGTATCTGCTATTAGCTGTCATTCATAATAATATCATTCATAATAATATTATGAATGATAGCTAATAGCAGATATGTTATATATTATACAATTCAAACAAAACGTATGTTCTAGCCTAAAAATTAAACCTCAAAAATGTAATTGCTCGTAGAAAAAATAAAATTGACGTATGACAATTAAAATTTCGAAGTATCTCGTTTTAAAGTGACTCGTATGTTAAAACATGTGTACTTACATATAATATTTCTACACAACAAATTATATCGAAATGGATTTTCAAGTAAACTGTATACATTTTTTATAAAAAAGCATTCGATTTGTTTTTTATGCTGGCAGTGGAAAACAGGACAATACTGTACCGCAGATATAGCGCGTTTTTAATAAAAAAAAATTTCAATTGACTCAGCAACATTGTAGATTGACTTTGTTAAAAATATTGATTGTATTACTTATATAATCTTCTTATATTATATTATATTATATTATATTAAATTATTGGTAAAGTATTTCCGAAACATGTAGGTGTAATTAATCAAATAATATAAGTCGATTTATACAAATAATACAATCATTTTTTTTAAATATATTTACGTTAGTCTTAAACTGGTAAGGAAATATTTTTCTTAATTTTTCCTCCAAACTAAATTATAATACTGGATCTTCAGATAGAAAAAAAAATTTTGCACGCAGTGATTAAAAATGAAAGAAAATGGGTTATTATTTTTTTTAATTACATGGAATACATTCCGTAGAATCTAAATCGTAGATGGTGTAAATTTTATATCAATATTTCTATTATATTTTCATATTATATTTTCATTTTATAGATACAATCACGATACAAGAGTGGCCTTGACTTATATCCTAGATTGGTTACCTTTGTGACTTGTATTCATCTCTATCGGATATACGCAGACGCAGATTTATTCAGAATAAACGGTTCTATTCATAACACAGAAAAAATATCACAAGTTATATAAAAATAGGATAAAAATAATCTAAAAAATTTTAAAATACAAAATCAACAATACAAAGAAAAAAATTTGCAAGAAGTAAAAAAATCAGAATTGAAATAATCTTAAACCTGTCATAGGTTTGAAGTTACAAAATTTATAATAATAATTACAAATAAACATTAATTAATTATGTAACTTTTTAATCCATTTAACTCCCAGCATTCCATGACAAAATATACTTGATGTCATTTTTTCGCCGCAAATAATTCATGATTTTTTAGCATTTTATGAGAAATAAGATTTTACTTGTTTTAATATCTTTAAAACATTTATCGTTTATGTGTTCTAAATATTGAGAATTTTATTTGAAATCTTGATAAAAATTATCATCATTTCAGGCATTTCCCATCGAATATTTTGAAGAATATGACCACTCTTTATATTAAATTGAGTTTTGTTTCTTTTTAACAGGATTCCCTTAAGTAATTAATTCTTCAAATATCATTTTTTTAAACAATTGTTAGTTTATTTGCCTAATAATTGTTATGTAATATTATGCATATTTACGGAAACGTCACAGGTTTTGTGGACTTGGTAGACCTGTATTTACTATATGGCAAAAGAAAGGTTAAAATACAAAATGCCATTTATGCGTCAGCTAAAATTTGTTTCCTTATTGCTATAATTTATAATTAGCTTAAAACCAATCCCGAAACTTGAAAAATCTTATCTATTTTTCTCCTAAAAACTTGACATGATTTATACTGAAAAAAATATTTGCGAGTTTATCGATCGCATCCCTTAAATAAGTATGTTAGAATATTGTACTTTATCTGATCGATGTACATCAGGATTGCGGGCGGGATTCATCGTTTTCCAATACTTGGAAAAAAGGACAGGATTGAATAAACTTAAGCGACCATCCGCCTTTTTGCAGCAGCTGGGTAATCTGAGAATATTTGTAAAGCCCGATGAAAACGAAGACTTGTATCCTTGTGAATAGAGAAACCTCCTTTCTGAATGACAATGATTTTGTTGCCTCTAAAGGAAGTATTCTCGGAAAATATTTAGCGTAGCAAGTTGTTTTTGTCTAAGGCTGGGTTTGCCTTGAGACGTCATGTCGTGGCAGTTAGATGAGAAAATTTTCGCCTGTAAGAATTTTAATTATTTGAAATAATTATTAGGACATATTTTCAGCTCTATTACATACACGAGTCGAACACAGGAAAAACAGAATTATTAAATCTTCAATTATCTCAAAATAACTTTCAGTCAATAATATATATATTTATAAATTTCTAATTGAGGAAAACCGCACCATTATTAATTATTTATTTAATTCTTCGAATTAACGTATTTTTTTATACAAATTTATATAGACTCTTTAATATTGTTTTAGAAAAAAACTATTTTTAACTTGATAATTGTGTAATTATAAATGTGTATTCCATAAAATAAACATTTATATCGGAGTGACGATGTGGGATAGCTGTTCTTAAGTACCTTTTACAGAATTTTGCAAATTATCAAAATCAAAACCAAATTTTGCAAAGATACTTCCTAGAATCTTGCGCAAAATGTAAACGTGATACCCTCTGTCCCTACCCACTACCTCCACAAGATTCTCAGATATAAATATATTTTATATTAATCGGCATTCGTTTAAAATTTTGCGCAGTATCTCGTTAGAATCCTTCCTTAAACATCTCTCCCTCCTTTCCCCAGCCACGTCACTCACGGAATCTCTCACAAATTTTACTCAGATGTTTTCTGCGATATGGAATAAATCTGCCTGCTAAAGGCACCCACTCCACTCTATATAAACTCCTACATTATATTACTCTTACACACTCAATTAACACCTACATTTAATTTGAGCTGAATGTGAATCCCGCGTAACGCCAGGTACTTAAACTAGCGGACTGTATAATGTATGACATTTCAATATGCAACAATAATTATTTTTTTTCCAATAACATACAAACAAAAAAAATAATAATTTCAAACTAATCTCCATGGAAATAGCGCTCTGTAATAATGTGTGTTATGTCTCCCGGGGGCTCAATAAGTATTACAGATCGGCAAAGCTTCAGTCATATTTCATTTTCACCTCGCGGAGATAAACATCCGACACACGGATCCTGCACAATCGAAACAAATGCAAAAAATACAAGCCGCTGTTAATACGAGATGATTTCCATTGTTCCATTTTAACACATGTTTCTAGATGCTGCTCTCGCGAAATAAACACAAAAGGTGTATGCAGCATTTTCACATTCCGAATGAGGTAATGTTTTAAATTCCAGAATGCCACGGCGACGTGGAAATTCCTCTATTCTGTGACTTTTCAAATATTTTTGACCACAAATTAAAAAGTCGACATATTTTTTAGTATGTATACAACAATTTTCACATGGATTAAGAATTTTTGCGTATTTGATGATTATATTCTTTAAGATTCATGTATATATTACTAAATTGTTATTCTACTTTTATTTTGACTTTTCTATTTCTTTTCTATTGTTATTTATTACTATTCTATGTTACGATTACACAACACTCAAGTGAGAATAACTGAACAGGTTTTATCTAGTGTGGAGTTATTAGTAATCTATGTTAACAAATGTAAAATTAGCAATAAACAATAGGTTCCTTGCGTCTGCGCCCTCTACTATTTTCTTTGAGAAACGCTGGATATCGTAATATCCTCCTGAATTAAGAGATAAAATATTTCACATATTATGTGTAGAGAGCGTATCATAAAAATATTTGATGAACGCTGATTTTCCTACTTGCCTAAGCAAGTAGGAAAATAGGGGTGCTAACACCCCCGTAGTGACGTGCTTTTAGTAGGGTATGATAAATATTCATCAATTATGCTACATTTAAATCTGTTGTTTACAAAATATGTATGAACTTTATACTTAATACCCTTTTTAAATAACACATCGACCATTTAATTGTAAACAATAGTGGATTGCGATAAGTGATTATATAACGTCACAATAAGACCGGGGTATTGTGACGTTTTTAATACAAATTTAACCTCAATGAATAGGAAATGATCGAGTCGATGCGCATTTCGTTCATTAATAAAACATTAGTAGAGCGATTTTCATTAAATTGCATTTACATAAAATATTCCGTTGCCTATAACTAAGTCAGTAGGTACTTTTGTGTCCAGTTCAGATAATTCTATTGTTTTCTTTCGATTTTTATTGTCTTGAAATAGCATTTTTTCTGTGAAATTGCATCTTAAGAATACACACAATTCCATAATTTTTTCTAACCAACTGACTTACTATCACACCATTTTTCCGCGAGTGTAGGCAAAGAGGATGGAGCACCACACTCATCTATCCTGATACACCACACTCGCCTCATCCACATTCATACATTTTCGCATGCATGCTCGATTTTTGAGGCTCCTTCTTCCAGTATCCGGTCAATCTGGTCATGCCTGTAGTGTTTTATCTAACTAAATATTTACCAGACGCGTGCAGTGAGAACATTGAAGCAGGACTTTATGTAAATGATATTTTGGGAAAAAATTGAAATTAACTAATTATCAGACAGAAAATTATGATATTATAATAATAATAACTGTGATCGGAATATAACGAATATAATTTTTAATTTCGATTTTTTTTTCAAAACATAAGGTTACGTTAAATTCATGCTTCAATGTTCCCACTGCAAGTCCCTGCTTATTAGGTTAATTGACAAGTAGACATGGGGAATATATCAAATAATGGGTTATTCATAAACTCAACAGGTTATTAATTATATTGAATTGCGTGTTCAAGCTTTTCTTGATTAATAATATTTCTAAGTTATCCAATCTAAGGCCTCTATTATATACATGGAGAATCTCAATAACGTTTTTTTCTTTAAACGTGTGGCTTGTTTCCAAAAAATGGTTTGCGAATTCTGAGAAGCGACTATTATTGTGACATTTTAATTGTTCCCTCACTCTAACATTAAAATTATGTGCCGTGTTGCCTATATAAAATGACGAACAGTCATTACAATGCAGTTTATTTATACTGTAATGATTTAACAGGTCGACTTTGTCTTTAGAGTTTATTACAAGTGTGCCCAAGCTATTTTTATTATTCATCTATACCTATAAAACCCAATGCCTGTCTATTCTCTATACAAATCTACCGTTTGTTCGATTTGATTCAGATTTTGCATACTTTTGAAAATTTTGCTAATTTTGAATCCGACATTTCCCCCCTAATCTTCTACCCATTCTACTGCCCCTCATATATTTTCGATGCAAATCTGCACCGTTCGACCGATCGGACTCAAAAATTGGAAACTTATTTTTTAGAACTCGGCGGATAAGATAGGCGACATTTCCCTATTATTTTACCCCTTCCCCTCCTCCTTATATATTTTCGATGCAAATCTGTACCGTTTGGATGGACTAAATATTTCAAACTTATTCTTTAGGTGGGTAATATTTCTAGGTGGGTAATATAGGCGACATTTTCCCTTCCCTTTCTCCCCCATCCCCTTCCCCTGATATATTTTCTGTACAAATCTACACCGTTTGACTATCTGACTCAAATTTTGACACGTATTCTTAGGGAACCGGTGTGTAACATAGGTGACATTTCCCTCCTCACCGTTTACCCCAACCCCTATTCTGATATATTTTCCATGCAAATCTGACCTTTTGACCGATCTGATCCAAATTTTGTATATCATTTCCTCTTCCCCCTCTAACTCATCCCCTTCCCCAGATCTATTTTCTGTACAAATCTACACCGCTTCACCAATTGGAATTCATATTCCCGTCGGAAAAAATAGGTCACATTTCTTTCCTAGACATCCTATCCATCCCAGCCTTGATTAAATGGAAACATTGTTTTAATAAGAGGCTTTGCAAAATAATATAACCTTTGTTTCCCCCCACAAATTTATTTTCAACTTAATCCTTAACCCGTGCAACGCCGGGTATGAACAGCAAGTGTTAAATATTATTTCTCCAGTTCAATTTCCTCCGTTGAACAAAAATATAAGACGCAACGTGGTTTTATTTGAAAGGCGCGCACTCAGTACACATCCCATTCTACAAAAGTCATGCCAAAGTCACAATTTATTTGCCTCACTATAAAGTTTATCCTCTTGCAGAGTTTGTGAAATGACATGAAAAGCTTTCTACCGGAAAGATAGACATACCACGTGAGCGTGCCTCATACAGGCTAATGATTCAACTTTCTTTGAGTATAGTCATTGTCCTCAAAGTTTAAGCGTTTAGTTAAAATATAATGTTCTTGATTTTTAAAAAGTGTATTATATATAATTACTTGTCCCAATTATAATAATTTCGTTGTCTGTCCATCCGTCCGTCTGTCCCCGTAACTTCCTGTAACGCCCGTAACTTCTTTATAGTAAAAAAAATCTTTTTATTTTCTTTTTTTGCTTATAGTAATTTTTTTTCTTAACAGTTAATTTTTTCTTATTTATAGTATTTTGTTAAAGTACGACGGGTTACAGCTAGTAATTATTAATTAATACACTTTACTCCAAGTAATTAACACACCAAATTAATAGAAAATATTGGGTCATTTAAAATATTTTGTAAAACGAATTATATTTTAATTGGCTGTTAACACTATTGTGTCCTAAACACGACTCTCGCTTCATCCACATTCATACATCTTTACACACAAGCTTGATATATTTGAAGCTCCTAACAGGACCATCCTCGCCAATCTAGTGATGCCGTCTTCCGGGGTCGTCGTCTCTTCCTGGTGCCTCCAACACTTGCGTAATATATTGTTCTCACAATTCATTTGCTCAACATGCCCAAACCATCCGAGCGACCCTTTTTTCATTGTATCCACTATGCTATGATCAGTATAAATTTTTTTCCTAACATGTTCATTTTTACTCTATCATAAATGGATTCACCACACATACTTCTGAGTGTTCTCATCTGTACCGCACTCATTCTATTTATACTTCTTAATATAAATAGACCAAGAGCGAATTCTTTGACATATATAAAAAAAACTACGTCCTTTAATGTATATAGCAGTGCTGTATACATACATATAGCAGTATGCTATATGTATGTATACAACACTGCTATATAACTATACATATAGCATTCTGTGAATTATAACTATACAGAATGAGCATGCGTATTCTGTATAGTTATATTTCAACTAAAGGTCTATAACACAAAGTAGATGTTCCATCAATGACAGTTCTCCGAAATGCATTTTCTTGTATAAAAAAGAGTAAATGAAACAGCGAGCACATAATTCGTAACACACTATTAACAGGAATATAACTATATTATGAAATTATCATTAGTTAATAGAAAATAAACATAATAACAACGCCCGAAGCAAATGCAATTTTCAAAACACCATTTTCAAAACCCATATAAGAATTGCTATTGCATATAGATCATTTGGTATTATTTTATGGAACGGAAGCATGGATGCTTATCGAAAAAATTGATAAGGTGACTTGAGACATACAATATGCAAATCTATAGAAAAATATGGAGGAATTTTTCACGAATTAACAAAGAAGGATATCAATACATTAAAATCGTGGTTTGACAATAATCTTCCAACACTCCAAAAAAATCCCATACATTTCGTTTTCTCTAAAAAAAATTTTTAAAAAGAATCATAAAATAATAATTCACGATGGAAAATGTAACACTAAGTGTACTTTAATTTTTTTTTTTTTTTTTTTTTTAAAAAAAATAGAGATGTGAACACGGAAATACGTGTCACATCAATATTCTTACTATTTTCAAACTAAGCTAAGCGCTTGTACTATGAAAATAGGACTAACTTGCTAGTCTGGAGTGAGGATCGAACCCGCAACCTTTGGATCACGAGGCCAGTGTCCTAACCACAAGACCAACAAGCTACTCATTGATATTTCATCTAAAATAAAATATCTAGGTGTAATCATTAATGAACATATAAGGTAGAATAGACACATGGCAAAACTCGTATAGAGAATAAGAAAATGTATATAGGTAATATACATTTTTTGGCCTAAGAAATGTTCCCTCGTTCATTCCCCGCTTATATATGGTATTATCGTTTGGGGTGGAGCGTGTACAAAACCTAAATCTAGTAATAATAACGCAAAGAATAATTAGGTATGAAAGCAATTCTTTAAAAAAAACACCTTTCCATCAAAAGAATTATTATCCAGCACCAAATGTGTAAGACATAATAAAGCAAGTATATTTACTAATAATATTAAGAGAAAAATCTGAACCAAAATCTGGAATCCTATAAACCAATAAGAATGGAAACCAAATAATTACGCCTAAATTTAAAACAACTTTTAAAGCAGAACAACAAATACAGAACCGTTATATGTATAAGACTACTATAATAATCTCCCCATTGAGATACGCCGTATCAATAACCATTCAGAAAAAATTAAAAAAATTAAAACATTTAAAATCCAACATAAATCCATTTCATTTAAAAAAAATCTATTATATATTATGTAACTATCTTTATTACCACCCGTATTGGTGAAATTGGTGAACTTTACTAAAAGCGATCGCTTAAGCCAGCCGTAAGATAGGTCGTAAGCGCTACATAAACACCCAAAAGATAGACGTCTATAATATCTCTTGATTTATGATGTTCGCCGGGGGAGAAAATCCAGTTTTGTGTTTTTGAATATTTTGAACATAATTTTTGCAATTTTATCTAGATAAGTATCTACAAAATCTCTGTAAGTAATTGCTTTTGATTAAAATTCGAATTGAAATGTTGAAATTTGTGTGGTCTCGGGATGAAAAACATAAGGTTGAAAATAAATATGAGTTTAAATTACATCTGAATAATAATTACTGTATTAAAAAATATATTTATTTAATTGTGTTGAAATGTGATCATATTAAAAAATCTTTTCAAATATGTTTTAATATACTTTGTAATACACACACAATATGAGTTATTAATTTACAACTATAGTTTCAAGAGGAGCAGTCCCTCTCATCATCAGGTATAGATAATAACTAACTTAAATACAAAGAAAAAATAAAATATATTTGTGAGAAATTAAAATTACTCCACTCGGTTCCCCATAGACGATGGATAATGAATAGTTTGGAAACCGTTGAAATCCTAAAAAATTTAAATTCTGGAAACACATTAATAAATAATATCACATTTCAGTCCAGTTCACCACTCCTAGAGCTGTTCGGCGAAAAAAATACCCTTCCCTGCCGCGCGCCCCCCTGACCCCCCCTGACCTACCCAATTAGATTGATAAATTTTGTATTTAAGTTAGTTATTATCTATACCTGATGATGAGAGGGACTGCTCCTCTTGAAACTATAGTTGTAAATTAATAACTCATATTGTGTGTGTATTACAAAGTATATTAAAACATATTTGAAATTATAATGTTGCACCACGAAGTATCTGCCAAATCTTTCAATGATATTAAAAAATCTTCATTGTTTCCTTAACAAGACTGAGGTCTTTGCTTAAGAAGGCGGTCTCAGTCAATAGTTTGTCAATTAAAATAAATTAATCAATTTCACATATTATCACATGTTCGCGGACTTATATCTACTTTCATATATAAAAATAACTTTATCTCTATGAGATTTCTATAATACATCTTGATTAATGATGTTTTAAGCACGACATTTTGAAACTAGAGATAAACAACAGAGCGTTTGGATACTAATCCGGATTAATTAATTAATTTGGTCTGCATACACATACGCTGTACTCTGTAAACTCATCCTCTAATTGCGTGACCATCGACCCACCGCAAAAGGTATCGTCAACTGCCTTAATAGGTTGTGAAAAGCCTTAAAGGAATACAACAACAGGTATCTGTGGAAGTGGTGTTTCGGGTGGATTCTCAACAAAAGCTGTATTTGTGCAAAAATGTATTCACGTTAACCATGGCTTTGTGTTGCCGGATTTTGCAGCGACAAAAGGAAATGAAGATATGAAAAACTGCTGAAAAAGAGGCTTTAACGGTGGAAGTACATTTTTGTGCCACTCTTTATACTGTCATCATTATATTTTTCACAATGACCGCCCTGTCTGCTGCCGGGATATCAAAAGTGTGTTGTGCATTTGAATTTATATATTTTATTTGCTGAACAAACATTGAACAGAATATTTCAATAGTCATGTTTGTAAAGCATTATGATTTTAAGCAATGTATGTAAATGAATCTAATTCCCCAATTAGATTCTCGTATAATATACCTTCATACCTTTATTATTTTAATATATGAATACGTATAAAATATTTTCTTGGGTCTATTTTGGGCGTTATTACACATAATATAATAATAACATAATATATTCTGCATAATTTAATATATCGTAGATTTATTGCTCATTTATATGGTACATATAATATGTATATTATTTAAGAAAATATATATATATATATTATAATAATTCAGATAAAAATTTATTCAATGTGTTAGTTACATTTAAAATTAAAACAAAAAAACATAATCTATACCTATAAAACTCAATATCTGTATGTCTGTTCTCTTTAAAAATCTACACCGTTTGTCCGATTTGGTCCCGACGGAATACATAGATATTTCACTTTCCCCTCCTGGACATCCCACTAATCCCAGCTTTTTTTAATGAAAACAATATTTTTATTAGAGACTTTAAAAAACAGTGGAAGGTGTGTGTCTCCATAAACTTATTTTTAACTAAATCATTTACCCGATCAACTCCGGGTACAAACAACTAGTAGATAATATTTGATACTAGCTGTGCCCGCGCGGCTTCGCACGCGTAGATTTTTAGTACCCTGTTTGGATCATCATAGAACTTTCGTGAACCTTCTAGAACATTCTCCTTCCAGAACTTTCAAGAAATTTATCGAAGGTACAGGAACACACGCTCAGCCACCCCCACCAATTTCGCATATTTTCGTGACATATTTATGTGACACCAAGGGCTATCCACCACCATAACCACCGGTGAGTGGTTGTGGCTGGTTGTGGAGAAAGCTTGGCGGGTAGGGAAACACGGGTTTCTTTATATATATATATTGATTAATATTTGACGTTTGTACTCATTTTATATTTTTCTTTTCATCTTTAAAAACATAATTTTAAAAAACCCTTTTTTAAAAACCAAACGACTTTTTCAAATATTTTAAATGTTAAATGTGAAATGATAAAATGAAGCCATTTGTTTTTTTATTTAAAAATGTTCGTATAATAAAAAGTAAAGGCAACATTTCCATGTCTATTGTAGTTTAAAGGATATTGGCATTTTACTACGTGAATCCTTTCAAATTCGTCAAACAATTCCTTAGACACAAAGCATATATTCAAACATTTACTTTATAAAAAGCGATGGTATCTTATGGTATCTAAAGTAAATTGACCCATCGTAAAACACGTTAAATAAATAAAATAATTTGAAAAAAAAATTAACTCCACTTATATTTAGTTTTACGAAATTCAGCATGTATACATTCATTGTACTTCAACATCGAATATACATTCATCGTCCTGAAGAAAAATGTTGAATTTTAAATATCAGTATCACTCCCGAAACATGCTGAATTTTCTGAAACAAAATTTAAGTGCGATTTAAACAAAGTTTTAAATAATTTATTTATAAAATGCTGCCACAAAGGGAATTTCAAAAATTTGAAGAAGACGTGAATTATATTTTATATTATTGACTCTCGCAAAATTGTTCGACCATCACAAAGTAAACCATATCGCGTAACGATGAACGACGTCCACGCCATTTTTCCAAAGATTGGTGAATTTATTGCCAAGATTAAAAAGGGTGTTCACGGGATTTCCTTTTGTTCCCTGTGCCATAAACATATTTTATTTTTTAACATGTTTTTCTCAAACTCGGCTATTTTCTTTAACTGAACTTCTTACTTTGCTTAACTATCGCTGTTGTTAAGGGGATCGAACAGTAAAAAAATCTTATTCATCTTCCTTTAAATATACCTATTTGGTCTCTTCTTCAGAGGATAACGCCTCCTGCAAGGTGGATTCTCGTCTATCCTTCCATCTTTTGGGAGGTCTTCCACGAGGGCGGGTCCCATGAGGCTGACTATGTAGTGCGATATAAGGGAGTCTGGTGCTGTCCACTCTCTGAACATGACCATACCAGTCTCTCCTTCGCTGTCTACTCCAACGTAAAATGTCCTCAGCCTCACGTTTCTGGCGTTTCTCATGCGATTCCTCAGTGTTTTCATCTCGGAAGTCCTCAATATCCTTAAGAATAAATTTCATTGCAAAATCAGTAAATGTGACTTTACATATTATTAATTATACAATTTCCTTGCTATCCTTAAGATCCTCAATATTCTTAAGAATAAATTTCATTGCAAAATCAGTAAATGTGACTTTACATATTATTAATTATACAATTTCCTTGCTAAATAACAAAATAACTTCCCAACATTTGTGGCGATCTATTGGTCTAGGTAAAAAAATAGAACGCCACACCTTTCTATCCTGGAATACTACTTTTTTACATCTTCTCATGTATGATCTCCGATTGGTGAAGCTTTTAGCAGGATCATATTAATAATATTAACATTAGATTTTTCTGATCATGCTAAGACGCGACCCCCTCTGTTGCCTTCAACACATGCCTTATTATTTGCTTTACCAACCTTTCCTCACTCACACATTCTATTTTAGCGATCTCATCTTTAGTTCATCTACTCTACAGTCAGAATTACATTCACTCCTAACGTATTCATTCTTCTTAATTATGTAGTAGATAGATTTTCCACATCTTTACAGCATTCAATCTACTTTCAGTCTTATTTTTTCAATCCCTGGCTTCTCTTCCATGCATTTCATTTTTCATCAAATCTCCCATAAAAAAAAGTGTAACTTTAAAAATAATTTATGTGTTTTAATTCTTAGTGTCACCCAAAGGCACTTCCCGTGACAATATACATATATTTTTTAATTTATCATTATTTTTATCACATTGCCATGAACTACACAAATGGTTAAAAAATTTGTAAACTATGAATAAAAATGTCCAATATTTTGGCATTAATAAATGTACACAAATGGTTGTTAAAAAAATTATAAACTATATGTTAAAATTTGACAATTGTCTTATAACATATATTAAATCCAAGTTTTTTTAAATACACAATAATTTTAGTGAAAGGACTTGAATACGAAGCCGCAATATTTTCGGAGTATGGTTTGTATACGAAATACAAATTCTCGTTCTAGTTTGGCAGTGCGTGTAATTGGATCCTTTCCAGAGATGCAATTTCATTCTTGTATCATCCGAGAGAAACCCATCCACATGTGTATGTAACTACCTCCGCGTGTACTGGTGCGGTACAGCAAAGCAATTAAACTTCTTTACAATAGAGATTTATCCCCATGAAGCCATGCTTCGGTTATGACGTATTTTTATTTAATTCCTACTTTTACGTCGGTGTGCAGACACTTCAGCTTACATATGAAACATTCTAGCAACATTGATTTTCAGAGTGGTTAATATTAAAATTATATTTTCGGCGTACATCTTTTAACGCTTCAATTAGTAAATATTTGAAATTGAAATACCTTTGAAATTTTCCCTTCTCTTCGTTTCATAATTATTTAATTATCTTGGAGATTTTTCGGAGGCCTTTATCACAGGGGGACGCTTATAGCGTTCTTGGTTCTTTAGAAGTACATAAAAGATTCGGATATTTATATTTATTTGGTTATTTTACATGTTTTAATATAAGTTACTAATAACTGCCACATTAGGTAAAACCTGTTCTGTGGTAGCTATTCTCATTTACTAGTTATGTAATAGTAACAAATAACAATAGTAATGAAGTATAAACGTAAAAAAGAAAGCAGAAAGAATTTAGTAATATATACAATCATAAGAATACATAAATCTAAAAGAAACGAAAATATACATATAAAATTAAGATAAAAATTAAAGTATACTTACAAAAATATACAAGATACAAAAAAATAAATAATTTATGTAGATACAAAAATAAATACTATATTATAGTACACTTGAAATTATATAAAGCAGAATTTGCCTATTTAGAGGTCAAGGGCGGATCACTTCTTCAGCATACCTTCTACCTGATATTTTTATAAAATTAGTGATACGGTGTTTAAAAGGTTTGTGTATTGTAATTTCTTTAGTTTCATTTGGTAACTTCTTAAAAACAAGCGGGGTAGTGAAATTAAATTGTCTTTGTCCAAAAGGTGTTTTCATATGTAAGTTACAAGATTTTGTATTAAATAAATGGAACAAAAAAATTTCAAACAGTAGAGACGGAATTAAACTACGACTATTATACAATTAGGAAAGTAAATAAATGGAATATACTATAACCTGTCGTAGATACGAGGGGAATGAATAAAAATACTGGAAATTAATTTGCAATTTATTAATAAGTGATTAAAAATTATTCCATGTACAAAGTCACTTAACACGAATTAAACTTAACGCTATTCTTTAATCTATAATTTATCACTCGTTTATGAACACTTTATTATCGCTGGGTAAAATTAAGTTTATAATCTTCTAAGTTCACCTTTTCTGATCCCACTCATAATCGTAGCAATACATACTTTCCAGACTCTAGGAGATAACTCTACATCTAAACATAAACTGAATAATTAAAAATAATAAAATGAATATTCACCGCTGTGTCCACAATGCACAGCTAGCAATATATTCGAGAAAAGTTAACTGATATTTATTTTTATAGCCGGGTGAACTCGCATAACTATTTACTTAGGTTTCGTATAGCTGTACAAACAATGTTTGAATGAAAATAAAGAATCCGCATGTGTACCAATCCGCCGTATCATAAAGGTCAGAAGCAGGAAATAGGTTTAATTATATTGTAAAGAGCCGTGTCCACGGATACGATTTTCGATTCGACACAATCTGTTTACTGAGATTTAAAAAAAAAATCAATTAATATAAATTATATAAATCTCACAGAGACGACGCTATTATATGAGAAACGTGCATGGAAGCTTTTTTTGTGGGATGGCTCAGGGCTTAAATGATCACTCTACACAATGCAGCGTTCACCAATTCCATCGTAAGGACATCCACACATTATCATATGTGAATGGTTGAGCACGCAACAACCGAAGTATGACACAAGACTTATATAATTTATCTTAATTAATAACTATTATTCTCTCTGGACAAAATCCAGTAATAACAACAACAACACCATAATAATAACACAAATTCACTTGCTGTTAAATATTTTGCTTAACACAATTTGAGTTATTAATTACTACTTTAGTCACGAAACTATAGTAGTAATTAATAATTCATATTGTTTGTGTATTACAAATTAAAAAAATATATATTTTAAATTATAATGTTACACCACGAAGTATCTGCCGATTTTGCAATGATACAAATTCACTTGGTTTAAATCGCTATTTTATATACCAACCGGTTTCGAACCACCGTTCCTTCTTTAGATTGACTTTCTAGCACTATGTTTCATACTTTAACAAAAAAATTACATGGAAAAACGTTACGAGTTTCACACTGAGATGGCCATTAATTTTTTATCTATTATTTATTTTGTGTCGCTACCGCCGCCTCTCCGTGGACCACCAAAAATATACTATAAATATATACTTGGGCTTAGCAAAGACGCGAACCAATCAATGTATATTGACGCTACAGCTAGTAGTAAATTAAATGTTATAAATTAACAAATCCTTTTTGCAAATGGTCACCTTTAAATTTCTTTTCACATTAGTTATTAACGTCGCTGTGTACTTTTTTATTTTAAAATATACATTGATTAAAGGAATACTTACGAAGTAAATAAACAGTTTAAGTACGGTCTGAAATGTATTTACTTTAATTGCAAACAAAATAACCAAGAAGGCGTTCCAGTACAGGTCGGCTGGCGACTTGCCAACTCAAGTCTGGAGTCATTTCTCGCCAAAACTAATGGGCGCCATTATTATTTGTTATTTTATTTCGGCCTTAACAACCATTAGCTCTGCACTTTGTTTACACGGTTGCTTACATCATCTGTACATCTAGGATTCCAAACGTCTACCAACACTAGAGCGATTCCTTGGGACAATTTTTGAAAATGACTAAGTGGACCGAAAACTGGACCACCATAGAATTATTTGTTTTAAAAATTCAATTTTCTTTTTTAAACTGATCATAAAATATAAACTAATATGGTGATCTAAAATGATCATAAAATATAAACTAATATGGTGATCTAAAATGTATATATACATTGTGATACGAAACAACTAAAAGAATTTGGTAATTTTAAATTGAACTGGTTATGTTTTGATTATTTTGACATATTTTAACAATTCTAAAATATGATATTTCAGACCGATATTGTTTGCGAATTATTATCAAAAAATTATTATTTTCCAAGAAATGATTAGAAATTCTGAGAAACTATATTTTTTTAATACTTTTTCTTATTTTTTTAATACAAAAAGTAGTGCAATCCTTACAACTATGTTTTTGTTCAACAAAATTGTTATATTTATCATCTTAGTTTTTATGACATTGTTAACAGTTTCCTTCCATTATGATTCCATATATTATGATTAAGAAAATTATATTTAAAAGACTACTTGCATTATTTTTGCAGCACATAATTTATCCTTAACATATTTAAACAAATTATAATATTTTTACAGAGATTGTTTACATTAGATTCCGCAGCATTGTTGATACAAATTTTGGCAGCAATGTAGCACTTCATTCGTTACTCCATCTGCTACATTAGATTTTTACCGCATCAAAATGCTTTTGCGTCTTGCACATATCAATTAATAAATGTGAAAATTAAACTTTAAGCACAAAATTAAAAAATATATATAATTAAATTTAGTTCAATGTATCAAGTGTAAAATAAAAGTAAAAATAATAAATAAGATGTAATTTAGTTTCATAATAATAATATTAAAAAATATTTATGTTAACACAAAAGTTTATTTTATATATTATTCATAATTTAATAAAATTCTATCTCCATTTCTAAAACTTAAATTGTTTCCAAATTATTTAGTATAAAAATTAATTAAATTATTTGTTTTAAAATTATTTGTTTATTAATTTATGCTACGTAGGTACAATATATTTAACATATTATTTTTAATATTTAAACATCAATCTAGTAATAATAATAGTAATATTTATTTAATAGATTATGTTTGATGATTTAATAAAAATGATTTAATAATAATAATAACAAGGTCAATCAAAACAAAAATCTTATTTATTATTTGTTTAGTTTATTTTCCGCCTTTGCTTGCTCGATATTGAATATCCGCACTGTAGATCAGCTTGTTAGGGTGACTTTATCGAATATATATTGCCTCCAGAGCGATTAAATAAATCCTGTCACTTCTATCGGCCCTTTTCCCCAAGTCTTCATTACTTTTTTGACCATTATAAACATTTAAGAAACTGTTTTATCTTATAAGTTAAACCTAATATTGGATAATATTTATAATCGTTTCGAAATAGCCAATTTATTTGGCACAATTTTTGAAGAATTTTTCATTTTTTAGCCGTATATTAAACATTAAATCATGATGCCTTATGTCTGACATTTCTGAGCTACAAATTATTGCCTTTAATCCCCTGGAAAACGTCGCAGCATCCTGCGAAAGGACCGATTACCAAATCCGCGTCTTTGTGCCGTGATACGGCATAATATCTTAGGATATCCGGGCTGATATAATACACAGTAACTCCGTGCAGCGAAGAATATCTATATAATATGTATTCCATTTAATCTCGAAGATTATGAATGTGAAAGGATTTGAAGAAAATGAATTATATTCATTATATTATATTTTTACCTTAACATTGCATAAATTTGTATAGATTTTTTTGGGAGAGAATCCATTATGCTTACAGAAGATGGTTTATAACTTTTAAGTTAATATATTAAAGTTATAATATATTAAAGTTATATAAGTTAAAGAAATAGTTTCACACTTTAGACAGGTATTTTGTGTATGAAATTGTGTACGACATTTAAGCGACTGAAAGTGTGTTGGGCCAAACACTTTACACGACATGCATCTATACAATGCAATGGTGTGCTTTACACTGTTTACAAGACAAACCTGTAGCAATATAAGAACCATTATGGAGAAGGTTTTTAGAGTACCAAGGTTAAATTCCTAGAGTTTTTGAAAAGTAATGTAGTGAAATATTGAGTATCATTATGTTCTTTAAATAGTGTTAGTTAATTGATTGCAAAACATATGCAGTTTGACATAATAATTCATATTGATTATTAACTTAATCACTTATTTCTAATATATGAAGTAATTTTTGACATCTTTCATGATATTGTTTTTTTTTAATTTTTATGCAGCCAAATAACTAGAATTTTTAAATTATTTAATTGTAATAACTATAAAGTACAATAATAGTCATTCTAGAATACAGCATGATAAGAATTTTTTATATTGACCTGATTAATTTTTTTTTCCGAAAACGATTAGTTTTAATAAATAAATCGGTGGTTTAAAACAAAATTTGTTATAAATTCTATTTTAAATATAGTATCGTAAAAAGCGTACAAATGACTGGCGTCGAAAGTGCCGAACGCTTTTTTATAAATGTTTTCTTCTAATATTGTTTATTGGGCATTTATTGTACAGAATTCCCAAAATCGAAGCATTTAGGTACATTTCCTCCGTAATCAGGCGGTCGCGCAACAGAATCAACAATAAAACGTCAAGACTTGTATTACGACAATATAATAAACTCGTATTATATAATAAGTTTATCCGTCAATATTATATAAAATATTGATCCGACTCGACAAACTAATATGTCCGGTCCCAATATTTGGCCAAAAACCATCATATAGTGAAGAGATAAATTGCTACTTGCTTGACTGGTATAAGTGTGATTCGTATTCTATAGTAACATTAAGTCTCCTATCATTATTTTATGACACAAATATAATATGTGAAATAAATTAGCAAAACATTATCACTCAATAAATATCAATTTGACGGTTCCTATACATACTTACTGTCGAATCTGCAAAAATTAGATTTTCGTTTTAAAATCTCAGGCTTTCCAATTTACACAACTTTTTGTGAAAATTTAAAAAAAATCATTTATGTTTATGGTTTCCTTTTCTTCAAAGAAAATTCAACTTTTTTATATTGTCCGAATAACTTAAATAAAAATGAAAAAAAATGAATAAAAATTAAATAAAAATGAAAAACAAATCTATATATGCAATTGTAAAATAATAAGTCTTACATATTCCGATTATAAAAATATTGAAATCTTGTTGCCTCCTAACAGGTTTCACAAGTTTGAATATAACTAAATAGCTAATAAATCTGGTAGCCATATTTTCAGATATATCGTTACAGGGAAAAATAGTATTGCTCAAGAAAAAAAAAGAAATATTACCTGCATTGGCGTAGCTAAGAAAGGACAGCATAATATCGGAAATGTAAGAAAAGTCGTGTTGATAGTTTACAAAAGTTAAAAAAACTGTTTACAGAAGAAATACTTCTACTTAGTTAATATTATTTATACCCTTACAAAGAAAAGTATAGAAAAGCTCAAATGTACGCAACGATCCACGGAGAGATCCATGCTTGTAATGCTAAAATAAAATAATTCATAACCTATCGATTCTCTTGAAATCACCAGCCTGCTAGCTTTCCACGTCCCATTCCGACCTACCAGACAGAAGTACCTCTTTTCCCTTCCAATTTATCAAACCAACAATAGAAAATCCTCTCCCATTCCACGCATATGCTCAGATTATAATTACCTCTTAAATTCAATAGATATTTTTAACACTAAATATGAAGAGTATCGTCATATAGTGAGGCAGATACTAGAAACTCATCCCCCCCTGATCATGTATATTATATACATCACGAGCCCCTTTGTATCTATGTTAAAGTTAAATTTGGAACAATCGGTTAAATGATGTTTTATCTGTCATTGTCAAGTTGACATATCTATGATTATGTCCTATTGTGTTATCCTTTAATTGTGGGAGACATTTAACTATTTTTTTTTTTTGTATTTCATCTTTATCAAGCGAATGTGTCTCCCTGTTGGATGACCGAATTAAATAAAATAAAAAAAGATCCTAAAGTAGTGGAAATCATGGATCGTGTAGTGAAGCTCATATGGATATGGGCAGGGCATGTTGCAAGGCAGGATGCCACAAGATCGCTTCCCTGAGTTCTTACGTTAAGACCTTGGAAGAATAAAAAAGGCGTTGAAAGACCTCAAAAGAGATGGACCGACGGTATAGCCACTGTGAGAGGAAGAAATGGCTACAAGAAGCAAACAATGGGGAAGGATGGAAGGGTGTGGTAGAGGCCTATATCCAGTAGTGAAGAGATGGAGATTGAAGGAGAATAAGAAGAAAAAGAAAATTATTTACTCTGGTTTTATAAATTATTAAGGATCAACATCTTCTAACGAATCTCTAAATCATAAATAAAAAAGAATTAATTTTCACTAACTGTTACACACCGTAATAAAAAATACTATTACACCAGCAGCGTGAAGTAAGTACTTAAAATCTAGCTAGAATTTTTGAAAAATAAATCAATATAAATATAACGTTTATCGTAATATTCCTATCTCAAATATTTGCGTATTATTCAAATTTTCATACTTATAGTACAATATTCTCTCAAAAAATACAAAGTTAATTTTGTTTTTTTTTGTAATATAATTAACGTACTTCTTCTTCTTCATCAGCCTTCATTTCTCCACTGCTGGATATAGGCCTATTCCATACCCTTCCATCTGGATGTAATTAACTACAGTTTATTTTATTGTACTGACTGCACTGGCCAGACATGATGTCATCTCATGTAATCGTAAAAATTTAATTCGTCGTTTTAGGATTAGCTTAAATATTTTATACTAGGTAGCTGTAACCCATCAGCAAAAATAAAAATTTAAAAAAATTACTTTAAAAAAGTTACGAACGTTTCGTTACGCGGACGGGCGGACGACAACAAAATTATTATAAAAAAAATAAAAATAAATAAAATAATATAAAGTTACCTATACAACACCCTGACGATGGGAAGGTTTTTCTGAAACATGTTGGCGTAAATAATTAAATACAAAAGTAGATATAAATACACATTTTTTTTTTTTTAATCTTAAATAAATCACCCAAACAAGGCGCAGGACGTTTGTATATACAAGTATATACATCTCGACTCGCCCGGTTTTCGTCTCTGCGTGTTGTATTGACGAAGGCCGAGCGAGGAGGTCGCTTTAGCATAAAATAATGCCTACCAGGCTGCGAACGTGCTGGGCCGATATGTATATATATATACAAATAATATAATCGATATTTTTAAAAATGTCAATCTACAATGTTGCTGAATCAATCGAAAAAAAAATTTTTTTTAATATATATATATATATATTAAAATAAAATATTGTGCCTATTGGTTTAATAAGTTAGGCAGACTGCTATGCTACTGCGTGGCTACTGAAGGATTAAAAAATCGCCTTCTATCTTTTCAAAATTGATACCGTAGCACTAGTTATTCAAAACTGAAGAAGATAAACCGTCACATGCTGTCACCACTACCTCCCCATGTCTGTTGCGATGTCTGGTGCAAGGGCGGTGCAAGATCTGAATGACGCAATATTTACGTGTCCACGAACGGGTTTATACATGTAAGAATTTTATGTGGGGGACAAAGAAGTTATGTTCCTAACGTCAAAAGCATCGATGGAATACTTAATATTTTGACTTTTACTTCAACATGCTCTATGGATATATTGGAATCTTAAGTTTAGTCATCCAGTAAAAGAAAATATTGCACTTTTATGCATCTCCTGAAAGTCTTGAGTAATTAAAATAAAAAGTTGAACTTTGAATGACTTCAAAACTTCTTTCTCAGTTCTATAAAAAAAGTAATGTAATTGCTGTCACGGCTCAAATTTTAAGTCACAATAAGTCAATGTAGCTCAATCCATAGCCATCAAATTTTGACATTAATAGGCCCCAAATCCTATTATGCTAAAGTATGAAGAAGCAAAATAAATAAAAAGTTTGATTGGTTTTTTCGTTAACGTTGGAGAGGTTATTCATGATGATCGTTATACTAGGTGAATAACATAAACTATTTTATCTCCATGTAAGTTAAATTATAATTTTATATTTTGCTGCTCATGTTTTGTCAGAGTATCAGAATTTGTCATCGACAGAGTTTTAAACATTTCATACATAATTAATATTTCAATAAAGTAATGAAGTTTAATACTTCTCCTGTCGATTAAAGAATCTGATTCTCTCAAAACTTGGGTAGTAAAATCCCAAATACAATAATTTCATTGTCTGTCCGTCCGTCTGTGTGTCTGTCTGTCTCCGTAACTTCGTGTGATGTCCGCAACTTTTTTATAGTAACATTTTTTGGAGAATATTATTTTTCGAATAATTTCGAAAAAAAAAACTGAAATTTTTTTTTCGAAAATTTTCCTTAGAAACCGACATGTAAAAGTACCGAGTCATTTTTGACGGATTACAGCTAGCATAAAAATATCAAACTCAAGCAGAGGTAACATAATTTTTATTTTTCGCCCAATTTAATGATCAAGACTGAAAATATTTTCTAAATTTGTGATTTTATATATATTTGCGATACTTACCGCATTCTTAAAAAAACTTAGACGTACACATTGATTTATTAATTTTCACATTTTATTCTCAAGTCCTGTTCACTCCGGGGAAGAAACCATTAGGTACGCAAGTTTAGTATGAAACGTCAATATATTTCAAACTAAGCCGACATCTTGAGAATTGTTTCTCTTCCACTGTCTCCATATATTCCTGCTGTTTATTTATGATCCTGTAATTTGTTCTTCTTTAGAGGCTGCTGGAGTTCTGTGAAACTTTCGCTCTACTTTTAAGAAATATCTGTTTCCTCTCCGATCCGCAAATCTTATCCGCAAACAGTAACGACCACTTTCCAAAAAGGTACAAAAGTTCTGTAATACTTTCCGTTTGAAAGAATGTTGGTGAATTTGCTTTTTGAGCAAGCGGCTGGTTGATATATATCGTGACTCTTTGAAGCTTTGTAAAGAGTGATTTTTTTATGGACTTCGATGCAGGTTGAAAATACATCAAGGTAAAAGAGACATAAACAACAGCTCTAAGATCTATGAAGAGATTTACCTTACGTTTACAAATATACAAACAAATAATACAAACATACGACTACAAATTCGGGTAAATAATGGTGTTAAAAAATGTAGAAAACGTATAATAATTATTAAAGAGTTCAGCATTTATTATTCGTCTTTATCAAGTTTTAAAAAAAATATATTAATTTGTTTTTTTTAGGCTGGTAATGGAGAAACAGAATTGATTGATGCATAACTAGCTCAATCATTATATAGATTCTTACTATAAATACATCGTTATCTTTTTTAAAAAATTTCACATTAGTTCGTAATTATATGCTCAACTCTCATATTTAGTATACGTTGTATCCTGAAGAAGGGACCATTGGCTCCGAAAGATATTCATTTATCAATAAATAGTGGTATTTTTACAAAGTATTTTTATTTATTTATATTATATAATGTTGCCACAAAGTCCGCGATTCTGTGGGCGATCACTGGTACATTAGAAGATGTAGTACCTTCAACAATAAAATCTCAATTTCCAATCATATTCACAATCGAATACCAATCACACAATCACTAACACAATAAATTGTCGTGTACTATATAGTGATATTTTCAAACGTAATGATTTTTTCGTTCAAACAACTTTAATATTTATTTCAAAATAATTTATCTTTGTATCATAAGTAAATAAAAGATTTTAAACAAAATTAAATTAAAACAGAACTCTTCTTATAGAAATAAAAATAAACGGAATACGATATTAAGAATAATTATTTCAATACTATTAAGATCTGGCCCCTTAGTAGAGAATTCAATAAGAATTTTTTGTTTTTTTCAATTGATTGTGCAACTTTGTAGATTGACATTTTTCAAAATTGATGTTATTATTTGTATCTATCTACTTATATTGTATTTATTACACCTACATGTTTCGAAAAACCTTTCCATCGTCAGGGTGTTTTATAAATGTTAAAATATCAAAATGAATAATGTCTTTTGTTTTTTGTTTGCTAGATTATTTGAAAAATTATTTTTAAATAATATCGCTGAGTTAAGTTAAGATTTATTTTTATTGCTATTTTAAGTTCTTGATCACACACAATTGTGGATAATTTTTTTAGAATTGGGCTAGTAGTTAAATTTAATTGATAATTAAAAATATTTTGTTTACTATTAGGTACACGCTTTTCTAATTTTTAATGATTCTGAATTATTCAATTTCAGACCAAAATTATTAATGTGTAAAATAGAAAGTCTTAATTTTTTATCAAAACCGTTTGTAAAATACGTGGATAGGTTTTTCTGAAACATGTAGGTGTAATTAATAAAATATAAGCAGATACCTACATGCAAATAATAAAATTATTATTTAAGAATTTTTGGAAAAAAAATATCTCTTCAATTCGCAATAGTACCCGATATTTAGTATTGTCGCTCGATCTGGCCAGAATTCTCATCGGTGCTTTTTGATCACAAAGTCATTCAGAAGTATCCACCGTATTTATAAAAAAATATTGGCGTCACTATCTGATTAAGAAAATTTCATAACTGTCACTTTTATTTATTTATTAACCTCAAATTTATAATTTTAACCATTATCATCTACAGTCTAAAGATCTTTATCTCTTTTATTGTTTCAGACGTTAGTTTTTAGAACTCCATAATCACACGTATGGAAATAAAAAAAAAGTTTTTTAAGTTCTACATTTTTAATTTTCTGAGACGCGTTAGGGCTTATGAAGACATTATCAATCTAAATATTTTACATTCTACAACTTGTATTTACATTAAAAGTATTAGAAAGAGATGCTATATAACTTTAATAATTGATTAATGTTTTTGGATTTCTATACAATTCAAAGAAACAATTCTGTTCAAACTAATGACAATTAATACATATAAGGATGAGGATAGATTTACAACTTGATATAAATGTGATTTGTTACCAAGAATATCACATTAATATCAAGTTGTAAATCTATCTTATCCTTAAATGTATTGCTTGTCATTAGTGTTTGAATAGAACTGTTTCTTAGAATTCTACAGAAATCCAAAAAACATTAATTATTAAAATTATACAGAATCTTTTACTGATACTTTTAATATAAATACAAGTTTTTTATGGTGTTTACCTAATAGTAAAATATTTAGATTAATAATGCCGAAACGCGTCTCAGAAAATTAAAAAAGTAGAACTTAAAAAACGATGTTTTTATTTCCATATGTGTGATCTTTATCTTCTCATGCAGTAGAGTTTTCTATTTACATCTATTCTTACAGAATCACTTTAATGAGAGCACATTTATTATAAAGTTGCAATTTTAGACCCTAAAAACTAGAGATCATTGAGAATATTTACAATATTTTCCCATGTAGCAGTAACGGGAAGTTTTCCAGTCATGTACACCAAGATGTCTCGCATCCCAATATTAATATTGTTTCTCAAAATTATCCCCCCCATCTTCTTCGAGTTCTTCCCCGTGGTTGCGTTCCTCGGTTTAGCTGATACATTATCGTATATATCGAAACCTTGAAGGAGGCATTTATTAGACTTCTCTGGCCCAGCGTATTCAAACGATCTCATAGGACGTAGCCACGTTATTTGGTTCACCATACAAAATATTCAGTTCATTGTTCCTAAATCTAGACTATTCCTGTACAGTTCCAAAAGATTTCCGGAGTATCTACTTCTCTGACATACATAATCAATAGCTTATAAATATATAACTAAAAATGTTTGTCATAAAAAAGATTAATAGTTACGGAAACTGGTATTCTCGAACGCTAATTCAAAAATAATGATAAAGCTTTTATTAGGCATTGTATTTTAAATTGTAGTATTATTACGGGATCGTGTCTTTGGGATACAAATGAAACACTAAAAACAATTAAAAGTTTTATTTATCACACAAAGTCATTGAACACAAATTTTATCGGAGCACCGTTCTTTAATTCGCATATATTGTCTCTAAAATATTCTACACGAGTTCGCACTAATGCACGCCAACTTCGTAATTCGCACGTAAGTGATCGCACTTATTTCTAAACGGTTTTTAAGTATTCCTTTTTCAAGTATTCTTTACTCTTTTAAAGTAAGAATTTAAGTAAGTATTAATTTGTTGTCTCTTATTCACAGTGCTGGCCACATCTGCACATTTGCTTTTCTGTGTACTTCTGTATAGCGCTGTCAAACAACAACTCTCCGCGCGCGCACCCGCTCGCTTTTTATACAAAACGTTGATTTCGCGATGCCTCGAAAATGTTCTACTAGTTTCTCTATATTTCTAGTAGTAGTTTCTTCTTATATCTAGCGATTATGAGAATGGCCTATTGGATTCTAGTTTCACGTGGACAGTTTGAGAAACTTGGATAAGGCGCAATTAGACAGACTCTCATGATATATTATAGGTTCTATCAACATTTAATTATTTTATTTTATTTTTATTTTTTAACAAACAGACTGTCAACAGATCATTAATGCCCCTAGCAGATGGTCCAAAAGTGAGATTAGAGTACAAAGTAAGAATATTTTGTTAAGAACTTTTTGAAAATTACAATGAACATTTTAAATATGACATAATTACAAAATACACTTTTACGATAAATTGGCAATAAGTAATGAATAAATAATATATAATTAATAAGTTTTCATACAATTTTATATTATACTTTATATGATAAATAAAAAATAAATAATACCTTAATGATAAAATGAATTGTAAAAAATATTCAGAAAAAAAATATTCGAAATCAATAGTCACAATTTATAATAAGTCACTTTTTACAATTAAATAAAACGGTAATAATAAAAAATGTCTTAGTGAATTATAGTAGAGCGAAAAATTTGTTTGTGTGAAGTAGCAAAACTTTTCGACGCGCTCCTTACCTTATTTTCAGCACGCATTGTTTCTATCAATAACTTTGGTACTTTTCAATTTAATTTTTTTTAATTCATGAATGACTCGTATTGAATTGTGAATCGTATTGAACAAATAGCTTGCAATTAATTAATGTGTAATTTTTTGCTAGCAAAATTTTTTTTCCGTATTTTAATGAAAAACAAGAAAGAGTAAAATGAATAAACAAAATATAACAAAACTCAAGCGAAGCTGGGTAGCAAATTTGTTACCTACATAGTATAATTAATTCAAACCAACTACTTAATGCTTAATCTCTTTTTAAATTGATTATATACGGAATTGTAGATTATTTTAGACAAATACAAATAAACAGACCTACAGAATAATTTGTAAAGATTACTCACGAAACTATTGCGTGATAACTCGTGTTCTAAAATAAATTATAATAATTCACAAGTATAAATCAAAAACATGACGCATATTTTTTCCATTGTTTCAGAGGCAAAGCAATACTTCGTCGAATTTCCACAAAACAATCCCGCACCGGTGAAGATTAATGGTGCCGGCAGTTTATTTGAATCCAAAACGAAAAACACATCGAAAATTCCAGAAACATTTGCCGGATCTCCTGGAAACATCATCTCGTGTGCTCCATTCACCCTTCTGACAAATGATACATCGTGGGAAGAAGAAGAAGACATCGATAAAAGGTACCTTCCTAAAATATTTTCCACAATATACATTGTATACACCCATAGCCTTGTTACACACACACATGTAAACGAATCAGTATTCATGCAATCTAAAATAAGATGCTGTAAGTGTAATGTTCTTGCTATAAATTACATTTAAATTAATTTGTTGGGAATACTGAGAGCATTGCTTAATTCAGAAATCTTATAACTGAGAGGAATAGAAACAAAACCACCGCTTTGCAATTGACGAAAATAGATGATGGCGTGATTGAAAATGATTACGTGTCAAATAATGTCAGTTTTTCAAACTGATAACTGCTTTTGAAAGCATGTTTGCTTATTTTAGAAGCGTTATTACGAAATTAGTTACAAATACGTTTTTCTAAATTTCGCCAGATGCAAAGTGGCGGTTTTGTTTTCATACCCTTCAATTGCTACCTGAGCAATCAACCTTTTTTTGTTTGAAAAATGTTTCTTTTCAAAACAAAGAGTTTTCGCAACTTAAAAAATACCTGAAACTTTCCTAGAAAAACACTATTTAAGAAATGTTTTAATAATTCTCTTTATTGTTTATTAATATTTTCTTCAAAAAGAGCAAAATAATATTTTAATGACATTATTAATTAATAAAAAAGTAACCCATAAAAACCAAGTTTTTATTATACTCCCTTTCTTTATAAAATATAACAACAATTAAAGATGAATTACAACATATAACATGACACTAAACTTACAGTAATTTAATATATTTCTAAAATGTCAGATGTATTAAGCTTTGATAAGACACTTCATGCTTTGAAGATTAAATTCTAAAAACATTTGTCAATCAATTTACATTTTCGACATTCGTAGTAAAGTACCTATTATGCATACCGACGGAGTAATTCAAATTTAGAAAATATTCCGCGACGTTATCGGGCCGCCGTAATCAAACTATTCTAATGATTCCAATTTGAAAAAACCAATTAAAAAAACAAAAATTTCTAAAAATCCGAAATTATACTAAAATAATTAATTTTTTTTAACGAAAATTTGATAGATCTTTTTGATCGTCGCCACGAGTCTACTTGCCAAGTTTCAGCTCGATTGGATCACGGGAAAAGGGTCAAAAATCGATCCAAAGTTTTTGTTGACGGCAAGCAAGCAGACGCCACGAGTTAATAAATGAACTCTGTTTTCACCACTTCTGTATTAAAAAATATCAACATTTTCAGAGCCCACGGCCTCTTCGTTATTACTCCCTTTATATTAACTCGTGGCGTCTGCTTGTTTGACGAAAAAACTTTGGATCGATTTTTAACCCTTTTCCCGTAATGCAATCGAGCTGGAATTTTGCAAGCAGACTCGTGGCGACAATCAAGAAAATCTATCAAATTTTCGTTAAAAAAAATTAATGCATTTTGGATTATTCAAATTTTTAATGTTTTTTTTCATACAACTTACTAAGTTGTATGAAAATATTTCAACGCGTCTGGTAGACACGGAACCTGATTATGGTATAATTTTGGATTTTTGGAAATTTTTTATTACTCCCTTTCGTAACGTCGCTCGACCGAAGCCCAACGCGTAGGTTAAGCGCCAAACCAGTTTCCGCTAGTAGGTAAATGAAAAAGGGAGTATAATAAAAACTTGGTTTTCATGGGTTACTTTTTTAATTCATGTGAGAAGGTAATTCATTATTATACATTTCAATATATGATTTTTTTATTTTTACTGTGTATATTTTGATTTTTTATTTTTTATATGTTAGTATACAATTGTATCCTGACGAAGGGGCCATGGGCTCTGAAACATGTTGATATTTTTCAATCAGAGGTGTGAAAACAAAGTTCATTTTTATTAATTACATTAATATTTTGTTAAATAATCTGGACAAGTCTTATAGGATGTGCGCAATGCCCACGGGTGAGACTTTAATATCTCATCTCAGTCATATTTGTCAGTGAAGAATGGTTTGCACGTCATTCTGGGCTAATATACACGCGACAGCGATTCATTTAGCGTTTTACACTCAGCTTTGCATTGATCATTTGAGACGAATCTCAGAGAAAAATCTCGTACGCGTACACGCATTCAAATGAAGCGTTTTGTTCGTGTATCATCTCGAATGTTTTGTGTTTAAAGACCATATATCTATACAATTGGTCATTCTGTTCTACGTACAAAATACAATTGACAAATATTGACAGCTCGTTCCATGCTCTAGTCTGTACTGTCTTGCCGTTCGAGTTTCAAGTACACATATGCGATTACCGAGACGTGTATCCTTTTTGTCCCTGTATACGTACATACCCTTACACAATCGAACCTTTTTTCGCATAAGCTTCTAAAAGACGACAATTTTTTGCCTAAAACGGATGAATGGAAAATCCATTTAGTGGTCGTGGCTTAAGATCAGCTTACAAATAAATGAATACGGGTATAGTAAAATCTTCAAGGAAAAGAAAATAGGTTTTTGGAGTAAAGAACAGTTTATTTAATCATTTTAGTTTTTATATTATATTTTATTTTGCGATTTTTGTCTTTGCATAATCTAGCGTATAGCGACTTGATAACTAGAAACCTTAAATAAAAAATATCTGGTAATTTTATTTTCATTCAAACGTATTTTAATTGTTAAGTCAATCAAATACTTCATGAATTTAATGAATACTATTAGATGAGTTTGTTTGGATAATATTAAATGGAATTCATAAGTTTTGCTCTATTTACTTTTTGGGAATTCTCAGTTGGGGGCAACAAAAAATTTTTGTGATGGTTTTTTTTTTGTTCTATTTTTTTTTATAAAGCTTTAGATAAGAGTAGGTAACTAACTCAAGAAATGTGAATTATTTAATAAAAAGTTTCAAACGAAGGTCGGTGCACAAAACTGCGCTTCAGTACACATGATATGTTTCCCGCCGGGTCCTACAGAATAAGTTTCCAAATTTTCAATCTGATCGATCAAACGGTACAGATTAGCATTGTAAATATATCAGGTGTGGAGGTGGGGTAAAAACGGAGAGGGGAAATATCTTATATGTTACCCGCCAGGTCCTAAAGAATAAGTTTGCAAAATTTGAGTCCGATCGGTCGAATGGTACACATTTGCATTGTCAATATATCAGAGGGAGGGGAAGGGGTAAAAGTGGTGGAAGGAAATGTCGCCTTTCTTACCCGCCGGTTCCTAAAGCACAAGTATACAAAATTTGAGTCCGATCGGTCGAACGGTACATTTTAAATATATCAGGGGTATTTTAAATAATAACGGTACATTTTAAATATATCAGGGGTATGGGAAGGGATAAAAGTGGAGGAGAGAAATTTGGAAATATATCAAGGGGAGGGAAAGGGGTAAAAAGGAAGGAAGGAAATATCGCCTGTGTTACCCGGCGGGTCCTAAAGAATAAGTTTCCAAATTTTTAGTCCGATTGATCGAACGGTACAGATCTGCATTGAAAATAGATCAGGGGGAGATGTAAGGGGTAAAAGTGGAGAGGGGAATTTCCCGCCGGGTCTTAAAAAATAAGTTTCTCAATTTTGAGACAGATTGATCGAATGGTACAGATTTGCATAGTCAATATATCAGAGGGATGGGAAGGGGTAAAATTGGTGGGAGGAAATGTTGACTATGTTTCCCGCCGGCTCCTACAGAATAAAATTTCAAATTTTCAGACTGATCGGTCAAACGGTACAAATTTACATTGTAAATAAATAAGGTGGAGGGGAAGTGGTTAAAGTGGTGGGGAGAAATATCGCCTATGTTTCCCACCGGGTCCTAAAGAATAGGTCTCTAAGTTTTAAGTCTGATCGGTCAAACGGTACAGTCCTAAAGCATAATTATGCAAAATTTGAGTCGAATCGGACAAACGGTGTAGATTTGTATAAAGAACAGACAGACATACGCGTTATAGACGTCGCGATACGATTGGCTGCACTTTCTCATCGGTTCAAACATTTTATTAAGCAAAGCCAACCGAATGTTATCAAAAAATTTGAATTTGAAAAATGTTATACCTAAATATTTATCAATATTGAAAGGGTAGGTACCTGCGCCTTTTTTTTTCAAATAATTTTTGCGAATTCGAATGCAACATTGTGTCAAAAAGAACTTGGAGATTCATGATTTTGGACAATCGATAATATACATTTTTATTTATATAAATAAATAGTAGGTATATGAAAACAAATTAGTTATACAAAAACATCCTCGTCATCGAATGCAACGTTGTGCCAAAATTTCAAAGCAATCGGTGAATAACTATCAGAGCTTAGCGATTTTGTACAAACGAATATTTACATTTTTATATATTTGTGAAGTTGTAATTTTTCAGAACAAAGTTCTGTGAAATTTTTAAATCCAAATTAATTAATCAATTAGAAAGACATACAGAAAAATCTAATTCACGGAAAAATATTAGGTTACTACTGGGATTCGAACCCAGGTCACTTCCTTTCCGGGGCCGGTGCTCTGACCACTAAGCCAAAGCAACCCTCTATGTTTCCGTGAATATATCGACCTTATATGTAGTTCTTATTTTTATTAATTGATTAATTTTTATTTTGTCCATAGAGCAATCCACTTTTTTTTATACGGTAGTTCAAATTACTTTGCAATGCCACCGCTAGATGGACGCTAGAATTAACCGAATAATTTATTTTATTTAGACATACATTTATACAACAGATATTATAAAGGTATATTCAAGAACACATTCATATTTGTGAAATTGTTATTTTTCAGAACAAATTTCTGTGAAATTTTTAAAACCAAATTAATTAATCAATTAGAAAGACATACAGAAAAATCTAATTCACGAAAAAATATTAGTAGTAACCTAATATTTTTTCGTGAATTAGATTTTTCTGTATGTCTTTCTAATTGATTTATTAATTGGGTTTTAAAAATTTACATTTTTATTTATAAAAATAGATATCGCAGCCAAATCTGGAACATACAATCTAGTAAGGCTGGATTAAACTTATTATCATTTTCAATTTCAGACAAATATTTTTATTTCTCAAAAATATTTTTTATAATATTTTGTCGAAAATACATTTTACCAATATTTTCATGCGGAATATTTTGAGCACTTCAATATTTCCGGCATTCATTTTATACGAACAAGGCACCAATGTGCATAGGTACATTTTATATGAAATGCTTAAAGTAGAGCTCGCACGACACGCTGGTCTCGCAATCTGCAATCCGACCGCGAACATTTGTATGAAAGCTCTCCCGGCCGGGAACTGATCGGCTCTTGTTACGCTGCCTTTGCAATATCTCCCCAGCGCCATTCGTCAGTGTAATACGGGCTCGCCAGAGCGGAGGTACCTACCACGTGAATGACGCGTAAATATGAGCTCTTACGCTAGTTTATGCGCGGAGATCCAGAGCTGCGATGGATACAACTGGAAGCGTCGTAGGAATGGAAATGTTCTTGATCGGTAGAACACAATTGCGTTATATTTTAGAATAGTGTAGTAGAATAATATTTTATTATTGATGTATTTAACGTTAATATAGTAGCGATTATTCATGATAATCATTCGAATGGATAGAAATCATAAACTATGTTGTCCGTATATAACAGTGTGTGTCACGGAGTTTTTTTACCATGCTTATAATAGTTTCTCCTGTTTGAATGTTTGTCTAGACGGAATCTTATAATCGATATTTTATCCGCTTCCTAATTTCCAATGGGGCTGAAATTTTACATCCAGACGTATTCTTGACGACAATACATGAATCAGATTCACTAATTTATCAATAAATCAATCATTATTAATTAATCAATTAGTTTTTTAATTTATGCGAAATACGTTAATAAGCTTACCATAATATGGTGCTAGTTTCCTACTGAAGTGATTTTGTACGCTGGGTATTTTTAAGACCAAACAGTAGAAAATTATGTAATAACATGAAAAAAAAATTGAAAAAAATACGCTTATTTTAAATATATTTAAAAGTAAAAAATAAGTTTTACGCCAAAAAAATTTTGCCTTACGCGCAAAATAAATGCGTGGGCAGTTTCCATCCATCAACAACAGAATTCTATAATATATAGCAATATCTTAAGCACCCACCTTTTATTTTGAGAGTAAGGCAAAAAAAATATTTGAAATTATTTTTTTTACTTTTTAGTACCTACACTTAAAAATAATCATAGTTGTTTTTTAATATTTTTAATGTAATATAATTTTATACTTTTAAGTCTAAATATTTAACTACAAACCATATTATGGAAAGGTTTTTATTACCCTTTGGGTGACATTTTCTTGGAATATCGTTCAAGAGTCGCAGGGAACAAATGAACTTGAAATTATAACAGAGTTTTTACCGTTTCGGTGATGCGCGAATATAAAATACCAAAAATAAGTAATAATAATACACATTGATGTAGGTTTTGTACATCACAATACGGAATTAATATCACACTTGTTAAACTCCTGTCACCGCTAGATAAAATACCGTAATCTTCTGCTCTGACACGCATCTCATTTTGTCCGCATCTTGTACTTCTTCTCACGCACGCGTGCTCATCAGTACCGGACAGTTTTCCAATATCGCATTTACGCCAAATTTTTTATGGACGCTTTCTTTTTATCCACTAGTTATTTTTATTTAATTCAATTATTCTAATAAATAAACAATATATATGACAATAGGTGTGTATAGTTAGAAAATATAATTCTAAATAGTCCTCATAAAAGGTGAATTAAATGATTTTATTCAGAAAATCATTTATTTGGAATTGGCAGCATGAAGGGGAGGGGAAGAATTTTATTAGTAAAATGGTTTATATTTTCGTTATAAATATCTCAGATTACTTTATTTTTATTATTTTTTACACGTTTCGTATATTCAAACCAACTAGGGTATATTCAAACCAACTAGGCGAATCTTTTTACTCCCTTTCTTTTAACTCGTAGCGTCTGCTTGTCGGCTTATCAGCTTGTCTGCTTGTCGCTTGTCTGCCAAAAAAATGTTGATCGATTTTTAACCCTTTTCCCGTGATTCAATCGAGCTGAAACTTTGCAGGCAGACTCGTGGCGACAATAAAAATGATCCAACAAATTTTCGTTTAAATTTTTTTAAATTATTTTATTATAATTTTGGATTTTTCGAAATTTTAACGGTTTTTCCCTTTCATAGCGTCGCCCGACTCGAGCCCAACGCGTGGAGTAAGCGCGAAACCTGTTTCAACTAGTAAATGGGAAAGGGAGTATAATAAAAACTTGGTTTTTATGGGTTAGTTTTTTATCGGATTCTTATGTGATTTAACCTTTTTCAACATACGTTATAGATAATGATATTGATATTAATGATATTGATATAGATATAGATAGTTAAGGCGGTACATTCACTGCAAATGCATATTTCGGCGTTTTTTACGGAAATGTGGATTTTATTATTCATTTATATCAGAATATATATGAAAGATTGCAATTTTTTTAGGGCGATAACTTAGATAGAACCTTTGTTCTTATATAAAAGTAATAAACTGAACATTATTTATAATAATTAAGAAAAATATAGGCATTTATCCACAGGCCGCGGCAAAAAAAACGTTTTTAATGTTACCGGGCGAAGTGTATTTCGTTTAAATTTTGTATGTAAGCATAATATGTTTTTTTATACGTATAAACGTACTTAATTATCTAGAATCCGTACGTAGGAAATTAAGAAATATTCAATAATAAAAAAGATATAATTTTTCAAACATGCTTAAATATTGACGATTTTTGGTCATTTTCAAATGTTGTTTATTCATATAAAAAGATGATTTTAAACGATATATTCTACTTAATCCCGCACTTTAAAACCTCACCCACTATTTAAAAGTTGTTTTTTTTATTAGAAACAAGTTAATTACTATTTAAAAAATAAATAAAACACAGTATAATTATGTTCCAAATTACAGAGTGAAATTTCATCTTCTTCTTCAAATGTAGCAATTTTATTTTGTGGTATCATAATTATAATTAATATAAATTAACTTTGTTTAATCCACTTATTTATTGAAAAAAATCAACATGTTTCAAAGCCAATGGCTTCTTCATCAGGAAAACCAAAATAATATTTAAAAATCGAAGTATAGATCAAAATATTAAAAAGTTATATATGGAAAATAATAATATAACCTAATTAATATGAAAATAAATTTAAAAGATAACTATTTGCAAAAAAGACCTGATTATTTACACTCTTTCTTATTTCCAAAATTTCTAATTTATCAAATTGTGATTCTGTATAATTTGTATGTAAAATTTGTAAACCCTTATTAATATCAAAAGAATGACCCGTAGCCAAAAGATGGTTAGCAAATTCAGAATAATTATTACTATTTAAACACCTTAAGTGTTCTTTAATTCTAATTTCAAAATTTCTACACGTTTTTCCTATATAAAAATAATCACAATCATTACAAATTAATTTATAAACACCCGATTTTTTTAAAAAATTATCCTTATCTTTATTATTTAATAT
Source organism: Agrypnia vestita (assembly GCA_016648135.1). Classification (NCBI taxonomy): domain Eukaryota; kingdom Metazoa; phylum Arthropoda; class Insecta; order Trichoptera; family Phryganeidae; genus Agrypnia; species Agrypnia vestita. Next base: position 64,369 of record JADDOH010000975.1, on the reverse strand, counting down.
GTATTTTTTTAATTTATTATTAGTATAAAAAGCTGGTTGAATAACATTTGAAATATTTTTATTATTTTCCATATATAACTTTTCAATATTTTGATCTATACTTTGATTTTTAAATATTTTTTTTGTTTTCCTGATGAAGAAGCCATTGGCTTTGAAACATGTTGATTTTTTTCAATAAATTAGTGGTTTAAACAAAGTTAATTTATATTAATTGAAATTTCATCATTCGAGCCCGCGCCGCGGCAAGAGGCGGTCGTCTTTCCGCCGAATTTTTTTTCTGTCGATATAAAATCAAATAAAACGTATATTATATGCAAATATTACATTATTGTTAATTAATAGCATGTTATATTGCCAAAAGCATTTGAGTTTCACTCATACTATAAGGTTTTTAGTTAAATATATACGATTTTATTGATATGATCAAAATTTGAAATTTTGACAGTGCGTAAATTTCACGTATATATCTGATATTTGACAACGTCGCAATTTGTGCCTGCGCCGTGCGCACGCGTATAAGTGTGTAAGACATCGCAACGTTGTAATTTTCAAATAGGTTTATACAAAATACCATGTTTATTTAATAAAATTTATTTGTGCAGATCGATGTTTCCATGCAAGAAATGACTATGAAAATGAAATTTTTCTAAATTCAGTTTAATTTGTAATACAAATATGTGGACTGTATTTTGTTTTAATAAATTCGTAAAATTATTTGAACTTAGTCAAAGTCACAAGCCGGAAATGATCAACATATGCGCGTGGGCGTAATTATTTTGTGATTATCATTTTGCGATACGCATTAATTTAAAAAGGAGTGCAGAATTATTAATATGTTTCTTTAATTCTTTACGGAAAATAATAATTCGACTCAAATAATAAACGAGCATTTGTCAATAGTTAAAATAAGTAAGCATTTTGACACAAATACTAGCCCACGGCTTCTTTATTCTGTGGACCACGGGGACGCCTGGGTATTCCGCTGGTGCTCGAAATGGCTGAATATATGACCGTCTCTTTCTAACAAAACCTTACTGTTTTAGCAACATATGTACCATAAATATGTAACGAACGTGTAATTTTTATTCGATTTGCGCTCAGATGACATCTCAGGCACGGCTTGAAAGCGGATGATCTATTGACGTAATTTGACAGAACTGCATTTTTGCGAATCGGCTGTCGAGCCTTAACCACAAATAATGAGAATTATTTTATTGGCAACAGTGTATTTAACAAAATATTTTCAAAACTTAATCACCTTTAAAATAGTCACCATCAGACGTTTTATACCTAAATTTTTCCAATTGTTGGAAACAGTTTTTAAACTCATCTGAAGTAATGCTGTTTAGTGTGTACAGCGATTTCGGTTCACCCTTTTTATGTCCATTGACTCGATTGATGGATGATTTCTGGTCTTACTCGTAATCTGATAACTTGACTGAAAAAACGCGGATCGATTTCTGACTATTCTTTCAATTTCTGAAACGTTCAGACGCCTTGCCTTCTGTTGTCAGAAAGGAATGCGGAACAAATTTCGTCTACAAATCTTCATTCAAAATTTTTTGGCCTTAAGGATATTTCTATTTTACGACGATCAGCCGTAATCACATCACAGATTTTTTATTTCGGGGTTCATCTTCAATCAATATTCTACAGCTTTTAAAATGGGAATCGTTAACCATTGCCTAGCGCCGTAAATTTTCCAAAACGTTGCGGGAGTTTCTTTTATCGATTTTTTCAGGAAGCACAACTTGATGTTAATACATCGCTTTTTTGTGTCCGCCATTTCTAAATCGACTAAGACGTCATGTCCATCAAACGTCACAGTTAAAAAAGCGTTTACGTCGCTAACGAAAAGAATCACACTGATCATTCAGATTTTTCACCAAGAACGACGACTGTTTCAGAACGATGACTAGTGGAAGAATTCGGAACTAGTACTCCTTCACTTACCATAAAATAGTTCATAAACTTAGTATTATATAAATTACTTACAATCTTGAGTTCAGGTTTCACGTCATCATCATTTTTGATACCAGAATTGTGCAACTATTTGCACTGCATAAAAAAAATACTACCTTATTTTAATGCCTTTATCTTTTTTATGTTTATTTTTCTCAATTAGATACACAAATTTTTACTTGTTCCGCCATTTTTATACCTTCTATAAACATACATGCTTCCAAATATAATTTATATACCCATTATTTCTACAATTCTAAAGACATGTTATGTAATTTAATTAATTTTAAATATCTATTTTATTTTAACAATCTAACAGAGAAATGAACAAGTCAAAAGTGTTTCTTAAAATAATACTTATTATAATAAGAATACAGACGTAATGTTTCCGATATAATACACACACCCTCGAAGCTTCATCCCCACCCCTGACCCCCTAACAACCCTTACCGTCAATATCAACCATTTCTCCCTGCACATAACTCCATATTTGACTATCATAATATCCAATTCGCTGTATGTATTTTCATAAGATGGCGGATTAATTAGTTTGTCGAGATGGAAATATTGAAATTATAACAATACCTATATTAAATCAAGTGTAACAAGAAAACGACGAATAAAAATATTCTTGAAAAAGATCTATTTAAGGAAAGATATTAAATCAATGTGTAAATGGCAGTAAATATACAAAGAATATAACCTGATATTTGAACAATGAACTCATACGGTTACTCATAATATCTCATTTGATATTTTGAATAAATTATTTTGGTATTTATTGTAAAAGCATTCAATTATGAAAATCAACAAAAGTGTATAATTTTTACATATTTTGCCGAACTACGTGTAATTTGGGATCGAAGTTCGAAATATCATACTAACTTTTCAAATATAAACATATTTTTCCAATACTCATATCTCATGATTTTTTCAATAACAATTATAATATGTGTGCACGCATTCAGATAGTTAAAGATTTTCTGTACAAATATCACTGCAATCGAAACAATTCTTGACTACCTAAAGCTCATCCTATCATCGGTGTCGATAGTAAAGACATTAAAAGTACTGATTATATAAAGACGAGATAAGTGTAATAATGTTCGGTACTCAGCGAACAAAAAAACAAAAACACTTAAGGCGATCGTATAGCAGAATGAGCAAATTTCACAATTTTTTCTCATATCTTCTCTTGCATTTTTTATCACATTTTTGTAGGGAAATATCTCATTTTAAAATTTATTCATAGGTTACATATATTTAAAATACGAATATTTTATTAAAATGTCACAAACTAAATTATATAATTGATTAATAAATTACCAAAACTTCGATGTTTTAAAAATGAAGAAAATTGCTCCACTTTGTGGGCCTTTTATGACTGAATGGCCTGTTGAGATGTCTTTTTTGTTCAATAATATTACAAAGTAAACGTTTATCTTAAATGTATCACAATTATTGCAAAATCTGATAACATTATTGCAAAATATGGGTAATGATTAAAAAAAAATCTAACTGCATATTTTAAAAGTTACTCATAAAATACATTTAATTTACAGATTTGTGCCAATGAAGAGAGATATTCTGGTAAACAGAATTAAATTACAGTTTTCAATTAGAGGGCTTATGTAGGTACCTCCCACCGGGAGCCCAAAAATGTTCATCCCTAAAAAAAGAAGCCAGCGTGACATTCGTTAGACCCATTCGGGACACCGCGAGATTTGGGTCAGTGCGAGCTTTGTCCGGGTCCTCTGTCCTTCGTCAAATACGACAAGCGTCCCCGCACGAGCGTTATTCCTATTAGGCAACGGAACATCGTTACTGCCAACATATTACGCAGATTACGCGAAAACCACTTTTCAGGCCAATTACTCTATCGGCACGTACTAATTGTACGCAATGTTTAGCTATCATACTGAATTGTTACTCTATTGCTCAACTCGTATATATGTGTCAAAATTAAATTGGCCGCACGATACCTTCCTGGAGCACCGTATAACGAACCTTTTTATACGTAGAAAGCGAAACAAAATATTGAAAAAGTACTGGAGAATTATGTACTTTTACATATAATAATATGATTTAACAATCTTTTTGTTTTTGTGATCATTAAAAAGTTTATTAATCGATGATTATTATACTTGAGCTTAATATATTGTATATTATTCTAGTCGAGTTTTGAAAGTAACACAACCTCTCATTGACTGGCAAAGAAAAGAAAACTGTATTTTTATACATTAATATTAGTATTAATGTTTAAAATCTCTCAAAATTTGTGTGGATATATAATTTAACTCGAGCATAATTCTATAAACATTCATTATAATGATAATCCTGAATAATTAACGCTGTTATAATTTATAATAAAATTGTGATAAATTGTTCTGTATTAGGGATAACTATTAATTTGCAAATACATGACTTATTTGTGTTAGATAATTGAAGTAGATTATAGTCTTTTTTAATATTTATTTATTTTTTAATTATCTGTACACTTTTTTGTTGTAAATACCTAATTGTTTCCAAAAAATAAAAATATCAAATGAAATACACAATCAGCACTTCAACATTTTTATCGCATCGCACTACATCGCATAGAAGAGATTCGTACAAAATATACGACAAATATACATGTTTTAACAAATCTAAGTGCTTGTGCTATAAAAATGTGACTGAGTGGTGTCCCAGGACAGGTCGGGTTATCACATAAATTTGGAAACATAAAATAGCACATTGAATAAAACAATATATTTCGACTAATAAATAAATAAACACCACCAAAAATATGTGGCAAATATACTTACCAGTACGCGCACAAGTTAAACAATAATAGTATGTGTGATTCGTACTGAACGCTAAACGTATTTTGCTGCATATATTTTTAAATATATATTATTATTGTGATGTTGCAATTTCAGAACAAAACTGTGAATTTTTAAACAAATTCATTAATCAATTAGAAAAGTCATACAGAAAAATGAAATTAACGAAAAAATATTTTAGCTGCTATCGAGATTCAAACCAACGTACCTCCACTGTATCCGGGAATGGCTCGTTATTCAATTCCGCCACGACACAGACCAGTACATTCGCCACGCCATTCTTGTATAGAATGGAGGTCCATTGGTTCGAATTCTGGTAGCAGCTAAAATATTATTTCGTTATTTGATTTTTCTGTATGTCTTTTCTAATTGGTTACTATATTTGTTTAAGTATTCTGCTACGCTTACATTATTTACACAAGTTATTATAATATCCTATACGTACACTACAACTTTATTGTAAGATTATACCTACTTGTTTACTTATAAATATTTACCATGAAAAGTACATAGAAATAGAATTATTTTATGATTTTAAAAAGGATTTTGTTTAATTTACTGATTTCATTTTATAATAATATTAAGAATTTTTTAATTTATTTATTTACATAAAATCGAGGTAGATATTTAGTTTTCTCAAAGTAAAATTAGAGAAAAGGGTCGACTATATTTATGAATATATTAGTGTTGAATAAGTTTTTATTTGACATATATAACATGTTACTGACTGATTTGTGTCCGCCATCTTTGAAATGGGAAAGAAATGATGAATGAAGGAACTCACCAGAAATGCGATCAGCAAGAAAAATGTGTCTAACGTATGTAAAAGATTGAGTAATTGAGAGATTAAACGAACAGACAAGAAAAAATTGTACAACTGGGCTAAGCAAATGACGAAATTTGACGAAGAATGCACATATGCGTAGATGGTTCCGGAACATCAAGCGTACAACTATTATTAGAATAACTAAACAAATACATACTAACAGTATAAGCTCCAAAATGAAAATTGAATATAGCGAAAATGAAATTACTTACACGTATATGTGGGAAACGCTTTTATGATAGAATAAAGAATGAACAAATTATGAAAAACTAAATCTGATCTTAGCACAATGAATAGAATTAAAACCGGTCCGCTCAGGTAATTCGAGCATGTTAGGCAAATTAATGAGGAAAGAATGATAAGAAGGATAATTATATTATGACAAAAGTGTTGACGGCACTAAAAAGAGAGAGCGGCCGCGGAACACTTGGCAAAACCAAGTTAACTCGATTCTGGAAGATGGTCTTGTTAGAAGTCTCAACAATCGGTAGAATTTTGAAATTAACACAGTGAGAATATGTTGTATTTTCCAAGTTAAGACTACATAATAAATATTTCTTACATGTTCAATGTACGAAATTCTTGTGAATAAAAATGAAAAAAAAATATCGGGATGTTTTCTGAATAAAAGTGAGCACCAACCCCTAAAATAGTTTTGAGAAAAACGGGGCCATTTAATCCGTTATTATTTTTGCTCCATGAATGAGTGGGTTTTTTGATTTTTAAAGATTAATTTGGTGTATACGAGTACACTCTAGAAAAATAAATTATTTATTAATATAAATATTATATATTTTACGTTTCTTGGTAGATCGTCTTCAAGGTCTCTTTAATTAATTGTCCAATTAAAAAATTTATCAAGCTGCTCATAATATATTTTATCGAATATCAGGTTACATTCTCGACACCGAGAAAGACGTCAAGTGCTTTATCTTAAAAAATAAGGACTTAAGAGACGTTATAAATAAGCCGACAGGGTTTAATTTTAATTTACTTTTTGAGATTTCTAATTCAAAACTCATTTCATCACATTCTCAAATTACAAAAATAATAATTACTCAATACTTGTAGCTTGTTGATGTAATAGTCATGACGCTCGCTTAGTGATCTGGTTGGTCAGTGGTTCGACCTCTATGCCAGGATACAGGGAAATAAGTCCCATTTTCGTAGCACAAGCGTTTACCTTATTTTGAAAATAGTAAGAATATTGATGTGACACGTATTCGGTGTTTGCATCTGTTTAAAAAAAACATTGTCAATACAGGAAAATACCGTTTATAATATACCGTTCAAAATATAAAAAGAAATGTTGAAAATGGTGCTGCTGTATGACAGATTTGAAAAGCTAGATTGTCTCCTCTGTTACAATATTTCATTTAATCTTCTCCGACACAAAGTCTTACTCGATGAAGTACATACCTTTCATGATTCTATCTTAAATAGTTAAAAATTTCAATATAAAATAATATACCTACTGTTGTGAATTTTTAGTAACTTAAAGTGTAAATAAAATTTTAAAGTCTGTCAAAAAGGATTTTAATTTCACATTTGTGGACATTTTTCTGAATTTTCGATAGGATTAATATCATCAATTTGATTAGCGCAAGTACCGGGTGTCATGTCCGTCCGTCCGCTCCTCATTTTAGGGAATTTGTAATGAGGATTAAAATAATTTGAAATCGCTCTTAATTGAATATTTTATTATCATGACTTTACATTAAATATATAAAAATATGTTTTTTTATTTAAATAATAACAAAACTCGAGAATCGAGTACCACGCGACAATTTTCGACGAATGAATCCTCATATACGTAAAAATATGATTCATTTCGAGTTTGTCGTGTTTCCTTAATATTTTGTCGTTATTTGTTCAAATATTTGTTAATTATCATTAAAACTCGCTAAATTTTACAAAATAAATGAAAATTGGGATTTTGATAAACATAAATTTTTTGATATTTTATTTTATCATATTTTGGCAACATATATATATTAGGTCCTTACTTATGAAATTGGCGTTTAGTATGGGAGGAACATAAAGTGGATTTTTTTTTTATTATAATATATTTATTTAATCAAAGTATGAACCATTGCTATCTATGCACTTTTGCCATCTCATAGGTAGTTCATCGATCCCTTTACTAAAAAAACCATTCGGACGGGAATCAATAAAATCTTTGAAGGCGGTTTGGACTGCCCCATCGGAGTTGAATTTTTTCCTTTGCAAGAAGTTATCCAAATTTCGAAAAAAATGGTAATCTGTTGGGGCAAGGTCCGGAGAGTACGGTGGATGTCTTAGACATTCCAATTGAAGCTCCTCTAATTTGGTAGCCGTCTGTTGTGCAGTGTGTGGTCTAGCGTTATCATGAAGCAGCAGTAACCTAGAGCGATTAACCAGCCTCGGTTGTTTAGCAGCTAGCTTTTCCATCATGGTTTGCAGTTGCTGACAATAGACATCTGCCGTAATCGTCTGGCCAGATTTAAGAAAGCTGTAGTGAACGACACCAGCACTAGTCCACCAAACGCTCACAAGTAACTTTTTTGGAGTCAATTTTCGCTTGGGGCATGGTTTGGCTGGTTCGGCAGGGTTCAGCCATTGCGATGAGCGCTTCCGATTATCGTACAGGATCCACTTTTCATCACAGGTAATGATTCGATTTAAAATCCCTTCATTATTGTGCCGGTTGAGTAATGCAACGCAGCAGTCAACGCGCGTTTGTTGATTTGCTTCACTCAATTCGTGAGGTACCCACCTTTCAAGCTTTTTTACCTTACCAATTTGCTTCAAGTGGATTAAAACAGTTTTATCACTAACACCGCAGCCTGCAGCTAACTCGGATGTGGTTTGCGATGGATCCGCTTCCACAATAGCCTTCAATTCTTCATTATCAACTTTGGTCTCCGGCCGTCCACGGGGCTTGTTCTGCAGGTCGAAATTTCCAGAACGAAAACGTTGGAACCAAAAACGCACTGTGTTTTCTTTTGCGGCACCGTCGCCATACACATCATTAATCCTTCGAGCCGTTTCTGCAGCACTGGTGCCACGGTGGAACTCGTACTCGTAAATAACGCGATATTTCAAGTTTTTCTTTTTGTAAACTGAGTGACGCAAAGAAAAAAACAAATGAATTATAATTTTCAAAACACAAATACATGAGTAAATAGCTGTATAAATTTGGATGTGGAATTCCTAACCAAAGAGAAGATATTTGAGATCAAAATTGCCAGTACGGCAAAATGCCAGTTTCATATGTAAGGACCTAATATTTATGTTTTTAATTTAAATAAATGGCATTAATTTTTTTGAAATCAAGTGATTCCGGTACTACTGGTTTGTAAGGGCAAAGATCATTTACTTAATTAAGAGTATGTGTTAATATGAAAACAATATTAAAACAAGTGTAATGTTAAAAAAATAATTATTTGTAACCCCAAAGCTATCGCCGCTCATAAATTCAAAATATTCCTTTAAAAACTAATAAAAAATAGACATACCTATTATTAACAACGGCAACACCTACACCTACTGCTATACGAGGACAAATTTCAACCACACATGGAAAAATTTGACAAATGTGGTTAGTTTATCATGAGTGGAATTGGTGAATGTTATATTGTGTAAAGTGATCAATAAAGCCAGCATAAGCTCTATAAACACCCAAAAAAGACTCATTAAAAAAATTGCTTCATCTCTATGAGATATCTAAAATATAATATCGTTTATGTGTTCGCTAATATTAGTAACCAGGTAGGTAAATCAAACGAAAAATAATGCAACAAAAGTAATAATTTGTAAGTAGGTATTTACAAACATTTTTTAAGAATAAATTCGTTTTTTTATTTTTCACCATTAATGGCGAAAGAATTTATTTATCATAATAAACTAGCTGTAACCCTTCAAAAACGACGGTACTTTTACATGTCTGTTCCTAAAGAAAAAGTTTTTTTTTTTAAACATGTAAAAAAAATCTCGTTTAAAAAATTTTTGAAAAAAAACATTAAAAATTTTTGAAAATTATTTATTTATAAAATTATTATTATTCGGAAAAAAAATTTTGGAAAAAATTTTCGAACGGACGGACAGACAGACAACGAAATTATTATAATTGGGGTTCTTTTTTCGATTTTTAATTTTTCCACCAGTATTTAAATAAAGTAAAACAAAAAATAATTCAACGTCGGCCGAACAAATGATGTGTTACGCAATAAATAAATGAAAATTTATAACGGCATTTTTCTTGCGATGTATTACACCAACGCACCCCTAGTGTGGGGCAATCCTGTTATTAAATTTGTCCCGCATTCCAAAATGAGATTTCATAAATGTAATTTTCCTCGTCTCACAATAAACCTTTTTAGTCGTCATATTTGATCTGTCTCTAGGCTGTATTTCGTGTAAGATCGCATGACTGGGTTCACTCGACATTGCACGCTTTCGTGATTATCCACTGCGTAATAAAAATTGGGACTTACCTTCGTGTAGTGTAGATGATTATGTAAATGTTTGCTTATTACTGTTTATTATTATTATTTATTGGTTCATGTTCCGAGACAACGCTTACCCCGAAGATCGATAGAATAAACTTCCGCATGTGAAAATCCTTTCGTGAAAATCGCTGAAAAACGTTACTTTTGAGTTATAGCCGGTTTAATGATTCGGTTTTAAGGGTGGGTCTTAAAGTACCAACACATTTACGCAGAATTCAGAAATTAATGTGATGGAATAACGCGTTTTAGCACGACAGAGAAGAGATTTTTTACAGAGATCGATAATTCTTTACAACTCGAAACAAAAACACTATTTTGGTCTTTATTACGCTCTAAATGAGAATTTTATTCACTAAAAGTACTTGATAAATAAATAATTCACGTGATAATTAAGATAAATTATAGAAGTTCCACACAGATAAACCTATTTATTTTAGAAAAGTGTAAGGAAGACTTTTATGGGATGGCCCTGGGCTTACAATCTGTATGAGCTGGCTTAAGTTATCACCTTACAGAAAGCAGCGTTCACCAATTCCATCGTAAGAACATTTCAGAACCAAGAATATGTTCGGAAATCCAATTCCTGGTGGACTGTATTCAGTTAAGCGCAACGTAACAGATTAGGAATCAGATTAGAAAGGAATTGAATAGGGATCTGACTTACCTGAATATCCTCGAACTGGACACCAAGTCTCTCTCTCATAGCACTGACAGCACTATCATTAACCTGCTTCTTCGGCGGCTTCTTGATTATTTTCGTCTGTACGCAAGGCGTTAGACAGCAAATAATATATTCACCCGAATTTGGAAGTTTCACAACTTGTTAATGTTGACGGCTAGTGGTCAAATTTTATAATCTTCCGCATCACGTTTCGTAATGTGTCCGATCAGGTTTTTTCTTCAATATGTTTTTCTTTTTCTTTCACATGATTTAAAATAGACACCTCTAATGACTTGTATTTAATATAAATCAAATTTTGATCTAATATTATCGCCTGCACAAATATCTTAAAAAAATAAACTCCGTGTAATCTACTTAGATAATAACTTATCGTCTACTTTATCTTTGTCACCGTGGATGCACACTTACTTCTTCCTTAAGAAGGTAAAGTCTTTACTAACTTCATGTCCTTACAAAAGTACTATCCTTACGAAAGTCCATCCTAACGAAGATACAGTGGCTTCGAAACAGATCTACGTTGAATTAATTAACTGATGTGGTTTACACAACGTTGGTTATTTTTAAAATTTAAATTTTGTCCAACCGCTAAGTTAACGCTATAAATATCAATAATAAAATAAATACATTAGACATTTTATCACGCTGTATTATCACTAGTCACCAATACATTTATCGCAATTCATGTGAAGACAAATTAGTTTCGACTTGCCGCTAAAATGTTTCGTCTGGCATTGTTCTGAAAAAATTGTCAACTAAACAACCCTATTTACTATTTTTTGTGCGTAAGAATGGCGGTATCTAACGTTCTGCGTTTTACAATGCATATCCAAAAATTTGAAGTGAGAAATGCTGATAATGATATTTTGAAATGAGTCTTAATTTGAATAAATTAAAATTTCATTCTGATCAAACAGTGTTCAAATTTGATTTAGTTTCGTTATTTTATGTTACGCGTGCTTTATTCATCGATCAAATTTTTGAAATTTGATTCATTTTTCAGATCGTATTTTATTTTAATAAGAAAATATATCATTTATTGATTATTATAAATAATTTATTGGCATTAACTTCGACTTTTTTCAGTGATATAATTAATCTATTTTGTATGGACTTAGAAATGGGCATAATTTATTTATTTATTAAGATTTATTTATTATTTTAATATTTATTGGTACACTATAGTAGATGCATACAAATGTTTTAATTTATAAAAATTATAGTCACAAAATTATGAACCAACAACACGCACAACACAATGACGAAGAAATAATACCAAAAATTAGATAAAAGTAATAATTTGTAGAAATATAGCTTATCATGAAGTAAATTATTTATGCGTTTGTAAATGTCTTAGAATGAATCTTAGTGTGTGTAGGATTTAAAAGGTGGACTTAGTGAGGAGAAAAACTAATTCAGCAAAATTTTATTTTTGAAATGTGCAATATTATCGCAAAATATGTCAAGTTATTTTCATATTCTTTTTAAACTATTGATGGAAAAATTAATTTTATTTGCTTTGTTTTAAATACAATTATTTAAAAAATATTTACAGACTCTGATTATTTTAAATTCTAAATATATCTAATACTTTCTTCCCTCTTTTGTCTTTCATCCAATGATATCCTCTTTTAAATTTACAATTATTTAATTCATCAAAAGCACAACAATATGTATTGTACTTTTATTTTTTAGTGTTCAAAATTTAATGATTCAGTTACTATGATAACTTTTAAAGTTAATCGATGGCTTGGTAAAACAAAAACCTATTTAAAAACTATTAAGATTTTATGAGAGAAAAAATAAGTTTCCTATTTAACAAGCAAACCAAATGTTTAAATAATATATTAATGGCATTTTTTTACTTAAAAAACTAGAAATTTAATCACATCGATCGAACTCATGAAATACGTTTTTGATTATTTTACTTCCCACAAGTTTTCGTTCGAATTAAAATTTTATACGTAAATAAAATAATTTTATCTCGATCGACCGCTAGATGTCGTTCGACTAGTTTTTCATCGTTCATCTTCCCATCATTTTTACCGACAAAAGAAGGAAATCAAATACAGGGAGTAGTATATAATAAAATTTGTTCTTCCCCTTTCTTCCAGGGCGAAAACTTCATTTCCTGGTCATCAAAAGGTGTCACATCTATTGAAGGGGCATCCCAAGAAAGGTCACCGAACAGTATCAATTTTTAGCTGCCAAGGAGGGGATGCCAATGATCATCTCGGTGGTATGTTATTTCATTGTTGTACATTTAATATTTTGAAATTCAAATGTTTATTATGACAATCTTATTAGTGATAATTGCATTTAATTTGATACTATCTGTAACCCGTAAAAATGACGTACTTTTTCATGTCGGTTCCTAAAGAGTAAATATGCAAAATTTGGGTAATATCTGTCAAAAAGTTTTGATTTGAATAGATAATGTATCGTGGAGAGATGGTAGGGTAAAAGTGGAGGGGAGAATATCATCCACTTTAAAAAATAATTTTAAAAAAAAATCAATAAAAGGTAGTAGAAAATGTATCGTCCGGAGAGGGTGGGATAAAGGGGGAGAGGGAATTTCGTCTATTTTCAAAAATATAAAAAATTAAAAAGTTACGGACGTTGCAGTAAGTTACGGATAGACAGCTAGAGAAACACACAAACAGACAGAAAAAGAAATCGTTCTTATTAGGATAATAATATCATGAAATTAAATAAAATTATTTTTTCGATAACATTAAACTATCAAATCATGCAACTTTGCAGTGGATATTGAATAAACTTGGATATTATCAAACAGCTGAATATTGAGTAAACTTGGATACCGTCAAATAGCCTCGATCTTAATTATAGGTACAAGCACAAACCGTTATCACTACTTTTATTTAAATCTTTTTATTTCTAACTAATTCTAAGATAAGTGTAATATCTTAGAATTAGTTCCCTTAAGCCTAGGTAAGTAAGTAGTTGGTTTGTAATTATTAAAATCTGAAATAGGTATGGTTTGTTCATATAAATATTTTCAATCAAAGATTTTAACTAAGAAAACCAGAAATATTTTTTTGGCATGTAACCAAACCTGAGCAACTACATTTTTTCTTTAATTTTCTATAACTTTGTTATATAAAGTCCTATGCATGTCTTTACAACTTATGTCTGTGACTTAATTAAGGCATTTTATTTTAATATATTATTAATTATTAATTAACTGTATAAACCTATAAAAATAAAAAGATACTAACCGATCTCGTTTAACTACATCAATAATTTAAATCTTTGTATTTCTATCGGCGACATTTAATATCATTTGGAATTTTAATTTGCTATTGATTTTAGCATGTTTAACATTTTTTTGACAATTGATAACGGAGAAAAATATTCATTCCTTCTCCGTGATTTATTTTTATCTAAGGTTTTAAAACTAAACAAGGTTTTAGACATGTCAGAAATATTGTCGGAGTCAATTCCATCAAATAGAACAATTGTATAGTCTATAATCAAATGTGGACGAAGTTGTAAATACAAACCTCGTAGCCTAAGATTCATTACACATTATGCAAACGCAAATTTGGTCTAAGAATGAATTTATTATTAAATGAAGAAATTTTCAAATATGTGTAGTTACATTTTAGAACTATGTAAATCTCAACAAACTGCAGTGTGTACGATAATTTTACCGGACCAATATGTTACTTAGAAATTTAATTAATTTATATATTATCACAATTAAACTTTTTACATTTAGCTTATAACGCCCCACTATGTGAACCTGTTCTGGGGCAGTTTTAATGAACAATTTAATAGTTTTCTTATTCTTGGTTGAATAAAATTTAATATTTAGACGTGAAATTATAATAATAGTTTTCTTTAGTACTTTATTTCTCATAAAACAATCCTCTGTATTTTCTATCAGATCAAATGTAACAAAAAGAATATAAAAAGTACAAATTTATACAAAAACTTATAAAGCCACGACCTAACTGCTAACTGCGAAATATTACTGCGAAAACTGTAACATATTTTTTGTCGTAATCTTGTGTACACGCTAATTTTTCTACTTAAGTAACTACTTTTAATAAGCAGCATTGAATAAATGCCTCCTCATCTACAATCCTTCTATGAAAAATATTATTACATTTATATTTGCACCGGATAACCGTGGCAAATTTTCCGTCTGATGACGTCATCAAATGGAATTATCACGTGACAGGTCACACGGGAACAGCCTCCATTTTGTATTGTTTAGAGCGGGAAACCAAACAGGGCGTGAAATTAAATGGGATTTTTCAATTTCGAGATTGTGTTCAACGCATATTGTTTTTAGTGTGAAGTTCGTTTAGGAATCTCATATTTTACGCGAAACTATAGAAACAAAATGTTTACTTTTTTACTTAAGTGCTTAAGTTTGCTAATTTTCTAATATTTATTCTTATTCTATAACTTTGAGACTTATTTTTCAACGTTTTTCATCAAAACGTTTATCTTCTCAACAACTAGGATTGATTAGACAATAAGTTATTTGATTACTATTTCCAGTGAACAGCAAATTAACTAAAAGATATTTGGATGTACTGTTATATATTTCTGTACTGTTAAATGTAGATATAAATCCTATAAACATTTATATCCATTTTTCAACGCTTTTCTATAAACTGATTATTTTCTCGGCTAGTAAGATAAGTAATGCATTAAGAAATTAATCAGCGGCTTCCAGAAAACAGTGAATTGATTAAATGGTTTTTGAAGGGGTGTTCGTATGGAGAAATCAAACATATGATTTCACAATATTTTCAAACCTTCCGAGGTTCCTGTAACATGCGAATCTCCGTCTTAGTTTGTTAAATTATAAAAAAATTATGTAGCGCAGCTTTACATAAAAATGTGAAGCCTTTATGAGGTTGTTTTTTTTTGTTGTTGTAAAAACTTATAAACTAAACCTAAAAATGCTGTAAATATTTGTTTTTAATTCAAAATAATACGGTTATATATGTATCCAAGTCTTAACATTTTCGTAAATTGTTCTTGTTATTCAAATTCACAAAAAATATCCATATAATACTTTTTTTCTATTTCGGTAAATTTTTACTGTCATTTTATATTAAAATAACATGAAATATTTCATTAACTAAAAGATACATTCAAAAGCATTCAGAATATTTAATTAAAAAAATAAACCGAACTTTAATACATAAATGAATTATTCTAAAATGTAACAGCGCTTCCCTAACAAACACTTCCAAACATTATACACACACACATCTACACACGTACATATTTTCGTCCCACGAGTCGGCTCAGTTGGACATCCCTGACAGAATCAATCAATTGTATCAATCCAATCTTTTCTCCTTTTCTATCTTCGGGCTGTCAATTCCCACAAACTATTTCAATTCGGAGAATTCAGAATCATTATTTCTGATCTAAATTCCTATTTTATTCTTTTTTCTATTAGTGGATACTTTAAAAATGGATTTGGTGTCTCTAAAATTAAGTCGTTCCTCATATTGATTATTACGAAGATATTGATTATTTTTTCAGTCTTTTGGATATTTGGAGTATCAATTAATTAGAAATCAATTTATTTTATTTTGTTGTACTAACGCGTTTGCTCTTACGCCAGACAGCGAGGATATTTATAATAACAAACTTCGGTGCAAACTTCTACATAAATGTATTATATTGTATTGTCCATGCACGTCGATTTTTAAAGTTTTTCTAAAAAGATTCGATATTCATTATTTTTCTTAGAAACTCTTTCTTCTGATTTCATCAACACTCAATTATTTATAGCCCTTATCCACGATCGAATAGATATCAGGCATTTGAATTGAGATAACTCTCAATAACACGTATCGTACACGTGTTGAGAAATTCAGCTGAGGATAAGTGATTATCTTGAGATTGGTAGAAATAAATAATTGGTAGAAATCAAAATTAATTGAGATAAATTTTTGTGACATATGACTCCGAAAATCGCGAGTTGTCTCCGTAGGAAACTTCTCATGGAAGCAAAATATATATCGCAAAAAGTATTTCTAGTCAAAATCTTTTAAATATCTCCTCTGTCGATATGGTCATTAGTCTTATCTTTCTGACTACCCTCTCCCCACTTATTTTTTTACATATGTCCTTAGTGACTATTAATTATTAACTAAAGAATTCTTAAATTGGCCTGAGCGATCTAAATTTCCACGGCATCATTTTATTATATTCAATATTACTTCCAATATCGTTCCTGTTCTACGGCGTCAAGCATTACTTCGATACCAGTTTATATCTAATTTGCGCGTATATAATCCGTTGCGCGCTTTTAATTTGTTGAATTTTGTTACTGCGTTTATAGTTAAAATATTTAAATATACCTAACAAATAATATATATATTTTACACTTGTAAAGCATTAATTTTCCAACAAATATGTAATTTCAAAAATAAAATTAGTTAGAATTAATTTTCCGTGTAGGTGCTTTTGACTGTTAGTGTACAAGACGTATGTTTGTACACACATATCTACTCAACTAACATTTCACAGATTGTTGTACCAGAACCGTCTCAGTAAGCCTCTTCACATCTTATCCTTTATACTGTCTTAACTCGTTTATACACCATTATGTTACACAATCATCTTAGCATCTTATTTTCACTGTATATAATCAGCTTTCATCCATCTTCCTCCATTTCTAGGTTGCACTAACATAAAAGTGTTGTTGCTGAAATAATATTAAGTAAGGATCATGATTACATTGAAAGACTTTTTTTCTACAGGGATATAAAGAAATATTTATTTATATTATTTTCTTCAGATTTAAGCTTCCTTAATATATTTTTTTTTATATCTCTACCAATGTTTATAAAGCATTATTCAGATTTATAAAAATTTCCACCACCTCGGTCACATTAGTTTTATTTTTTTTAAATATATTTTAGTAAATAAAAATTATTCTTGAAAAATAATAAAGAAGCACTAATAACTCTAATATTGGATGATTATTACTAGGTAGTTATTAAATAAGTGTATTTTAATTGTACTTTCAATTTAAAATGGGAAATGTTCAGCAAGTCAATTATAACATTATTAATAATAATAATTAAATAATAATACTTGGATAATTTGTATAGCGCCGTTTTCGCGAATACTCACCTCAAGGGCGCTTTAAAATATTTATATTATACAAAAACATTTTATTCACTCTCGAAGAGTGCAAAATCAATACTCTTATAAAACCATATATTAAAGTTGATAATAATAAATTAAAAGTTTAGTATCTACCGCAAACCCACCAATATGGAAAGGGCGATCCATCATCATTGACACCTTTTCTATCAGAGAAATCCAAAAACTTCAACTCGGAGACCACACTTACGAATAACATCACGTTCCCAAACATTTCGCCACTACCGTCCATATTCCTATTAACAACCAAAAATCACTCACCTTTTCGTCTATCGCATTTCTACCTGAGTAGAAAATCACAATTTATTTCTGTGAGTTGTTAATTATATCCGATGTTGAGAGGGATTGCTCCACTCGAATCGGACTATTCGGATTCTGAACAGTGACATAATCAACTTTTGAAGTAGGTACCTACATATTGTATAGTTGAGTGAAAATTAAAATAATCGCGTTACTCCACAAAGTAACAGCATTTTTATTGACAGCAAACAGATATTTAGTGATCTGATTTACCAAAATTTACCTTTTTTCAAAAGGTCATTTTGGTAAATAATGATCGAATACGTGCATTTTATTTCATTCATATTTTTGTGATTGTACTTAGCATTTTTCTCTATGAAATAAATTATTACTTATATTTTTCACGAAATATTAAAATCGATCACTCAATTTTTCATTAATTTTTATTTAACAATCGATATAAGTATTACAATATTACGTGTTGTGGCTATATTTATTCATTAATTATTCAATGTACAAAGTTACTTAACACGAATTAAACTTAACGCTATTTTTTAATCTACAATATTTCGCAATATATCCCTCGTATATGAACTAGTTATTATCACTGGAACTCATTTATCGCTCGTAGAATATTATTCTTGCATATAGAAGTCCCACTGATTTTTTCGCCACTCCACTTACTCTGCTCGATTATTTCACTTTATTTATCACTTCGATTATCTCACGACTGGGCACCCTGACCGTCGCCTCGCGGTTCACGATTGTGCTAGAGGATTCTATGTATCGTCGTCATTGATATATTATGAGGGATTATATATCCAATCTCTTTTGCCATTTCGCTACAATAAGTTCTATGTAGTTAAACACAAAAATATTAATAAACTCACATAGAGATAACAAAGACAAAGTTAATATTTTTCACCTAATTTAATGATGATCATGAGTAATGTCTACAATGTTAACGCCAAATTCATCAATGATACACCTACATATTTTTTATTTACATACGAATAAATATTACCTAATATAATAATTTCGTTGTCTGTCCATCTGTCCATCCGCCTGTCTATCTGTCGCCGTTACTTCGTGTAACGTAAACGTAACGTACTTCGTGTAGCTAAAAAAACAAATTAAACATCCAGACCCCGTGCCAGCAAACCCGAAGGCGGCAAGATAGTGATGTCGCTACCGCTGCCTCTCCGCGAACCGCCAAAAAGATACCATAGATATATACTAGCCTTAGCAAAGACGCGAACCAATGTTCTGTCATTTTTTACTTATAACAGCTAGTCACACATAATCATACAAATTCAGGATATTATTGTTCAATGGAAGGCAAATTATTATTTTTATTTTTCTTTATATAAAATACTGTCATATGTAGGTGTGTCATTTGTTTAGTTTTGTTTATTTTTAAATAATTTCGGAAATGTTGCAATACATCATCATCAATCTAATACTTCTGTTTGCAACTGCGACATTAGTTTAAATTAGAATCAATAAGCTATTTATTTTCTTGATTAAGTTGTAATTCAAACTATTTTCTAATCATTTCAAATGCACAGCCAATCAATTTCTGAAGTGAGTTACGAGAAGTGAGAATACGGTACTCTGCAACTAGAAACACAGACAGGTCTAAATCTGCCGAATAGCTCTGTAACCTCGGGGGTATTGGGCCGATTGATTCCTGAAAACCTTAATTGCAGCCCTGGGGTATGGTTTATTATCAAAATCCAGCTCTTTTCGTAATTCTATTAGGGAATATTCAAGAAGTGGATTTCTGGGAACTGTTACATTATTATTGTCCGACACTTGAGGCATCGAATTTCTTCTCAATAATTATTTTATACCAGCTGTAACCCGTCAAAAATGACGGTAATTTTACACGCCGGTTCCCAAAGAACAAGATTTACTTATTTATAGCCGACACCCATGAAATAGTAATAACGACTTTTATCAAAATTTTTGAACATTTTTTTATATTTCCCCTGCCGGCAGTAATTATATAATATATTTTATATAATAATATATATTATATAATTACTGTATATATATAAATAATATATATATATATATATTATATATATATATTATATATTATATATAATAAGTAAACCCTGGCGATTGTGCTGGGTGGAACAAAATTCGCGTCTTAGTAAGTCTTACAGGTATGTACTGTATTTTTTATGGTTAATGTGGGCTCGGCGGTAGCAACATCGCTATCGTTGCCGCCTTCGGGTTTGCTGACCCGGGGTTCTTTTGCCATGAATTCGTACAAAATAACGGATGTTACACGAAGAAATGGAAGCAGCCAGTCAGATAAACAGACGGACGGACGGATAAATGGAGAGATAACGAAATTATTATATTTAGATTTTCATTTTTATTACTACCTTTTCAACGAAATTCAGTTTTTTCATCATGATCTAACCGTAGATATTTTCTTAGAATTACGATATTATCTTTCAAATTTGTAAAAAAAAAACAAAAAAAAACTCAGATAATGATTTGCTGGATATGACTTGCCTTGCAATCCAGCGATCGCGGGTTTAAGTCTTATTTTACGTCAGCAATTTAGTCCTATTTTTCATAGCTTTTTTCATAAATTATTTAAATACAGTGGACCCGCGGTAATCCGACAAACGTTTTGCAGGGCGATGTCGGATTATCGAATTTGTCGGATTATAGAGTACTGCCTAAGATCCTCTATAGTCCGGAATTTTTTACAAACGCGTATCTTCTAATCCGACAAATTACAGATTCAATGATGAGATTTCATTTGTCATACTCTGAAATACAAATCATACTTCATTATGTATGTTAAATTTAGTAAATTAATCAACACAATAGAGAGCTTACGTTTTATTATAAAATTAACGTCATTAATGCTATAGAACTTACAAAAAATAGTAACTTCACATAAGGAAATAATTGTGTACAAACAAATGTACATACTAAAATAATCAAAAATTATGAATAAAAATCCTAATTTGAATGTCGGATTACAGGGGGGGCCGGATTACCGCGGGTCCACCGTATGTTAAATTATACACGAACAAGACGTATTACAGATGTCTCATAGAGAAAAAGCTATTTATATGGTAAAGTATGTATGCAAGTCTTTTTTGGGCGTTTATAGGGCTAACGACCTGTCATTGGCTGGCTTTAAGATCATTTTACACAATGTAACGTTCACCGATTCCACCCATGATCGACCACACATCTATCAAATTTTGGAATGTTGTGCATATGGTATTTATTTACCTCTTACTTTATTCAACTACGCTATCTCCATCAAAGATGGAATTTGTCATTCCATAAAAAAAAATCTTATAAATAGATTCGTCTCTGTGAGATATCTATATTTTAACATAATTAATGATGTTCCTCTGTGGAAAAAATCGATCAATTGTTTTCTTAAAAATTTGAACATACTTAAAATATTATAAGCACTAATTTAAATTTATGAATAAAAAAAATCTTTTATTTTACGTGTAATATAAATTTGTGATTTCAAAATGTGAGAAAAAAAGAAATTCTAAATCTCTCGAACGTTTTTCTTCACCTTTACACTTAGAGGTTAAGCGAGAGCACCTGAAAAATTAAACTTTTGGGTCAAAGAAAGAAAAACGGCAAAAAAACAAAGGACGAACAAGATAAATATTCTCGGCCCCTATTTGATGTGCCTTTGGACAAAGGCGATTGATTTTCAGTCCAAGCTCTCCTCAGCAACTATCTACGCACAAAGAGGTCGTTGCGTACTTTAAAGTCGTCTGCAAAAATATTTTCCACTGTAAATGTTGTTTAACTATTTGAACTATTCCAAATACGGGGATGATTCTCCTCGTCCATCCCCTCTGTCTCTCTCTACTCTCAGACCCCTTTTCTTCTAGTATTCTGGGCGTCAACTAGTGTCAAGTCAGATCACAGAAAACTTTAGAAATCAGATGAAGAACTTAAAGATATTCTTATGTATATGTATTGTGATGGACTACTCCATTCTCTCTCGGGAATGTATCGTCACTTACCAACACATAACTTTATTGATAGAATACGACTTAGATATTTTATTCATCAATCAAATTACATATAAATTTTATTCAACAGTCACATAATACTCGTATATAAATGTATTTATAACATATTAATTGCATTAAAAAGAAACTAATCTACGTAAATAAGTAAGTATTTTTAATGGTCCATGTCCATCAAGACTTTTTAGAACCTTTTGACTCAAAAAATGTTTAAGATCGATTTAAAGTTTATTTATTTATGGTCAGTTGATTGAATTCAAATTCCTCTAACAGTAATTAAAGCCTTCTCTTTCTCTAATATTTCAGAATAAATAGGATATCATAAACATTGTGCACGCGGATTTGAGTTTATTTGTGTTTCTACCAATCTCAATCAGATCTTTATGTACACAGTATGAGATGTATCTCAATGAAATCTCTGAGGTTTATCTTATCGTGTGTCATACTGTGAACATGGCGCGTAAGAACATGAAACTAAAAATACTGGCTGCATATGGGAATTTTGATCCCGGGATCCCAAACGTTTTTCTGTTCCCGCAATCCCGGGATTAAAAAACCATAATAGAAAAATAATTTTAAAAGAGACGAGCGGCCCGTGAGTGAATTGTCAAATTTGCTAGCGCGCTGTGTGCCGGTCTGTCCGCACTCTTTTTCACTGTGAGTGAAATAAAGCGCGGTTCGAGTCGAGACGTCGGAGTCTGTCGGTCGATTCATTAGTTGTGTCTGCTTCAGCAGGTGAACCGTAATATTCCTGTATAATTTATTACTATTAAATAAGTAGTTATTATAAATTAATGTAGAATTGGTTGAATATTATTATTTTAAAATGATTTTTATGCAATTTTATTTTATTTTATTTATTTATGACATGGATTATGCCCAAATGTACAAACGTTGAAATGCAATTCGAGGTTGCTTTCTTGAAAAAATTATAAATGCTTGATAACCATTCCTTCCACAAGCTTTCAATCCGAAAGAACATTTTCTGCTGCCTCTTATATTGGTCGTAAACTGAGAAGCGGTCTCAGTGATTCGAGTATCGATAACCTTCTCAGGCTGAGAGCATGTTTCCGAAATTCTAAAAAATAAGACATTGAAATCATATTTATTTCCTGTTGGTTATTTTTAAAACTAAATGTGTCATATCGACGGTCCCGACGTAAACTGTCAAATCTGTAAAAATCGATCAAATTGATTGAAATAGAATATTAAAAAATATTTAATTTTTCTATATATGCTTTTTTGAAAAGATAATTCTTTTTTTTTTTGTTTTTGCACCACAAAATGTCTTATTCTAATAAAACATACAATTCATATTGATAAAAAAGTACTGCGCTAACAGTTATTCTATCTCAACAATTTATCTATTTTAATAAGTGCCAAAATTTAATGAAATTACTTGTACTGTACTTCAAATGCCATATTTCATTCATATTCATTTCCTAGTCACCTACAGCTATCTTTCCGGGAATTCCTTGATCGGCCTTTCTTAATCCCGGATTCCCGAAATTGGAAAAATGCTTTGAGATTATAATCCCTGCCTGTATTATATAATATTAACCTTATCTTATAATAACTTCAATTCGATACGATCGTCTCCAAAGTCTCAGCCGAGTAGTCTAAGATAGCACGACCCCTGCGGCGATATTGAAAAAAGTAAAACATGGTATAAAAAATATATACTCTATTAAAACACCCTCGTTTCGCAGTAGAAAAAATCCAAAACAGTATCCTTTATGATCGGGTTCCAGCGTAAATGATGATCACACAAATCGCCAATTTCGCATTTTCTCTGCCGCAAAAAGCGCGAAGAAGGGAAAATCTGCGTCTTTTCCCCCGACTCCCTCCAAGTATTGTTTCCCTCCGAGAGACGGGTCCAATCAGCCTCTCTAGATTCTATATTGAAACAGATCATCAGATTGGCGGAGCTGAGCCGACTGAGCTCGTTTATTGCCTTTCGATTGCCCAAATCTCATTTATTTTGGTTGCCAGACCGATTAATATCTTCCTCGAGCTAAATTATAATGAAAAAGTTTCGACACTTTGCTTTAAGGCAGAGAGAGGATGGAAAAAAGACAAGCGATAATACCCGGATTTTTGCAATAAATTACATGGTGCTTGTTTAAGTAAAAACTGAAATGCTTTCTTTGATTTTCTTTATTGTCGCCTAATCTCAATAATATTCAAACAATTTAAAAACTTAATATATAATGATAAAAATCTTGCAAATTAATAAGTAAAATTCCTTCAAGTTCAGCACAATGGAAAAAAGATGAAGCATGCAATACTACACAAATTATTAATTTATATATCGATTTACATACTTATTATTATATACAAAATTAATATATTTTTTAAAAAAATAGAGATGCGAACACGGAATTCGTGTCACATCAATATTCTTACTATTTTCAAATTAAGCTAAACGCTTGTGCTATGAAATTAAGACTAACTTGCTTGTCTGGAGTGAGATTCGAACCTGCGACCTTTGGATCACGAAGCGAGAGTCCTAACCACAAGACCAACAAGCTACTCAGATATTGTCACAACTACTACTATTACTACTACTACTACTACTACTACTACTTCTACTACTACTACTACTACTACTACTACTACTACTACTACTACTACTACTACTACTACTACTACTACTACTACTACTACTACTACTACTACTACTACTACTACTACTACTACTACTACTACTACTACTACTACTACTACTACTACTACTACCACTACCACTACCACTACCACTACTACTACTACTACTACTACTACTACTACTACTACTACTACTACTACTACTACCCCTACCCATCTACCCCTACCCTCCCACCCCCCCTCCCCAACTCCCCTCACCCTCATCCCCTCCCCCCTCCCACTCCCCACTCCAACTCCACTACACGGACTACACCACTCGCCCCTTCCCCTCTACCGCTCTCCGCACTACCCCTCCCCCTCCCCCTACCCCTCCCCCATCGGCCACTCCCCCCTCCCCCGACCCCTACCACTACCATTACTACTACTACTACTACTACTACTACTACTACTACTACTATATTGTCATGAAAGTCAAGGGAAATAGTAACTACGCATTGTCGAAATCTCTGTGTCGGTCCGCATGAATCTTAACTCAACTTAGCTATTCTCATAATCACTAAAAATATGGAGAAACTATTAGAAATGTGAAGAAACTAATCGAAAAATCTCTAACATTCGACAAACCAACATTTTTTGTATAAAAGCGATGTCAGGCGAGTGCGCGCGAGTGAGTGAATTTTTTTCGAAAAGCGGAACAGTGCGGCGGCTAACAGTTTAAATAATCGACAAATATACGCTAGTGAAGAAGTACCTAAGTGCCTACTTGTAAGCAATATATTCTCGATGCGATAGAAATAGCGTGATGAAAAGCGTTCCATCGACGAGTAACGCGAATTAGTGCGAACCCGTGTGGTATATTTTATTGATAATTAGTGCGAATTAAAGAAGTGTCCTCCGATAAAATTCATTTTCAGTGACTTAATAAAACTTATAATTATATTTAGTCATACCGTTTCCTGATATACAATCATTCTAATATGAGTGTTAGTGTTAGTCGGAAATTGATATTTTCCATGTTAGTGAATGTGAATTTGATGCATTTATAGCGACGTTCTCAAGAGATAATTACCATCACCAATAGCGCATGAGGCCTTCGATCTACATTCTCTCCTCCGCTGTCCTTCTCCAGTTCATGATGCAGACTGCAGGCGCATCTTGCGTGACGCCATCCAACCACCATCAATCGGGTTTGCCAAATATCCCGCGACTAATGGGTTCTGCTCCAAGCGCATTCTTCACGCTCCGCATAGTCGGTTTAAATCTGTACGTTGAACGTGACTATTGCAATTCAACCCTGATACCTCAATAAGTTGGACAATATTGGATTCACGAACTTCAGTTCATAAATCGTGATTGTGAAATTAAAGAATCCAATCCCGAACAAATTTTTGTCTTTTCGATTTTTCCGATTCGAAAATTAGAAAATGCTCCTTTGCTCATTAAAATAACACTAAGAAATCTTTGCATAAAATGTAATAATTATATGCAGGGTTATTTGGAAAACATTAATATCCTCACAGGACTATATTTGTGCTTTAATTATGAATCGAAAATGTTCAAGCCACCAAGTTCTGCGACATCTAAGTTTGTCATCATTATTATTTTATTTTATATGTATTTAAACGAATGAATTTTTCATCATTGATATGTTACTTTAATGATAGTTCAACGTTTTGTAAAAAAATAAGTCAGAAATTATTTTTTAAATGCTTTGATATTGCATACATAACTATTGATATAAGTTCATGGCTGCTTGAACATTTTCGACCCATAATCAAAGCAGGAATATAGTCTTGCGAGTTTATTAATGTTTTCCAAATAACACTGTATAATAATGGAATCTTTCAACAAAAAAATCTTAATGAAATATTGACAAAAAACAATATCAATGTGAAACAATTTAAATATTACGAATAAATCAAAAGCAAGCCATATATGTTGTCATTAGTCATTATTTAGTCTTGATTTAATTTTCTTACCTGCAAATGAATCTCAATGTTAATCCCGAAAAATTTTGTATTATACGTATGTTATAATCCCCAATATTCATTAATACTTTTAACCGGGTAAAGATTCCGGGATCGGATTTATTTGAATGTTGGCGTTTAATGGAGATAAATTGATTAATATTTATCAAAATTTATATAATGCATTTATTATATTGTTAAGGTTGATTAACTTTTTCATAAACAATTTAAATTTAAATAAAATGTTCATACTTCCCACATATATTTTAGTTTTTTAAGGATTACTCTGTAGCTACGAGAATTTACTCTTTAATTGTACAGGGTGTATCATACATAGCTAGTAGCAACAACTTCGGAATAGTCTACTTCATAAATTTTGAATAGAAAATGTAATCTACACTTTGGGTGTAGAAATATTGAAAATAATGTAAATTTTGATGTCGCATATTTTTTTTCTATTAACATTTTACCCTAACAACGAATAGTTTCAATTCAAATTTTAATAAAGAATACAAAGTTTTTTCTACTGACTATGGGACACCCTGTGTAATGAGGATCTTTGTTGCTAGCCGCCGTATAATTTTTTTGGTGCTATGAAAATCCGACCGATTTCTTAACAAAACGTATCGCGATTTTCCGCTGTTTATTACCGCTGAAGACTTTGTACTTTCGCAAAAATCATATTTATTTATTGCGGGCACGGTGGCCCAGATTCTTTTACTCGGCCGTAAAATTTATGATTGAAGCGGTTCGATGCCGAAATAAAAGTGCGCGATTTATGTTTTCACAAATGTTTGTTGCAAACAGTAAAATAAATGTGAGCACCGTTTAAAGTTTATGTCCATAATAAATTGGCCCAAAACTGTAATGAATGCCCCGGCAATCGTGTTTGTTTTATTTTGTATCACGGCTCAGCTTTAGCGCGGGCGTCTCTGACGCTTTCCAACAAGCAAACTTCGGTCAAGTATCGGGAGCTTTTTATAAGGGAAAACTTGAGAACTAACTTGTCCCATTTCGTTCATTTCAAGATACTGTACATTAGGAGATTTTTTCAAGAACAGAATATAACGATTTTCTGAGATTTCAGGGGAAAACATGAAATATTTAAACTATGAGCACTTATAGCGATAAAAAGTTTGACACGTGTTATCGTGGTAATATTTAAACATAATATTTGGATAAATATAAACCATTACTTACTTACTTGCTTACTACCATCACGCCATTTCCTTGCAGAGGTAGGCAGAGAGAATAAATCCCCACACTCTTCTGTCCTGACACACAACTCGCATCTCATCCACATTCGACGATTGGTGAGGCTCTTAACAGGATCATCTTCCGGTATCAGGTTAATCTGGCTTTGCCACGTCTTTCATTGTCACCCTTTCTTTCTGGCGCCGTCAACACTAGGATTTAATTTAGAGAATAATTTTATTCAGAATATTTTGATTTTGTCCAAATTGTTCAGAACACGGAACTGGATTTTGTCCCAGGGACATCATTAATCATGATATATTATAGACGACGAAACTGTATATTTTATGGGAAAGTCGGCATGGTAGTCTGGTGTTCATAGGGCTTACGATTTATCGTACGGCTGGCTTAAGTGATCACTTTACACAATTACATTTCCACCCACGATCGAATACCATGGCTATAAAATTTTTGGAAGTTGTATATATTTAAATTTTACAACCCGTTTCATATGTGTGTACAAATATCTTCTTCTACACGGTCAACCGTCATTCCCGATTGTTGGAACGAAGTTCCTTAACGCGGCTTGCGGTGGAAGTTGACTGGCAGAAATCGTTACGTAAGGAAAAAGCGTTATGCCCACTTCATGCGAGACTGCCGGGATTCATTAATTTTGCTAGTGATATTTTTGTGATTATTTTTTTAAATTCCTTCCGCCGTTGGTGACGCCAAACTCACGACGCTCACAACCGAGAGAGAGAGAGAGAGAGAGAGAGAGAGAAAGAGAGAAATAGAGAGTCGCATGGAGGAGGCATAGCGCTTTTTCCTTATGTAACGAAAACAAACAATTTAGATCTCCATAACGAATTACATTCGGAATTGAAAGAAAGGCGCAAGGAACGTCGTTCCTGACGGAGGTCCCCCGACCGCACGTGTATTTTTAATCTACAGTAGGTATCAGTTTATTCGTCATCTTAATCGGTCTCAAACAAGTTACTTTTTGAACGGCCAACAACGCACGGGGAACACTAAAGCACTCATTGAACGAGCAACACTAAAGCCAGTATAATTAATAACCAGTTCAATTTTGATATATTCCCCATTTCAGTGTCCACTTGTCAATCTTCCGCACCCCACCATAACCGTAGCCACACCCCCCATTACAAAATTAACTTGTTTACCAAAATAAATCATGGATGATAAGTAAGCATCCATCCTGGCCAAGATACACTTTTATCGAAAGCCTTAGACGTAAAGTACTCCAAGGGGTTTACACAAAATTTTTGGTTAATTTAAATAAATAATTATGTCCAACCACAAAGTTAACACTATTAACATCAAAGGTATATTTATAATATAAAAAATAAAAAATAGAATACCAATTCAAAATTGGAATATTATATAGGTATTACCATATTTTATTATACATAAATATATTTGCGTTACTTGTAACAATAAACGACAGAAGCGCCGAAACGTATAAAAACGCCAGCACGCCGCTTTTAAAAACACGCGTGCATATTGTAATACCGAATTCTCGTATATTTTTAGAGAGCTCGATGGACCTACTCGCAAGCAGGCACTAAGTGAAGGATGAAATACCCAAAAGCCTCCATATTTAGGGAAACGACCGCACCAATACTTCATACCGGGAAAAATGGATCGAAAGGGTCGCGGAATTCCACAAACTTCTGTAGAATTTCATATTGGGTGGCCCGTAATCGTCAGTGGCAGCGACCATTACCCCAGCGGGCATGTGACTCGGCTCACGTGTTCAATATGAAATCACTAAAACTCTTTTCTATCTGAATAGCGCAGTGTAAAAATGCGCATAGTAATGTCCATTTCAGCACACCGAGTAAAAAAGATAGCCGAGTTTGCACCGTGTCTCACAACGCTCGCGTCTGTACAAAGTATCTTTTTACCGCGCTCCAAAATCACATTCAAATATCTCACGTCTTCCAAGTACAAAGGATCGCTGTATCGGTTCCAATTCTTCGGAAGAAGCACTTTTTAAAGTTGCTGTTTCGCGAGGTGCCCGGAAAGTATGTAATGGCAAATGGAATGTTCTAGAACCCCAGTAATGTATGCGTGGCACGTTCCGCTGCTTTCAGTCGGTGCGACCCTAAACATGGGCATACAGGATTCCATCAAATATTGAATTTATATTCCGGCGACACTGCGGGAGGAAAATGGGTAATTTTATGCGATTAGCTTCACAAGGCAGCGTGTTGACACTGAGTTCTCTTTCAATGCCGAGTTCATTTTACTCAGAATATATATAAACATCTTCAATCATTCTGGAATACGAGCTTTACATTCACGTAATTAAATTAAAAATTATATTCTTAACAAATTGAAATCGCACTTAGATACACATACCATCATAATTTTTACAGTAGCAACATACTTGTATAACCAACAAATATATTTTATTTTTTGAATGGGTTTTTGTACATTGGCATTTTAAAAAAATAATTTTATTATTTGTTTTGATCTACATAGTTTATATTTTACACACAAATAATGTTGGTCTGAAATTGAATAATTGAGAATCATTAGAAATTAGTAAAGCTTATAAAAGTGAACAAAATAAACTTTTCAAAGCAAGAAAACACTTTGTGGCTTGACATTATAAGACATTTAAAAATAAATTAAACACTATGTTTTAAACCACTATATTGCTATATATTTGTCAACTAGTTTCGGTTGGACTCAATCTTCTTCAGAACAATTATAATATAGACTGATATTATACAGTCTATATTATAATTGTCCTGAAGAAGGTTGAGTTGAACTAATTAGTTGACAAATATATAGCAATATAGTGGTTTAAAACATAGTATTTAATTTATTCTTAAATGTCTCGTGAACAAAATATTATTAATAATCAATTAAATTTAACCACTTGTCCAATTCTAAAAAATTTTCCAATATTTTTGTGTAATCAAGAACTTCAGCAATTATATTTAAAAATAATATTTTAAATAATTTAGAAAACCAAAAAATAAAAGACAATGCCCTGACGATGGAATGGTTTTTCCGAAACATGTAGATATAATTAATGAATATAAGTAGACAATAAAATTAATTTTTAAATATTTTTTAACTTTAATGGGGCAGTAACAAAAAAAGAAAAATGAAATTTAATAATGTTTTACATGAAAAAGTATATCGTGATTTTTCCCTAAAAATAAATAATGAAAATATCTCGCATAATTTGTTCACTTATAACATTCTTCATACTTTTAATTTCCTCAATTTCTCTTATTTCTTGACTGTTAAAACTACATTATTTACCATGTTTTCCACCTCATTGTCATAAAATTTTTGACATTATGCTTTAATATTATATTAGAGCTGTCTGGCAGCGCAATTATTGATCTGTGTATTAAAAAATTAAATAAAGTAAAATATGTTGTCAACTCTCATGTCGCATCGCAACAAGAACTGCCATCGATTCCAAAAATTCCATCAATTCGCGATTGTCATCTTTTACGTCAAGTAAAAATTATTTCTTTTGTATATACTTCACATTAAATAAATTAAAGTTTTAAAAATAATTGGATTCACTTTATAATTTGTAAGTTATTTCTAATTGTAAAATAATTTCCATTACCTGCCTAATATTTACATCAATTTATTTGGATTTTGTTTTAATTCAGTAACAAAAATAATGGAAAGAATTTAGAATTTAAATTACCTTTCCTTAATATTAGCTTTCCTCAGAACTTTTCCAACTAACAAATTTGAAAATACACTTTTTCAGATTATCTTAAAGTTCTTTCTTAAATTTCTTTAAGATCATATTTTTGTATCGAAAGAAAGAATATTTGTACTTAGGAACATCTAGGAACATTGTTGGATAAAGGCGAAGAAAAATAATATCTTCAATATTATGATGCAAATGCATTTGTTATTATACTTTTTCTCTTTTAGGACATGTAATTTCCTCGCATAGAACCAGCATACAAAAAAATATTTACACTATTAAAAAATACGTAAAACAATAAGAAATAAATCATTTAACAGTGTTTATAAACAACATTTTGGTGATTTGGGCATGTTGAAAGAAATGAATGAGAAAAGAATGGTAAGAAAGATATGTAACGCAAGTGTTGACGATGCCACAAAGAGAGGGTGACTGCGGAAGACGTGGCACGACAAGATTAATCAATTACTGGAAGATGATACTGTTAGAAGCCTCAACAACTTTCGAGCTAGCATGCGAAGATGTATGAATGTGGATGAGGCGAGAGTTGTGTGTCAGGACAGAAGAGCGTAGCGCTCTATTCTCTTTGCTCACCCCCACGGAGAAACGGCGCGATGATAAGTAAGTATAAACAACAGCAGAATGAAATCGCTTTGGATGCTGGGATGTCTAAAGGTGACATAAAATGATTAAAAAATATATTAATTTTTCAAATGCAATGATATTTTATTGTTAAATTGGTATATCAGAACATAAATCCTTGATCCATTTTAAAGGTAAACTAAAAATTACCACCGGAACATGAACACGGAATTTCCATTTCCAGTAGGCTGCTTTAATGCAAAAAGTCATAATAACTATACGAATTATATAAACTTTAAAAATATCCTTAGGTTTTCACGGCCGTTCAGAATCTTCTGTGTATAGTTTTCTGGGATATTCTGCCGTGTATATGTGACCTCTCTGGCCAACGTTTCGGATCCCATTGCAGGGTCCATCATCAGCCCTGACGATGGACCCTGCAATGGGATCCAAAACGATGGCCAGAGAGGTCACATATACACGGCAGAATATCCCAGAAAACTATACACAGAAGATATATAAACTTTAGTTATTATTTTATAAGAAACTTGTTTTATTTCAAATATCTATCTTTATTTTGTAACTATGTGTATTTTTCAATGCGTAGGTAGGTAGGTAGGTACCTTCATATTTTCTTTCTACGTTTCAAAGTTATTTATTATGATTTAAAGTTAAAATAAAATATAATTTAATTTGATAAAATATACATCCGTATTCTGAACTAAGTAATATTGCTATTTCTGTATCTTGACAGTTATTGTGTAACATTGTGACGCCGTTTTTTTGATGTCTTATGTTTGACAGGTTTGAAATTAATGAATTCAATCAATTAGAAAGCTCATTATTCGTACTTGTGAATCACTTAACGTTTGTTTACGTTTTAGAGCTTTCTGATTGATTGAATTTATTAATTTCAAACATGTCAAACTTAAAACATCATTGGCGGCAATACAATGTTATACATATCTGTCAAGACTGGGATAAAGATCTGACATCAGAATAGCACAGATAATTTTGAGATGATAAAATGAAAAAATATTGGTTAAAATATTATGAATGAAATGAGTAAAGAAATAATAATTTGGGCGGCACAGGTATCAAAGTATATTACAATTGAGAATTTACTATAATTAGATAAAAATATTATGTAAGTCATAGACTTTAAAGTCGTAAGAGCAGACTGGAACCTCTCCCTTATGTCGCACAGCATGAGCCTTCTCACAAGCCGACCACACAAGCCATTCAATTTGAAGATTTATTTAAAGCAACAGTTTTCCCTGTCTTCGGCCATGATAGCAAACCCCTTCACGTGCGCGTCTCCCCGCGAGCCTTCCCAACCCTTATCCAAAATGTCATTGCCTGTGTCCGAAATAACTTTTAAGGGCACTTAACATTCCAAAGGCAAACATTTAAGGGACACATTCAATTCCACGTCCACAAGTGACATTGTGTTCTCGGTGCTGGCGAATCCGCAGCGAGCTTTAGGAAACCCATTTCTAAGCTTTTAAATTGCGTCCATGTAAGTTAATAATTGTAAATACGTACATTTTGCTTTAGCCACAAATGATTATTACTTTATTACCCCAAATATTAAATAGATTTTTAGTAGACTTTGAAGATTTGAAGTAATTTTTGTATAACATTTTAATATGTAGGTATACTTTTTATATAACATGTAATGCCAACTATACTTCAGATGAGAGGTACCATATTCTACGCGAACGTGATAAAGATGTTGACTTTAAATGCTTATCAAAAGCTGGGAACCGTCTTGCATTAACGGAAAAATGATTTCTATTGTATGAAATTGAAAATCGTGTTTTATCCCGTCTCTGCAATTTCGAAAAGTGTCTGCAATAATAATTCAATATTGTACAACAGCGTTCCGACCAAATGTCCAGTGACTTTGTATGTAGTAAAAGCTTAAGTTATTGTACGAGTAGTGTTTTCATTTGCCTCCCAAACTCACGTCCCGTGTATTTTAAAAGCATTATAAGATGAAAAAAAATTATCATATTAATGAAGAAAATGACACCTAGTTTTCAAAACCTTTCGCTAGGCAATTATAAACTCAAGTGATTATATAAACAAATTTCATAAAAATGTTGGTTTTAAAATATTTATTTTATACATTATTCTGAAGGTTTATGCAACATAAAATGAGAAAAAATTAAGGAATTTCATTAATAATTATGTTTTATAACTCAAAAAGCTGCCTGGTCAATGGATCAACTGCTGAACTAGTGGATTATTTAGATAGATGCGTATACGTCCTCACTAATTAAAATGAGCGCTTGTCCTATACAAACTAAGTTTTCCCCCTAGACGAGACCCTGGATCAAGCCTCCGTCACTTGTTACCAAGATTCTTTTTCTGTTTTACTACAAGCAAGAATTACACCGTTAAAAAACCAAGCGGGTAGCTCATCCGCAGTCTTTAAGAACAAATTTATAAAAGAGCTGGTTTCAATCCTTTCAAAAGATTTTCAAATGTCGACACGACATTTTAATCCCACTGAATACAACCAGACACCATCTGTAAATGGCAAATTAAAGCAATTGAAATATTTGCCGGGAAGTAATCGACCTGCAAGTTTGCAATTTTCGATCAGAAAAATTCAATCACCCACTAACTTATATACCGACACATATGATAATTCTTTCAAATCTATACACAATTCTTTAACATAATAAAGGATTATAGTTTTTTTAAATATTAGGTCCTTACATATGAAATTGGCGTTTAGTATGGGAGGAACATAAAGCCGATTTTTTTTTTATAATATATTTATTTAATCAAAGTATGTACCATTGCTATCTATGCACTTTTACCATCTCATAGGTAGTTCATCGATCCTTTTACTAAAAAAACCATTCGGACGGGAATCAATAAAATCTTTGAAGGTGATATGGACTGCCCCATTGGACTTGAATTTTTTCCTTTGCAAATTTCGAAAAAAATGGTAATCTATTGGGGCAAGGTCCGGAGAGTACGGTGGATGTCTTAGACATTCCAATTGAAGCTCCTCTAATTTGGTAGCCGTCTGTTGTGCAGTGTGTGGTCTAGCGTTATCATGAAGCAGCAGTGGCCTAGAGCGATTAACCAGCCTCGGTTGTTTAGCAGCTAGCTTTTCCATCATGGTTTGCAGTTGCTGACAATAGACATCTGCCGTAATCGTCTGGCCAGATTTAAGAAAGCTGTAGTGAACGACACCAGCACTAGTCCACCAAACGCTCACAAGTAACTTTTTTGGAGTCAATTTTCGCTTGGGGCATGGTTTGGCTGGGTCGGCAGGGTTCAGCCATTGCGATGAGCGCTTCCGATTATCGTACAGGATCCACTTTTCATCACAGGTAATGATTCGATTTTAAATCCCTTCATTATTGTGCCGGTTGAGTAATGCAACGCAGCAGTCAACGCGCGTTTGTTGATTTGCTTCACTCAATTCGTGAGGTACCCACCTTTCAAGCTTTTTCACCTTACCAATTTGCTTCAAGTGGATTAAAACAGTTTTATCACTAACACCGCAGCCTGCAGCTAACTCGGATGTGGTTTGCGATGGATCCGCTTCCACAATATCCTTCAATTCTTCATTATCAACTTTGGTCTCCGGCCGTCCACGGGGCTTGTTCTGCAGGTCGAAATTTCCAGAACGAAAACGTTGGAACCAAAAACGCACTGTGTTTTTTTTGCGGCACCGTCGCCATACACATCATTAATCCTTCGAGCCGTTTCTGCAGCACTGGTGTCACGGTGGAACTCGTACTCGTAAATAACGCGATATTTCAAGTTTTTCATTTTGTAAACTGAGTGACGCAAAGAAAAAAACAATTGAGGAAAAAACAAATGAATTATAATTTTCAAAACACAAATACATGAGTAAATAGCTGTATAAATTTGGATTTGGAATTCCTAACCAAAGAGAAGATATTTGAGATCAAATTTGCCAGTACGGCAAAACGCCAATTTCATATGTAAGGACCTAATATATAGGGATAAGTAGAATCTATTTATCATCAAATACTTTACTTACATGTTTGATATAAAATATACCAAGAGTGTTTGTCCCGTGGTTTGCGAACCTACCGAGTAATGTTTAAAGTTTGGTTTAAAAAGTGCCGACACCATTTATATAGATGAGCACCTTTAGCTTAGTACATAAAGTTTTACCTTTGTGTTTATTAAACAATCTCTTAACCAGAGTGCATGATCATTTAGATTGTTTAAAGACTACAATCAATATTAAATTAACAATCCTTGACTTTGCGAACAATTGTAATCAAATGTATATCGTCAAGATATTCTAAATATTTCTGTATTTTAATACAATGGTTAGGGATCAGTAGATTCTATTTAAAATATATTGATTGTTTTATTTGTATTATTATGTATCTTATTATATTATTTGATTAATTACACCTACATGTTTCGGAAAAACCTTTCCATCATCAGGGTGTTATATGCTGTGACGAAATAATTACGCAGTAAAGTAATAATAATAAACATCGCGATTAAGTTCAGTACTGCCCATCACTAAATGTGTGTCCCATCACTAGGCCGGACAAGTCTATTTAAACTCGAGCGCGGGAACAAAGGCTTTTTTTGTTATCAAGACCATCTGACCACCTATTTACAGGGGTTCAGGGGTACATTGGACGACTTACGACCTGGTAAAAATTCCATCATTGACCCTCAAGGTTGGATTCTGCAGACCTAAAGGTATTTTATCTAATATTATTGTATATTTTTGTAGAACCCCTGTATCACTATGATGATTTACTGCTACGGCGCTGTACATCTGCGGCCTTTTAATATTTTTCTTTATATAATATAAAGATCTTTGATGCGTAGTGCCACTCAACTTCATTGTGTTAATGATGTTGAGTAGCTTCTAAAATGGACTATGATCCGTTATTTTAAATAGCAAGCAATAAAACTAAAAATTAATGCTAATATTTAATGTTGTAATTCAAGTGCATTTTTAACCAAAACTCTCCCACGTACGGAGAGTCAAATCCATCACGTAATATAATGCAATAAACTGCAATCATCATGATTTAAATAAAATAATAAGACATCAAGATTAAAATTCCCCCACGAGTAAATGCTACTGAGGAATAAAACGGTGTTAACAATTCTAGAACAGATGTTTCGTTTTACGAACCTTAATATCATGCAACCAATGAAAATAAATAAAAACCTAATATTAAAACTAATAACCACACGAGAATGTAGCTGAGACGGATGGCGGACACAGAGAAGGAGATGCGGAACTGAGATAGCCGATCCGGGGATCCAGCTGCGCGAATAACTGGCATCTCCGCAAACGTGGTCCAAGAGTATGCCGGTTAAATCAACGCAAATAACGAAGATAAAAATATACGAAATTCGAGTCTGGTGGCGTTTGATTCTCTCTTAGATGTGACGTCGTGATTTGTACATCCAGGCTAAAACATTTTATATTGTGAATCTTGTACTAACCTTGATCATAGGTTTTTAAAATGTTGCTACTGAATATCGTACATAAATGTCTAGTATAGAAATAGTTAGCGGCGGAACTTCAAATTATTAAGTAAGAAGGTAGATATAGGAATAGTCAGAATTTATGAATTTCGATTGTCAATGTGTTATTCATAATAAACTGTATCAATAATTACACTTTTTTCAGTTCCCCGTGTTAATCCAAGATCCAGCCTAGTAATTTCATAAACCTTAATAAGTATGTATCATATTCTAGCTTATTGAGTCTTTATTCATAACATTCTGATCGAAATCATGATACCTAACCCTGCATCTCATGCCACGCTGACTAGCCGGTCAAGGAGGTTTTGTATATCTGACTTCTGGCGTGACTCTTAGTAATCCTCTAAAATGCGCAAGGAGCAGATTCCTAATATATCGCAAAATTAATAACCTTTCAGTTTGGCGATATTTCTTTATCGCGAGGTAGACTTCCAGTTTGGAGCTCCATGAGTCCTGGGGCGAGAAGCGGGAAGCTTACCACGCAGAATAATTAACCTTCCAATATATATTTTTTTAAATGTCAATCTACAATGCTGCCGAATCAATTGAAAAAAAATCTATTTATACCAAAAGCTACTTAAATGTCAGTAATAATACCACAAGTTTTAATCGGTTATACGAGGGTACATTAGGACAACATAAAAATAAAAGGTACTTAATATCAATTTTTCATCAATCAATTTTTGTTTTTTACACTTTATATAGTAGTCAATTTAAATCAAGATTTTTCTCATAGACTAACTCTATAATTGCGTTATGAAACGAAAATGCATCGACGTGATGACCTAAACCCTATTTGTGCTCCTACTTCTATCTTTAAGGGCATAACATATATTATTTTACACTTACCGATAGGGATTCTAGCAGGGCTCACGAAGAACTTCGTAAAGAAGCCAACGTAGATTAAGAATGAAAATCATCATCACTCTTGGCACTACAACCCTTGGTGGGTCTTGGCCTCTTCAATAATCTTCCTCCACTCATGTGTCTAGTGTCAGCTCTCTCCAGTTCCGAAGCTCTTAAGCTCTAGTTAAGAATGAAAATATGATTGCTAACATAAATAAAATGAGTATTTTTATGAAGTATTCAAATAAAGGTAGACTTATTATAGGGATAAAAGTATTTTTCAATTACGTTATAAAGATAAGGGGTTTGTACCTACTTAAATAATGCGTCTACCCGCACGTAAAAACAACTCGACCGTGACTGATTACAGAAATGTCATTGATTTTCGCTTTCGCTAGGAATACCCGTGTGTGTAAAAATTGAGTAATTTCATAATTATAACGAAAGAAAAATTTTGTTCTGAAAACTTGAGAGCAGTTAAAAACTGAAAATAAAAAATGAATCAATATATATCATAGATGTCTCACAGAGACAAAACTATATTTTTATGGGAAAGTAGGTATAAAAGTCTTTGGGTGTACATAGGGCTTACGACCTATCGTACGCTTGGCTTACGTGATCACTTTACACTATGTAACATTCGCCATTTCCACCCATGATAGAATATATACCATATCTACTAATTTTTGAAAGTTGTATATATATTTAAATTATGCGCCACGTTTCACATATGAGTTGTAACTATCCTCCACGCGGCCGGCACCATAGCTTTTTCATTCCCCTTGAATGACTACATGTCGCTTCTATAGTTGATTTTGGAATTTGATAGCAATATACTTTATCTGTGTAAGGAAATTCATCAGAATTACCAGCATTATACTAGGATACGCCAGAAATATTTTTTTATTTTTTTTTCATAAATCTCTCAGAAAAATACACAGAAAAATATACGACAAAATATATAATTGCCACCGAAATTAGAACCCTAAACTTTCTCTTAGAGAATTTGCTACCAGTTTCAATTGTATTAATAATCATTTGTAACATTTAATCTGATAGATATCCTTACTCCGCTCGTTGTCTAACTTTGTCATATTATTTTAAAATGGCGGCTGATCAAATATTGGAACTAGAAAAATCGTAAAAAATACACACACTATACTTGTTGAATACAGTGTGTGTATACACACTACACTTGAACTACAGGTATAGTTGAAATATACTTGATTCAGCCAGTTCCATAAGCAATATTATTTATAAAAACTTCGTAATATAATACAGCCATTCGACGATATTTTTAACTGAATCTCAGAAATGAATTCACTATATTAAATTATATTATATTAGAAGAATACTTTGATATTATGATGGCATTTTACCTTATGGGCACTTTAAAATCCACTTTGTGGATTCGTAGATGTATTTCTCTTATACATATATATTTCTTGAGAAATACAGAGATATATGTAGATCATCCAGATCTTACTGCTGATGGTTTTGCGGGGGAAGAGAGGGGAATCATATTCAAATCTAGCAAACCTACACCTTTCCATAAATTGAGTCACTTTCCAAATCTCGGTATTCAATTCACCGTGTAGATGATATTCAAATCATTGTATATGCGATATATTCTTGAACGGAGAGCGAATCTATCAGATATTCATATACATCTTTCAATAACCATTATGCACAAATAAATTTTTTGAATATTATTTCATCTGAAAAATCGTTTTTCGTATTAATTGAGTCAGTCAAATTCCGAACCAAACTCGCAGTTCTGAAATCTCTGGACAAGATTTCGACGATCCCGAAATGGCTCATTTTTTCATTCATTTTTTATTTTTTAAAATGGCCAAAATTATGTAAGAAAATTTGATCACTCCAGGTATTTCACCGACATCCTGTCACATATATATTCCTGTTGCCTTTAACACTCGCTTGATGTATTTTTTACACCATCCTCTCCTTGTTCAAACGTTCTATCTAACCAAATCATCAGATAAATCAAACATTAAAGGGTGGTTCCGTTAAAAGCTACAACAACCGAAGAGAATGCATGAGAAAATTTATGAAGGAGATCCAGGCAAAAGTGGTGTGCCATGACAGAAAAGTGCGTCGCTTATCCTCAATGCCTACTCTTTTGGGGAAACGGCGTGATGATTAGTTAGAATTTCTCATAAGACTGTTAATTAGTAAGTACAGTCTTAGTCTAAGCTATCTCCTGCAAAGTAATAGATTTGCGAATAGAGTACCTGCGGATAGAGTAATAGGGCACGTCGATTAGAATAGAAAAAAATGCAAATAATAATGCGAGTTAATTGATAAAAAGTCAATTGATAAAGTTACAATGAACAACAGCGGTCTGTCTCGATATAATGGTAGAAAAAGGCCAGAGGCAACATGCGCGCGACCTTATAAAGCATTTGCTCTCTCTTTCATGCTCTGTCTCTTTCATGCTCTGTCTCTTTTAGGCGTTGCGACATACCTACGTCCCTCAGATCTATTACATTTAGCATATTGGATATAATACATAATAAAGTAGAGATCCCAGTAGTAAAAATTTCGAATATCCATCCGTAACCATAACTAGAATTCAGTAGCTGATGTCATTCCATTTTTTAATTAGTACCTATCCTATTTTCATTTTATTAAATGCAATGAAAACATTATTCCGTTTTAAAATTAGTATAACATCAAATAGTACACATAAAAGTTTACATTTTACATTAATTTCCCAATACCATTTCTCAATTCGACTAATTAATGTATACCTAACTTATAATGAATAATTATTTAATTTAAGTAGGTACCTAAAGTTGAAATTCAAAAATAAATATTCCGACATTGTTGACTGATTATAACTAGTTTATAATAAAATTCATTATGAGACTAATGACACATGACATTTAATTTTATACTTTACTACAAAAGATGTGATATTGTTGTTAAATAATATTTATATAAGAAATATATAAAAGATTTGTAAAACAGAATCGTGCTTACTGGTAGTAAGCACGGTTTCTAAATTAGCTCTAGAGATTAAATAAACGATCTCAGAATCACGTACATGTAAGCATGGTAGTCTTCGCGAACTTTATATCAGTTTGTCTGAAAACCTATATCGTAGATATAGAACAAATTTTATACCATTATCATTTTATGAAGTCACTCGTAAAACTAATTCAACTGCACTTCTCATTAAATTATTGATTCGCATATATTATTCTCATTAACTTAATAATTTTATTAAAACTGATTTGTTTTAATTATCACACAAAAGAATCTTATGAAGAGATTTAAAGCTTTAAAATATCAAATAAACTGTCCAAAGAATCAAAATGTTTTCATCTTTTCATTCATTCATTCAAATATTTCTGCAAAACCAATTGCTTAACGTACGCTCAGTATAAAATAAATATATATAAAATCTAGATGGATTGGTGAAAATAGTGCTAATACAGGATTACAAGAGAATAATTTTTATCTCGAGAGATAAAAATTTCCGCCATGGACGAGCTCTATAAGAATTTTTTTCAGTTCTTATCTTATTACACGCTCACTTAACTCTGGAGTACTTATATCCATGTATAAAGTTGACGCGTCCAAAATGAAATGAGATTTTCCTCCTTTTTGTCTTTTTTCATCATGTATGTGACTGTTTCATCACGTTGTTTGATGCCTGTATCGATAAATTTTTATTTCCAAAAATTTACGATTCTCGCAAAAATGCTAAAAAATTCAAACTCACTACTATAGACTATAGACAAAACTTTATGACAAGTATTGTTTGACTCGTACACAACAAATAGTATGCGCTGGGCACGTCCGTTCGTGTTGGGAACTTGTCGCCTAGTGAGGTCTGGCAAGTCAAAATCTAAATTTGAATATTTCATTTATTATTATTACCCTTATTACCCTTAATGTCTTTTGGGTATTTCGTATTGAGTATTGGGTATTCCAGGGCATTGTTAGCCTTAATGGCGTTTGATTGACTCCTTGTGATGCGCTTTGTACTCGACGGTGTGTCCATTGTGTCGACATTGATCGTTTTTATTTTATTGGTTATTGCTCGTTATTATATTATTATTATTATTAATATTCAAATCTGATGCCATTCTTTGAATAAGGATCCAAACCTCCATGACATCGCCGCTTGCACTAGAGAGTTGGTGCTGTGCTCCAGCTTCAGATTAAGGCCAGCAATACGATTTCTCAGGAGCGGGACGAATCCATGAACACGGCCTTTGGCAAACAATATTAAATTATTTTGATATTTTTAAAAAATAATTTATTTTTTTTATTTTGATAAAAAAAAAATTTTTTTATTATTATTTTTATTTCAATTATTATTTAAAATTTTAATATTTTTTTTATAACATTTACACATCTTATTACATTAACCACAATTAATCAAAGTGATTTACTCATGCCTGGGTATTTTGTGATGTGTTTCGCTTCTTAATTGGACCTTTTGGCCTGCTGAAGCGCAAATAAAAAAATATTATTTATTTTCAAAACATGATTATAAACACATATGCAAATCGTATAACCCTCGTATTTGTAACAATAAAGTCTGTACAAAAAATCTCACTATCCTCTAAACTTGATCGATTAATGACAGAAAAATATTATAAATATATTTTTTGTGAAAATTGATTACGATTTAAACGGTTATTAAATTATTTTTGAAATGCTGTCTAAGAACTTTATCTTTTCGATATGAATGAATTTCGAATGTTTCTATAACACGACAAATATCGTTAATTTAAAAATTTATAAAAAATATTTGTTTACTGAAATACTCTATGTACAGTTTGCCCTTATTGTTTCTCGTGATATTAATATTAATGATAATAAAGGTGAAGCAAACATAACGAAAGAAGTACTTTTACGAGTGCAGTGTCTATAAAAGTATGAGCAATAATTCTCCGTAAATTCGCGACAGTACTCTAGGGTTGAAAGAAAGAAAAACCTACGTCCACTAAAACTGTATTATACAATTCGTATTTCAAAAACACATGTACAGAGAGGCGGGGGTGTGTTAAAACATTTACACCGGTACGAGTAAAGGTGAGGGAATAAAAATACAAAAATAGGGTAGAAATATCATCAGCGTGAAACAAAAAAGCTGTGGGTGGAAAACGTGACGGAATAATATTCCGGGAGCTTTGCAACATGGCGCCGGAACGACAGAATGTTTACATCAATCTATGGCTATACAGAGAAGATTCAATTGTCTTGTTCTTTTTATTTGTCCCGTAAATGGAAAGTTGTTTGGTTACCTCGAGGTAGCGCGAAAGCAACTGAGTGCTAATGTATGTCGGCTGGCGTTTGCGATCCATTTATATAAAAATGCCTTTTCCTTTGATAAGTTATCTGTATCGCTCAGTTTGTTAATTGTTTTTGAAGCGTTTAGTCGGCAAATAGTATACGTCGTGCTTATGTATATATATATATGATAGTATACGGTTAATGCGTTTGAAGTATTCATTAACCATATTAACTTTTTACGACAAAGAGACGGCCCTCGTAGCCAATTGGGCATGACACTGGCTTTCTTATATCTTATTATATCACAATTAAACTATGTGATTTACTCAAGCCTGGGTGTTTTGTTTTGCTTCTTTAATTGAGCCTCTTACCTTTTTTGAAATTAAATTTAGTAAAATTAAAAAAAGAAAAAAAAGTAAAATTAAAAAAAAAGTATTTAAATATAACTATCTTCTGGTTTGTGTTTTCTGGGGTATTTTGCCTCTTTTCTATGATCTTTCTGCCTGACGTTTTAGATCCCATTGTAGAATTCATCAATTATGACTTGTTGTGGTTTAGTACTGGTTCGCAATACCATGTCGGCAGCATGGTGAAACGCCGTCGTTGAAATGCAAAATGATGGCCTATTTTATCGCACACACACTTTATCGCAGTCTTACCAGTCGAGGTTATATACACACTGTCTATTTCCCTGTGGTCTCGATTCTTCGCTGATCTCAGCAAGTCCTCAACTTTTGCATTTATTCCAAATACCATCTTGGTATCTCGTTTCTTGAAAACTCTGGCAATTCTGTCTCTAACGTTTTAAACAAAAGGTAGAAAAGCGATGCC
This sequence comes from Agrypnia vestita, assembly GCA_016648135.1. Lineage (NCBI taxonomy): Eukaryota > Metazoa > Arthropoda > Insecta > Trichoptera > Phryganeidae > Agrypnia > Agrypnia vestita. Next base: position 19,607 of record JADDOH010000975.1, on the reverse strand, counting down.
TCTGCACTGAGATTCTGTTTCCGAGGCGATCAGACCTCTCTCTTGTGATGTGCTGAATCAGTTGCTTTTGATGACCATTGCCTTCTACGCGTTGCCAAGTGCTTTCATCTACTGTTTTAGACATCTGTCTTGACATATCCGTTTTGCCCTCAAGCCTAAGTTTCCACAAAACATCTTTTTTGTGCTAGATGATGGTGGAAATTCGCCAGTTAATAACGGTTTATGTGGGTCGGTTTTCTATAGACTCAGTGTCCGAAACATCCATCCCTGTTCTTTGTAACTTCGAAGTAAGTTTGTTTTACGATATTTTTTATTTGTTTTAGGCCGGAGCCACACTACGTTGATTTTCCGCCTCGTTTCTTCAGTTGCGGAACGCTTCTACATTTCTTTCCATACAATATGCGCTTATCAAACACACTGCGCGGATGATCGGTCGACCCATTTGCTTTGCCGATTTTACGCAACGTCGATGGAAAAGACTCGACGAAAGATACGCGCAGTGTGGCGCCAGCCTTAAATGCTATTTCTAATTATTAAATGTATAATTCATATTACTATAATCCTATTTTTTTGTATTTAAAATATCTAAATCCTTTTAATATCAAAAGTTTGCTTTATTCCAAGGATGATTGGCAAAGTCAGAATAGACATTGCTATTTAAACATCTTAAGTGTTCTTTAATTCTAATTTCAAAATATAAAAATGATTGTAATCATTACAAATTAATTTTAAATACCAGATTTTTTTAAATATCATCCATATCCTTATTATTTATTATATAATTCTTCAATTTATAGTTTAATTTAATTAAAATTTTATTATAATTTTAAAAATTAAGATGTTTATATATAAAGACATTTGATTAGCTTGTTAGTCTAGTAATTAACGCACTAGCTTAGTCTTCTCGTGTAGTCGGAAGTTCTAGCCTCCTTCGAGAAAACCATCAAATTAGTCATATTTTCATTGCACGAGCGTTAAATTTAATTTGAAATTAGTATATGACGTGTTTTTCTTGTATGCATTTTTATTTATTTTTTAAATTGACGCAAATAATTATAATGTTAATGTATACAACTTAACTGGGAAAGCAGTCTTCCAGCAATTGAATTTTCGAGATTGATTTCCTGGTGGTTATTTTTTGAACGATAGATTTGTTATTTTCTTCTTACTAGATAACTGTTCACAATAGTTTGATATGTTTAAAGTTCTAGAGAAAATTGTATTATTATTTTTTTTTACTTTTACGATTTAACAGCCCAATGACAGCGAAACATATCACAAAACACTCAGGTTTGAGTAAATCGCGTAGATTATATTGTGACCTCAGCGGGAATCGAACCCGGAGCCCTCGGTGCGAGAAGCCAATGTCATGCCCACTATGCTACGAAGGCCATCTGGTATATTATTGTTGTTACCTGTTTAAAAAATGAAGTCATTTTATTGTATTATGTATTGTAAAAACAAAAAAAATATGTTTATTTCTTAAATTCTTTTAATGTTATTATTATGTTGTTTAATTATCTCAATTCAATAATTGAAAATTAAAATTTTAAAACATGTTTAAATATTTGTAAGTCGCTTAAATTTTGTTCACAGAATAAACTTTATTATGTGTTTGATTTTTTGGTATTGTAGAAAGCGATAAAACAATAAAACAAAATTCTTCCGATTCATTTGACAATGTTAAAATCCGATTACATTTGACAATGTCTGCCGAAAGGAAAACTACAGGTATTTTTTTGTTATTTTTCAGCCATTTCCGCCATATACGTGTCGACATTTCAATCGAGAAACAATCACCGGAAGCGATCCAGAGGAAACAGAAGTCGACCGGAAACGCACACCTTCACCTCCAGGCGGAAGGATTCTGGTTTCAGAGTTTCCTGTCTCGAGGCGGGAAAGCTCAGTGATGATGTAACACCAGATGTTCAGATATCTATCAACTTCTCGAGAAAAATGTAAGTATCTCTTCTTAGCAAAACGTTTTATTGTACATGGTTCATTTGTTCAGTAATCACATTCACAATGGATTCTTGTTAAATACTAAAATAGTGTTTTTACTGAATTATTATTCTTCAAAAAATAATATATATAAACGTAACTAGGCATAATTTATGTATCTTTGACGTAATAATGAATAAAACAGGTATTGGTTTTTATATATAGGTATGTTCTAAGAACACAGTTACTGAATTTCATCCCATAGGGATCACCTCATGCAGGTTGTAAGCCCTGGGCCATCGTTGAAAAATACTTCTACACGCGTTCTTTACATTCATAAATTCGTCTCAGTGTGACGTCTTTAAATTATCTTAACTAATTCAGGTATCAGGTAATATCAATTTTGGATTATATATATATAGATATAAATATAATATTATACGTAATGTGGACTTTGAATAAGTGAAATCAAGTCGACAAGCTTGAAGTATTTACACTAGTGATGTAACGAATATTCGCATTCGCATTCGCGAATATTCGCATATTTTTGCATATTCGCATTTGCATTCGCAAATTTAGAGCGAATGTTTTGCGAATATGAACATCAGAAAAAAACATAATATTAGGTTAATAAAAAATCCATTAATTTCTTATTTTTTTATTATTAGAAAAAGTAACTTTACCTCGTAATCACATTATCAGTCTTCGGTTTACTTTATAATTTGGCATTATTTATTTACCATCTACTTCATCATTGGGTAATAAAGCTTAAGATTCCAGATCACTACTAAATAACAATTAACTTCTCATTAGCTTAGAAAACAAAAAATGTAATAATGCAATGTAAAAAACAAAAACAAATTCTTCTCTGAAACTTTTATCAGTCTTTACATAAGTTTTTAATGTTAGGTACTGATCATCTTCTTGAATGAAACTAAAAACAAAAACTATGTACTTCAGTTACAAACTATAAATAATTTATGTTTTATCAGAAAACACTTTAAACAAACAAAAACAAAATTATTCTTTATGCTTCTTTAGATCAACACGGAAATTCTCGGAACAAGATGCAAACGGAACGCGCCTCACGCGAAACTGAGCCGCTAAGGCCCGGTTGTTTCAAGTTCGATCAAAGTAAGCGGTCGATTAAAACATAGATTTTTACGAAAACGGATCGTTTGATTGGTGGAGAACGCAAAAATCTATGCTTTAAAAGAACGCTTACTTTAATCCAACTTGAAACAACCGGCCCTAAGCCACACATAATTGGCGCCAAATTAAAAAAAAACTCGATATTCGTAATCGCATTCGCATTCGCTCAAAAAATGACATTCGTTACATCACTAATTTACTCAGTCATCAATAAATATATAAATAATTGCTGATACTCTCAATTATAATGTCGCTGGTTGTGGCTGTGGGAGGCAAATGAAAACACTGAAAATTAATTAGCGATATATTCATTAATGATTAATTAATTATTCAATGTGCAAAGCCACTTAACAATTAAATTTTAATTAATTAAGTTTTACTCGATTCTTTAAGTCACACTATTTTGTAATATATCATTAGTATATGAAACCACTATTATCGCTGGGTAACACTTTATTTATAACTTGTAAAACATTCAATTCTGACACGCAGTGTTTATCGTATTTATTTATTTCGCTACTTTGCTGAGCACTCGCCTGAGCGAGTCTATCGCTTCACAATTTCACTGGGCTCATCTGCCAGTCGTGCAACGCGTACTTCGCACTGAACGATCTGTCAAAACACGACTCTCTCCAGTGGCCTAGATTCGCGCTATTTATACCCAAACGCTGGTAAATTCGACGTTTCAAGAAGATTATTTTCCTTTCTAGTGTTAAGAAGAAGGTTCCTGTCGCTTCCAGGCGTTCTAGTCGTTTCCCGAAGGTTGTAGAAAATTGTAGACCGTTCCAGATCCTGCGATAGTGTTGTGATATATTACAAGGTATTCGGACCGTGCGTTATTCATTCTACATATCATTCCGTGATAATCGTAACACAACAAAAACGATCAGATTTGCTATGACAAAATACATAGACGTCGAATTTTACGATTTTTTTATTTTATTTTAATAAATACATTTTTTTTACAGTAAAGATAGTGACTGTTTTTTGCAATGGCATTTCTCTTCTACGTGAGTAATACAACTCGTGAATAAGAGAGGAGTATCATTACATTTAATGTATTAAATAGTAAGTGGTACATAAATGTATACATATAAGAAGAAAAAAGTAACTAATATGCGAAAATTATAATGCATTTATGTGGAACAACAATAAAAAACTAACAATTAGCAAAAAATCAAAAAATGAATATTGTAAAGAGAACGATATATGAAGAAAAACCATTATTTATTTATTTTAAATACTAGCAACATTAAAATCATTCATCATATTTATTCCTATGCGGCATGTCTCCGTGACGATAATTGTTTTTTTATAATTTTGAGTGAATTTTCTGTTTTGTAAAATTCTGTTAATTTTCTTTTTATTTTTTCTTGACATCCTACCACAACAGTCCCAAAAAATCCATACGATACAGGCATGTACGACTTTTTATCAGCTAGAACTGAAAAAGATATTTTCTCAAATCAAATAAAATTATTTTCCCTGTATTCAATCATTACTTTGATACCTGAAATATTTTCAAAAAATAATTCTTCCAGAAGCATGCCTGCACGTTTCTATAGAAATTCATTTAAAGATCGTGGTAGCGAACGTGCGGATACACCGACATAATGAACCAGGATGCTGCTCAATCGCCGTTACTTCTCGTTTTGAAAGTTTTATATATTTTAACAGAGAAAACAAAGAACAATAAGATGAATTATTCATCGCTATTGTTTCACGTTTCCATTGACTGAATACCAACATTAATCTGGTTAATTACGGTATATCCTCAAAACAAATTTAATATCCTGGCAGCCATGGCATGTAGCCACTATAAAAAATCCACGCTGGACAAATTGCTTTCTCATGTTACAAGTGGCTACAAGCCTGTGCTGGAAAGCAAACACAAATAATTTATAAATGTTCTGTGAAATTGAAAAACGGTTTTGAATTTATAATTCACGCGGTATCCACTGAACACAATTTCCGCTGAAACTAGGAAAAATACAATGTTTCAAAACAACATAGATAGAAACCCGGTACAAACACTTTTTATAATAGTTTATTTCGTTTTCAATATTGCTGTCCATTAAAAGGTTTTACCGATTTTTGAATAAAAAATAGTTATCGATTTTGGGCAGTTTTATAAATATTTTTAAAATTCTCGATATAAATAATAAAAATAGTTGCACCCGGTAGAACTTCTCTCACTTACTAGCCAGCACGAGCGCCCGTTCCGCGATGTAACTTTGAAGAATAACTTCGTGTAACTTTAGGAGTAACATTGTTTTAAACTTCTGAAAATTTAGTTAATGAATACTATAATAGGTTACGAATAATGTGTGTATATTGCTTAAGTACCATCTTTGTAATATCCTAACCTGCCTTCATTTAAATGTCTTGAACTTGCTAGTCATGTAGTTTTTAAGTGTAAAAAAAATCTACTTATTTTACTTAATTTTATACTTCGAATAAAATTGCTCGCCTAACGTTGCTCGCCGCATTATTGCTCGCCAGGAAAGTTGCTCGCCAACAATTGCTCGCCACCAGATAACCTAACCTAATCTATATAAATTCTTTTAGTTGACGAAAATTGTTTGGAAATAATAATCGAAAATATATTTATAAGTTTTTCAAAAAAAATGTTTCTTTATCATGTTAAAAAGATCTTACATATTCTGCAACTATTCTGGCAAGCAATTGTGTGGTGAGCAATTATGGGCCAGCGACTGAGGGCGAGTTATTGTTGGTGAGCAATTGTCCACACCCCAGTAAATAAATAATTTTCTTGTCTATGATTAGTTAACGTTAATACATACGCATTTGGTCCAATCAACTAGAACACGGTGCAAAAATAATAAGAAAAGCTCCCTTTTGATTAGTATACATATGAACGACATTGCTCCAGAAAAAGACACCTGGAGGTATCATTTACAAATATAGATTTTGAAAGACACTTCAATTCACAAAAATATTGGTAGATAGAGTGAGGAATGTATAAATTAGAATTGAATGTAATATAACGTAGTAGACAGAATAAAGAAAAGATCGCTGAAATGATTTGGTAATGTGGAACGTATGAGTGAAGAAAGTATAGTAAAGAAAATGTATTAGGCAAGTCTTAAAGGAACAAAGATCTTAACGGACGGCCCTGTTAAAAGCTTCAACAACCATAGAGCGTGCATGAGAAGATGTATGAAAGTAGCCGAAGCAAAAGTAGTGCGCGAAAATAGATAGTTAGTATTATTACTAGAGAAAATATATATATACATAAATCCCTGAAGAATATTCAAGTATTTTTTTTATTTCATTTTAAACTATTGAGTAATTGATAACACCAAGACTCGAACCCGGAACCCGCAGTATAAGAAGCCAGTGTCATGCTCTTGAACTACAAGGAACTTCCGTTTCTTTTTATCTTTTTATTCGTAATTTATGTATGGATTTTTTTTGTGAAGGTAAAGAGAAATAGTTTTTTATCCAACTGTATTTTTTTGAAATAATACCTGCATATTGTAACGAGGCTAAAAAGAATCACGCACTCATGTCAAGTGACAGTTGTTTGAAATGTTCACAAAACTACCGAAGATTCCAGAACAGCCCAGCGTGATCTACAGCTTTCGAGAGAGTCTTCAAAGTTCCAGGAACGTCTGAAAGTTACGATAACTTGCGAGAAAACACTATAAAAGTCTAGTTAATACTAGCGAATTCTCGAAGGTTCGAAAATTCAACGTTATCGGGTATAAATAAACGGATCCAGGCCGCGAAGGACCATTGTTATTTTGACGTTTCCAACAACGCGTCTCTAGCGGCGACTCACGAAGCGAAAACAGTGTTACCATCAGGCGTGTGAACTAAACGACAGATAATTAAGTGAAGTACTTACCCGTGTGCGATATTTGAACGAACATTCTGGAAAAAGTTCTTACGGAGCGAATAGTAATACGTGCTGAAATTGGATGGATTGTTCTAGTGAATAGTGAATAAAGTGTTAAAGCGATTAAATTTAAACAGTTTAATTCAATATTAGCGTTACATTTAATAGTGTTAAGAGACTTTGTACATTTGTTTAATTAATTATTCAGTAATCAATAAATCCGTTGTTGCATTCCAGCGTTTTCTTTAAATCCTCCTACAGCTACGACACGTGACAATATTAAAATATGTCAATACGAAAGGAAATTATTAAAATGAGAATACCTCTGTTGTGGCAATATGGTCCGAGTGACTTTTTTTAATATTCTAAATTTTATCATTATCTTTATTTTTTTATAGTTATCTTTTTTATTTAAAGTTAAAATTTATTTTTTGTAGCAATTTTAAAATGCTTACGTGCATACGCATTTTGATCACTGGTGATGTGACATACGCGTTAGGTAAGATCCTGAATGATTTGTTCTGAAACGCAATTTCGAGCGTATGGCAGTTGGCTAAGTGACAATCCATGTAATTTTAGAGTAGTTGACATGGTAAAGTGGAATCCAAACATTAGACTCCAAGCCAGACAAATTAAAGCTCTATAACTACAATAAAATCAGCTCGTGAAATGTAGAGCATATGTACAAAGGAAATCTCCAATATATAATGAAAAGACTAATATTTAATCAATCAATGAATATTATAGATGTCTCATAATAGCCAGCCATACGATAGGTCGTAAGCCCTATATAAACCCAAAAGATTTCTATACCTACTTTCCCATAAAAATACATGTTGGTCTCTGTGAGACATCTATAATATACGTTGATTGATTAATGATGTCCCTGTGAAAAAAATCCGGTATTGTTCTGAAAAATTTGGACATTCTCAAAATATTCTGACTAATATTTATATTACCAAACAGAAGAACTACAAAGAAGAATAGGTCTGGGCTGGGCAGCATTTGGTAAATTGAAGCACTTATTTGAAAACAAAGAAATCCCAGTATGCCTGAAAAGCAAAATGTTCGATACATGTATCCTACTAATGTTGACATATAGCCTAGAAACAGCAACACTAACAGAAAAAAACATACACAAATTAAAAGGAGCCATGGAAAGGCAGATGCTCGGTGTGAGCCTTCGAAATAAAATCAGAAAAGAAGAAATAAGATGCCGAACAAAAGTTGCCGATATTATGGAGCGTATTACTGAATTTAAATGTCAGTGGGCTGGACGTATCTAGATGGGCACCCATAATCCTACATTGGAGGCCCTGGACGAAAAATAGAAGCGTCGGAAGACCTCCCAAGAGGTAGTCTGATGACATAGTCCAGCAAGCAGGAAGAACCTGGATGCGAAGGGGAAGAAACAGATATAAGTGGAAGAAAATGGAAGAGGCCTACATCCAGCAGTGGAGGGAAAAAAACTGAGGAAGAAGAAAAAGAATATTTATATTAATAAAATGAATATAAATATGAGACGAACATAAGAGTGGTATATTCTGGAAAATATGTCGAGGATGATTATACTGTGCTCTATACCATTGAAAATCATTGATAATTCTATGCAATACTTAGATAGAGTTATGTTAAAAATATAAATCAGAACTGTACAAATGAAATGACATATTTTTAGAGGTTGGTGATGCGATATATTTAAATTTTGCGGGAATTTAAATATTTAATAAGCCTTTGATTTTTTATACTTTTGGAAAAGTAATTTGAAGAGAGTCAAATAATGAAAAAAAATAAAGCCACTGTAAGCGGACTAAATCAGACTACAATAAGGGAATGTACCAAAATGTAAATGGCGGCCCTCATAGCGCAGTGGGTAGACACTAGCTTCTCACACCGAAGATTCCAGGTTCGATTCCCGGTGAGGTCACAATTTAATATACGTGATTTACTCAAAGCTGTGTTTTTTTATGTATTTCGCTTCTTTAATTGGGCCTCTTGTCCTGTTGAAGGATGAAAAAATCCAATTCTACCTAGAAGCAAATATGACGGGTAGCCGATGTACTTTTCTGGTCCAATCTTATGTTTGGCACTCTCTCTTGTAATACTAGACGCGGGACTAAATAAATGCGGGCAATAAAAACACTACTTAAAAAATTGTGATAAAACTGCGGGAGAAATAGATGCGTTCAGGTCAGCACGTGGGAGCAGATCGGCGACTGCTGCCAGAGGACCAAAAAAACTATTGTCCCCATTGGCGATCCGTCACAAACCGTTTCGTCCTTTAATCCTCTCCGTCAACGTGAAACCAGAGGTAAAGATCTTTAAAATGAATAAAAATTTTAGTACCAGCCGCATATTTACATTACAACAGTGCATATTTACATAACAGTAAATATGATTACGATATCACGATTTTCAAAATAATTTTTCACAAATCGTCAAACCAAACTGAGCGCAAAACAGCTGTCAGCAGTCAAATTGGCTGGAAAAGTGTTACCAATTTTAAAAACAAACCTCTTAAAACTGGAATATAGTATAAAGTACATAAACGAAACCGCCACTATGCAATCGATGAAATTGAAATAAGGAAATTTATAAATGATTTTATATCCATAGCAGAATTTTGTAAATTGAAATGTTTTTGATAAAATGCTTTGAAAACATACAAATGTAATTTTGTTGTCACTTTTACATGTTTGTTTATCGTAAAACTGCCACTATTTGCCAGATAATTGTTTTCAAACAGGTCTCCCAATACTTTTGTCAATTGCATAGAGTCGGTTTTGTTTCTGGACCCCACCCCACAGATCAGACAAAAATTAAAAACGTATGAACGTACAATACTTTAGTCAACAAAAAATTTATTTGGTGAATAGTTTTTCATCGTCAAATATTTAAAAAATGAAAATAAAAATAGAACAAAAAAAATTCGTATTCAAAAACTCATTGCCTTAATTTAAATTCCTCTTTACATATATACCTACCATTATTTTAGGTACTTTTGGGTGACTTATGAAAATGTTAATCCCGTACAAGTGGAATCTTATTTATTACCGTATTTTTATTATTATTTTTGTTGACAGATCTAGTATTAACCTTTGAACTGTAAGAACGTTTCCGAAAGTCCAAGAATTTCAAATAATGATGCCATTGAAGTACATAAGAGCATACAATCGCCCTTAACCTCTGAATTGACAAAAACTGATAATAATTTAAAGTGTACTTTAATATAATATTTATTTTTGTAACTATTTAAATCCTTATTTTAATTTTGTATGCATATTTTCTTTTCTTTTTCTTTTCTTTTATATTTAGGTATTCCTATGATTTACTTTATTATTTATTAATCTACTTTCATTCTTATGCTTATACTTTCTTTAATTGTCATTTGTTAATATTAGGTCCTTACATATGAAATTGGCGTTTTACCGTACTGGCAAATTTGATCTCAAATATCTTCTCTTTGGTTAGGAATTCCAAATCCAAATTTATACAGCTATTTACTCATGTATTTTTGTTTTGAAAATTATAATTCATTTGTTTTTTCCTCAATTGTTTTTTTCTTTGCGTCACTCAGTTTAAAAAATGAAAAACTTGAAATATCGCGTTATTTACGAGTACGAGTTCCACCGTGGCACCAGTACTGCAGAAAAGGCTCGAAGGATTAATGATGTGTATGGCGACGGTGCCGCAAAAGAAAACACAGTGCGTTTTTGGTTCCAACGTTTTCGTTCTGGAAATTCGACCTGCAGAACAAGCCCCGTGGACGGCCGGAGACCAAAATTGATAATGAAGAATTGAAGGCTATTGTGGAAGCGGATCCATCGCAAACCACATCCGAGTTAGCTGCAGGCTGCGATGTTAGTGATAAAACTGTTTTAATCCACTTGAAGCAAATTGGTAAGGTGAAAAAGCTTGATAGGTGGGTACCTCACGAATTGAGTGAAGCAAATCAACAAACGCGCGTTGACTGCTGCGTTGCATTACTCAACCGGCACAATAATGAAGGGATTTTAAATCGAATCATTACCTGTGATGAAAAGTGGATCCTGTACGATAATCGGAAGCGCTCATCGCAATGCCTGAACCCTGCCGAACCAGCCAAACCATGCCCCAAGCGAAAATTGACTCCAAAAAAGTTACTTGTGAGCGTTTGGTGGACTAGTGCTGGTGTCGTTCACTACAGCTTTCTTAAATCTGGCCAGACGATTACGGCAGATGTCTATTGTCAGCAACTGCAAACCATGATGGAAAAGCTAGCTGCTAAACAACCGAGGCTGGTTAATCGCTCTAGGCCACTGCTGCTTCATGATAACGCTAGACCACACACTGCACAACAGACGGCTACCAAATTAGAGGAGCTTCAATTGGAATGTCTAAGACATCCACCGTACTCTCCGGACCTTGCCCCAACAGATTACCATTTTTTTCGAAATTTGGATAACTTCTTGCAAAGGAAAAAATTCAATTCCGATGGGGCAGTCCAAACCGCCTTCAAAGATTTTATTGATTCCCGTCCGAATGGTTTTTTTAGTAAAGGGATCGATGAACTACCTATGAGATGGCAAAAGTGCATAGATAGCAATGGTACATACTTTGATTAAATAAATATATTATAATAAAAAAAAATCGGCTTTATGTTCCTCCCATACTAAACGCCAATTTCATATGTAAGGACCTAATATTACATAAATATCATATGAGAATAACTGCCACAGAACAGGTTTTTACCTAGTGTGGCAGTTATTAGTAACTTGTATTAACAAATATAAATAAACAATAAAATAAACAAATAAATAAATTTTTAAAAATTCAGTTTATGTAGCAGTCTAAAAATTTTGGATTAGCTTTGTATATTCAAGATTTATGAATGACTGGTTGATCCAATGCCGAACGACGATATCAACTCCACCAAATAAAAATAAATTACACGTAATTTAATCTTCGAAATTATTTGTAGATTTTTGTAAAATCTTCTAAACATTGGTCCAAGATTAGAGAAAATCTTGTAGTTTTGTGAGTTTCATTTAAAGTGTTATTTAAATGAACCAACCATTTTATTTAGTGTTTTAAATTTTTAAAAATATGATAAATAGGGAAACATCATTAGTGAATATGGTACGGGGATAGGAAATATAAGAGGAGAACGTTTCGTAATTTTTTTTCAGAAAATCAATATGTAATCACCATTACGTTTTTTAGATTCCCAAAAATGTCATATGTATACAACGAAGTCACCTGCGGATACATCTCAAGGAAACGTGCGTAATTAAATAGATTATATAAAAAAACATGCTTTTTACTCCCTTTCTTTTAACTCGTGGCGTCTGCTTATCGGCTTGTCTGTCGAAAAAACTTTAGATCGATTAACCCTTTTCTCGTAATCTAATTGAGCCAAACTTTGCAGGCAGACTCGTGGCGATGATGAAAATGATCTAACAAATTTTCGTTTAAAAAAATAATAATTATAGTATAATTTTGGATTTTTCTAAATTTTAATGTTGGAATTCAAATTCGAAACCATACAAATGTTCTAGGAAATGAATAGAATAACCGATATGATTTTAAAAAACGTGAAACCATTATAATCAAAAATATAGGTATACTCACTTAAAAATTATCAACATCCATACCAGGTTTAAATCAAAACACCAACGTTATATTCCGTTTGAACCGCAGATTGCAAGAAAAGTTTGATTACTACCAACGGCGGACTGATGACGTCACGGAATATTTAAAATTTGAATTACTCCGTCGGTTTTATAGGTACCTACTTCACTACGAATTTCGAAAATTTATGACAATTGGTGCACAGATGACAGCACCCTTCTGTTTTTGGGAAGAAATCAAATAATTTATTTCTTTTAGATTTCTGCTTATTTTTGAAGAATTCTAATTTACTCAAATCTGATTCTGACTATTTTAAATCATTTGACGCTGGAAATTCATAAAGTACGGTATGCTGATAATTGAATCTATCAATATCTTGAATAAATTGACTGACAAATGTTTTTAGAATTTAGTCTTCAATGCATGAAGTGTCTTATCAAAACTCAAAACCTCTGACATTTTAGAAATATATTAAATTCCTATAAGTTTAGTGTTATGTTATATGTTTTAATTCGTCTTTAATTATTGTTATGTTTTACGAAGAAAAGGAGCATAATAAAAACTTGGTTTTTATGGGTTAGGTTAGGTTAGAAATCAGAGCCACGAAATCTAATCCTGGAGCATTTAAATCTGAATTGAATGCTGCATAAAACTCAACGTATGAAAATTTAATATAGCGAATTAAGGCCAAGCAACATTGAATATATTTAAAAAAAAGTTCCGATTCAAGCTTGTGAAACTAATGAGTAGCGTGTAGCAGTAGATTAGTGTAACGCTCGCGTAGTGATCTGGTGGTTGATGGTTCGAGTCCCATTTCAGGACACTACCAAGTTAGTCCTATTTTCATTGCACAAACGTTAAGCTTATTTTGAAAATTGGTAAATTATTGATGCGACACGTATTTCGCATTCGAATTTCTATTTAAAAATAATAATAATAAGATTTTAAACGTATTAAAGGTCACAGATAGTAAATTAAATGAAATAACACTATATATTAATGCTGAAAATATATATTAATGGTGAAAAAGGAAATAAATTGTTGACAGTGGATGGTGTAGCGGGTTTTAATTAATCAAATAGATGCGGTTTTATCGAAATTTGTTAGGAGAGACAATCGTTCATTCGCGCGAATTATAATGTAACGAGATGCTGGAGATTTGGCCGGTGGATGAACAAAGAAATAGACACGAATACTGCAGTAAATATGAACAACAAATAAGGAGAAATCCTACCTTTTCAATTCTGGATGTTGGATAAGAAATGGAAATGCCTCTTTCTTCCTTTTAATTTTAGTCTTCCAAATAAAGATTCTTGGTCCAACTGCAACTCGAGATGACACAATCCACGGCTGCCGTATATTCCAATACAAGTGCTTATGCGGGTTATAAGATAATATTTTCTGAACAATGGTCCAAAAAACGAACTTTTAAGAGATGCGGTACAACGCGGTTTCTTCACTCAAGTCAGGCAATTAACAGGTAACAGGTGATAATGCGGTAGGAATTAAAAATGCGATCGAGTCCATACAGGACCAGAGATGTCGCTAGGCGTATTGAAAAAAGGCGGAGGATGGAGTGGGAATGAATTAAAGATAAAGAGGATTATAGGGATAGGATTGGTAGGCCTTCATCTTACTGAAGCTCCATTCACCACAATCATCGCCTCCATTTCACCATATTTAACACTGGCCAAACCATCCTCCCCACCTTGGAAGCTTGAGCTTTCAAACAACAAAATAAAAAAAATAATAAGAACAATGAAAATAAATATGTGTTTGAATACATGGCTTCACATGCGTAAAATAAAATAAAATAAAAATATCATAATATTCATTCAAAGCACATTGCTTTGCTAATAAACCTAATACTAATCTAAACTATATTTCCTATACAATTAAAATTGTGTAGGGAGAGGACAGAGCCGTACTACTGGCCTTTTGAACGTTCCGGACGTAGTTCTCACGACTGCGACCCGGATGACGCCATCAGGTCCAGGAAACACCTCCTCAATCTTACCCAATGGCCACCGCAATGGTGGCACATCATCCAAATGTATAAGCACAACTGTGCCCACTCGCACAGGATTTTCTGACGAACACCATTTTTGTCTTGCTTGTAAGGTGTGTAAATACTCCAACCTCCATTTCTTCCAAAAAGATTGAACTAGGTTGTCCAATAAATGTTTACGCGTTAATAAATTGGGACACGTAGTTAATACATCTTCTGCAGGAAGAAATTGTAGAGGGGTTGTCATCAGAAAATGAGCGGGTGTCAGAATTTCTAGACTAGGATCTTCTGACATTAAACCCAACGGGCGGCAATTCATTATTGCTTCGATTTGCGTAAGTACCGTCATTAATTCCTCATATGTCAGCAATTGCTTTCCAATCACTCTATATAAGTGCGCTTTAAGTGACTTTATTTGGGACTCCCAACAACCCCCAAAATGAGGTGCATTAGGTGGAATCATTTTCCACGTAATTCTTTTCTTGAGCAATTCATCCCTTAATGCGGTTTGCAAAGTGTCGGACATCACGTTACTATATATTTCGTTTAATCGTGCCTTTGCACCAACGAAATTTGTCCCATTATCAGAATACATACATGACACAGGCCCTCGTCGCGAGAGGAAACGTTTAAAAGCGGCTAAAAAACTATCTGTTGAAAGATCAGAGACAAGTTCGACTATGAACAGCTCTCGTAGAAAGACAGCTAAAGAGGCATATATAAGCTTTCTGAGAACGTTGACCTCGACGTCTAGTTAATGTAATGTTAATCGGGCCGGCGAAGTCTACACCGGTGTGTATAAAAGCTTTAGTAACCTCTTGAACTCTGTACGAAGGCAAATCTGCCATTTTAGGGAGCGGACCTTTCGGTTTTATACGGAAACAAGCATTACATTTTCTTATTCTTGTTCTAATAACATTACGAGCGGAAATTATCCAATATTTTTGTTTAATTAGGGAATTCAATAAATTTGCCCCAGTGTGGCAATTTTGTTTATGATAATGATCAATTAAAAGATTAACTAAATGATCCGATTTTGGTAGAAGTACAGGGTGCCTTGCATCAAATGGCAAATCTGAATTTGATAACCTGCCTCCTATGCGGATAAGATCATGGTTGTCTACAAATAAATCAAGCCTTTTATAAGGTACAGGGAGAGAATTTCCCTTTAAAAGGGCGGAGTACTCTTGAGCAAAATAATGCTGTTGAACAGAAAACAATAAGTAACGTTCTGCTAGATTCAAATGATTAACTTCCATATATTTTGAATGCGGTAATTTTCGCGCAAAGCGCAATACATATACTACTGCGTGAAGCAATTTGTTCCAAGAGGAAACTCGAAGGACCAGCGGGTATAAAACAGGCGGTTGTTTTAAGATTGAAGACAAAAATTTCGAATTAAACTCGGGAATTTCTGAAGATGCGGAAGGAACAAATGGTTTTATAGGCCACGAATCGGGTTGTTTATTCAACCAACTAGGTCCGTGCCACCATAGATCATGTACTAGCAGTTGCGAAGGCAAAATACCTCGAGATAAACAATCGCTAGGATTTTCTATCCCGGGTATGTGATAAAAATGTTCGCAATCAAGATTTTCCTGAATTTTAGCTACTCGATTGGATACAAATATGGACCATCTATGTGGAGACGATTTGATCCAACATAAGGCAATCATTGAATCGCTAAATGCGTATATGTTATTTATAGAGTAAAGCGGGTTAAAAGAATCATATACAAATCTAACTAATTTAGAGAGTAATAAGGCTGCGCACAGCTCTAAGCGAGCTAATGATACAATCTTTAACGGGGCGACCTTTGATTTGGAACATACCAAATTGATAGATGTGTTACCTTGAGCATCCGTAACGTGTAAATAAACAACACAGCCATATGCTTTTAAGCTTGCGTCACAAAAGGCGACTATATTTACAGTACAACCTGAAGCTACATTTAAGTGACGAGGGATTTTTAAATTTGATAACAAAGGCAATTCTTTAATCAAATTTTGGTAAGCAGTTATTATGTCATCAGGAGGTAACTCATCCCAATCTATATTGGCATTCCATAGTGATTTGATAAGTAGTTTCGCATATAAAATTACTGGAGACACCATACCTAAAATATCAAATAATCTTGCTACAACTGACAAGATGTTTCTCTTAGAACATTGCTCGATACATGGAGATGTTTTAAAGGAAAATACATCTTCTTCTGGAAGCCACATCAATCCTAAAATTTTAAGATCAGTATTAGTGTCCGTAAAATTTACTGGATCACAATTCTGAGGTGGTAATTCCGCTAGAAGCTCCTTTGAATTGCTTGAAAATTTAACCAATTCGAAGTCCCCAGCTGCGAAAAATGAAATTAATTCTTTTACTAGTTTGATTGCCTCTTTTTCCCCAGAACTAGCAGGGACCGACTTTACTAAGTCGTCCATATAAAAATCGGATGTAGCAACAATTGCGGCGTTGGGAAAAGATTGCTGTTCATCGGAAGCAAGTTCACGTATGGTACGCATTGCCAGATACGGACTTGCCTTCAATCCAAATGGAACAGAATTAAATTGAAAGGTGCGAATTTCTTCATCAGTATTGAAGCGATATAATATCCTTTGATATTTTTGGTGTTCTTCCGTAACCCCTATTCTCAAATACATTTGTCGTATATCCGCTGTTATTGCCACGGCGAAAAGACGAAACCTAAGTAGAAGTAAAAACAGATCTTTTTGCATATTAGATCCTACGAATAACATATCATTAAGCGATAAACCAGAATGGGATTTTGCACTAGCGTCTAACACTATCCTAACCTTTGAAGTAGCTTTATCTTGGCGGATAATTGCGTGATGTGGTATATAATATCCATCCTCTACAGGAGATGGAATTTCACGCAAATAATTATTATTTAAATAATCTTTAATAACATCATTATAATGTTGACGTAATTCAGGATTATAACTGAATTTACGTTCTAAGGCGGTCAAACGCCTTTGTGCGGTTGCAAAAGAACTACCTAACTCATTTGGATTCTTACAAAATGGAAGAGCTACGATATAACGGCCCTGATCATTTCGAGAAACCGTTGAACGATAAATATTTTCACAAGCTATGTCTTCTGGACTTTGAAATTGTTTAACGGGTAATTCTTCCAATGTCCAGAACTTATGCAAGGTATTTTCCAATTCAGTTATAGCGCAACAAGATATAGAATTTATATCACATTGTACAATTTGTGACATTGCGGTTGTAGTTGATTTATATGCGGTATTTTCAGATGCGTAAGGTATATTACCCATAATTATATATCCCAATATTGTTTCAATGAGTGGTGCCAAATTTGGCACTTCAATTCTTCCACCCATTAAGATATACGGAAATAATTGTGCTCCCAATACAATTTCTATATCACCAGGCATATGCCAACTGCAATATGCTAAAGGAATAGTCCTTAATTGCGTATAATTTGCCGTATCAATATATTCAGTAGGCAATGCGTCCGTTATACAATCCAAAACCAAACACTGAATCTCATATTCTTGATTAGAAATTCGAGATTTAATCTTAAAAGAGGTATAACCATGTATTGGTCTAAAACTTGTACCTACACCCTTAATCACAGAATTAATCAAAGAAGTTATTTTAAAATTTAACCTCTTACAACAAGCGAAGGTAATAAGGTTATTTTGAGATGCATTACCTATTAAACATCTGACAATTTTTTTATTACGCTTGTTAAAATAAGCGTATACTTGAGCGGTAGGCAAAATGACACGTAACTGTGGCAAATTACTGCTTTGAGTACACAGAGTCGTAGAGTTGTTTTGAATTTCGGATGTACTTGGCATTAACTTAATTTCATTGCAACTATTATTTTTCTTAAAATATTTATTGTCATCAAAGTGTAACATAGTATGATGCCGTTTATCACACTTTTTGCAAGAATTCGTCGAGTGACATGCCTTACTTCCATGGCTATAGCTTAGGCAATTCGCACAGCCATTAATTGATTTCACTAAATCAAAGCGGTTTTTTGGCGTAAGTTCTTTAAATTGCTTACACTGATAGAAATGATAATGCGAGGTTTTACATTGCGAACAATTATTATTAGACGCGGCGTAATTGGTAATGAATGCTTTTGAAATATTATTGTTTGGTTTATTTTTGTGAGTATGCGATTTATTTGAATTATACGAATTATTATTACTAGATAAACGTTCTAAAATTTTGATCTTTGCCTTTAAAAATTCCAACAACTCAGTCATTGAGGGGATTTCTTTATCTTTCACGGAAAGTTCAAATTCATTCACAGTGTCTATATCCAACCTACGAATTGCACAGTTAAAAAATAGAAAGTCCAATACGTCTTCAATTTCCAACTGTTTTAACGCTGAAACAGACGCGGAGAATTTCTCACAAAATTCATTTAAATTACTTGCATTGTTTAATACCGGCTTAGTTTCAAATATATTGTTTACATATTGACAGCCTAAATTCCTTTTATCTTGGTAACGTTTTATCAAATTATTCCAGACACTGGAATAGTTTGCGCCGGTGGGAATTATCCCAGATAAAACGTTTAACGCGGTGTTTGACAGCTTTCCAATTAGATACTGCATACGTTGAGAATCATTCAAAGCCTCATTAAGATGTATATTTGTTTTAAAGGATTCATAAAATATTGGCCAAGTCTGTATTTTTCCGTCGAAAGAAGGAATTTCTATAGGAGGTAATTTTATATATGTTTTACAATTATTATTTGCGGCTACTTGCGTTTCAGATATATTAGGCGTTTTATCCTTATAAATGTTTTTAGTATTTTGAATTGCGGCATACAATTCGTCATATACATTCAAACTGTCAAAATTCGGAACATATGATGGATTTAATTCCATTTCAATATCATTTATCTTCATTACAATTTCAATGAATTTTAGCCTTATTTCCTCTAAAAGTAACGCATTAGAAATAAATATGTTAATTGACGTTTTACCTTTTAATTTAGGTATGCTATCATAAATGTTTTGAGTTCGAGAA
>JADDOH010000974.1:0-36456 GCA_016648135.1 Agrypnia vestita | reverse complement strand
ATTTAATTTTAGCTATTACGTTCAATTGATTTGCCAACTCCTGGCCGCGGCTAACAATGTGATGAATCCTATGGGGTGACCCGTCAAAAATACGTCGTGGTAAATAATATTAAATAATATAAATTTTATTGTAATGAATAAAGTCATTTGCCGTATGATGTTAGTGAAAATAGTTGTATGGCTCGGGTGGCAACGGCTGAGGTCGACAGATACGCTGTAGCTATAAAAGGATCGCGGAATAAAATATTATACCTTCTTGAAATATTATAAATAATGTATTCTATACAATATTAATACTCTGCCTGTGCTAACTATACATTTAACTAAAATATATATTATTAACTGGAAATAATTATTGTGTGACAATTGCGCTTTTGAATGCAATATTAACTAAAAATATAAACTAAAATATTTCTAACTTGCTGTTGAATATTACCTATAAAGATATTGACTAAAACTTTTGCTTTGAATAGAATATTAACTACTTCTCTCATCAAATATTATTCTGCAGCAAATATTCAATGAAATTATAGGAACTAAAATATTTCTAACATCTTGGGTTCGCAGACGAAATCGATAATACCTAATGCCCTTTGCATTTACTAAGTATATTACCTAAATAGCCACAGCTATACCATCCTGTCCGTCAGGGACGAAACATAAAACACAGTTATATTCCTAAAAGTGCTACCTCTTACGCGACAAAAATACCTATTGCAGTCGGGCTATGAATATGAACTATTTCCGCCTCATAATGGCGCCTGGAACCAATACTAAAAACCTCACTAGAAATAATAAATGCGACTAAATCTCGATAAATACAATATATACTATTCGTAATACGTCGTTGAATTGGCACATGAATCGTCTAATGGATGAAGGACCCCGTTGTGTTTCGTAATAACTTCAAATTCTTTTATAGGAGCAGTGTGGAAACAATTGCATAATATTACGTAATAGAAACATTTAACGAACCTAATAATCTATACATTTATGTTACAATAAAATACGTTCACCAGAAGAATTCGTGTATTAGAAATAAAACATTTTCGATTTGAGACAAACCAGTAAAATCGTTCGAACGGCGCAAAGGGAAAAATTCACACATATTAAATAACACTGAAATTAATAATTATAAACACTTTGTATTAGCAAATTCTTACCTTGAATGGTTTCGTTCTAGACGTGCATGAACCTGTTCATATTAGTTCCATGGGAAAATAATACATATATTTTCTATCTACGAAATAAGACATTTTTTGAAGCGAAACTTCTTTATAAATAAGTAGATAAGGTCTCGGGGATGGTTTGTTCGAAAGGATTCTACAACCGCCCGTGAGTTTATATGAAATAATAGTTTCTTTGAATGCTAAGTTTTGGTTTTTTAAACCCTCAGCATCTCTGCTGAGAGGGGTTGAGGCTCCGCGCCCGCCTAAACCCGGTGACCGACTTCCTAAGTGACGAAACGGCCCCCCTTGTTCCTCCGGAACTTACTGCATCCCGAGACTCCATCTCTTCTTTACGAGATGTGATCCCGTGACGCCCCTCTTTTAGGCTTATAATTGAGAAGGCCGTACTCTTTTGGCACGAGTTTCTGATGATGTGTGTTGTCTTGAGGCGCCTGTCTTTTAGGCCGGTGTTTGAAGAATCATGTACTCTTTTGGTACGAATTGATGACGACATTAGCCTCCTTTGCGGGCATAGTCAGCGATGTTACCAATTATTGTGCAATCTCATTATGCCTTTTCAGAGCGGCGTCCCACGATTCTGCATCTTGCAACATTTACTTTGGACAAATGTTAGAGTGTTAGTAACATATTTATAATATCCCAGCTATTCCATATGAGTGAATGATTTTTATATTTATTCTGGCCCTGTCTTTCTTACAGAGGACGAAATAGAAGTTAACGTTTTCTATCAAGGTTTTACAGCATTCAAGCATGGAAATCCTTCCAAAGACATAGGGAACCTTTTTGTTGGTTTAAGTAGTTTGCGCCAGATGAGGTTAGGTGGTCGGTTTATTGACGACCCCGAGCAACAAGGAGGACCCCGCCTTAAAGGGGCCCTGCAGGGGCTTGTGCGGGTTCCACGCCCAAGTGCCGGCAATCATCCACCCCTCAGCCAGCTAGGCCAACACAAACCAGATATCCCCAATCTTTAGTTAGACTTCCCCATTCTGTCCTTTACTCGTCATTCTGAAGCTACTTGTTAAGCTAGATGTACCGAGGTACTCAAATCATAAAGAGTTAACTGAAGACCGGATTGCGCAATACTTATGCAATACAGTAATTATTATAATGCTACTAAGTAATTCATATATAAATCCGTGTATTCAAATTTTAGCATAAACGGTATGAAATTCGCTTTGCATAAAAATACACCCGTTTGGAACGGAATTCTTGTACGATTTGAACCAATATCACACAAGCAATCGTGATATTTAATTACACATAATTATTCCGAACTCAAAAATTCCCAAAATAAATACATTTCGATAGTGAAAATAATTAACCGTAATAGATAATATGAATATGATCCTTAGCTGTTACTCTTGGTGGCGGAATCCTCCTTCTGGTGCTGCGGGATGGTGGAATCTCTATACTTCGCCGCTGCAAGACCCGCTTTCTCTCAAGCTGGCAGCTCCTTTGCTCGCAACTGATGATCTGGAACTCGGGGCTCCGTCGGTAGTCTGTTGGGCAGCGCTCCCGCTCGCAAGTCTGGTCTCGAACTGAAGGGGCCGCAAGTATATCGTGTTCGCTTCTTTTATAGTAACGATTGCACCATATCTCTGAAATCCACGCTAGTGCAGTGACTCATCCTATGCACGATGACCTCACCGCCGGCGCTCGCCATTGGCCGGATTCAGTCATTAGGACGGTCGCCTCCGGCTCAACCCGTCGAAGGCAAAGCGCGCCTGTGATTGGTCCGTTTCGTTAAGATAATGGTAAAGCACTCGCTACACGCGAGGCTTGCTGTTCCTATTCATAAATAATAAAGGCTCGTTCGCACCTACTCACAAGATCGAGTCTATTAGGATCGGCAAACAATATTAATTTAACACAGAATTATATCTATGGTATAATAAAGATCCAAGAAAATATTACTTGTATAGCTGAATATTCAATATTTTGTTAGCCTCTTGTAATACATAGAATCTTGAGAAATATATCAGGCTTTTACTTTTAAACGATTCAAACCAGAAGAAATATATTTTTGATGTCCATACTTGGCTTTTTTGAATATTATTATTTTAAGATTTTCTAAATTTATTAAATCTATCTCTATGTCGACCATCACAACGTCATTAATTTTTGGGAAAGTGTGTAAACGCGGGTTAATTAAGTGCAAACCTTCAGTGAAAATTATAGTGACCGAAAAAAATTAGATCATGCCAAGTCCATTCAACATGGCCAAACACCTTGCGCGTGATCAAATAGAAACATATCTGAAAATTCCTATAAAGACATGTGGATTATTTACTGACAAAAATTTGCCATTTTTAGGAGCATGTCCAGATGGACTTGTGGAAGAGCATAAAATTTTCTAAATAAAATGTTCAGGGGAAGGGAGGGTAAGATGGAAGGAGCGGGCAAGATGGAAACTACCTACTTATCGCGAACCGTGCTACAAAGCTCCCGAGTCTCCACACACACAGACACACGCGGCCATCTTGTATTTGCGAACGGTGACTCAGTTCTGCTCGTGTCACCAAGAGAAGCGTACGTGTGTTTCGTATTTTCGCGACGAATTATTACGCAATCAGTGGACTTTTTTTTTATTTTTTTTATTTAAAATAGAGATGTGTACACGGAATTCGTGTCACATCAACATTCTTACTTGCAGAGTGATTATTTATACAAAGTAAGTAATACTACCATTTTGTTTTTAAACAATATGTATTTAAATTGACAGACTGTACGAATTGATATTTAAAGAGGAAAAAAATCAGAGGATTTTCAAAGATATTTTTATTGGCAGTGAGCATACGGGCAAAATGGAAAATTGCATTTTAGGGCAAGATGGCGTAGTTTCCATGTTGCCCGTATGCAATAATTTTAATTTCTGTCAGTTTTTCTTATTTTTTCAACTAATTTCTTGAACTAATTAAGGATGTTTTTCTTAATAGATGGTGTTCAAGTACATAAGAAAGAGCAACAGAGGATCTTGGACTGAAGAAACGATACAGATGGCGATGGATGAAGCTAAAACTACAATAATTAGATCAGTCTCAAATAAATATGGAATTCCGATTAGAACCTTACATTCACCTCCTTTCATCACCAAAAGTTATTCCTACAATAAAGAAGCGGAAAGTGAGATGTCAAAAGTCAGAAATCCTAACTAGTTCTTCATTCAAAGAGGTTGATATGAACGCGTATCAATCAATCAGGATTGATAGCCGCGAGACGCTTCGCGTCCTTTCTATATCAAGATGCACTTGCCAAGGGAGGGGGAGCGGGAAATTTAAGAACACCAACCACCAATATTTAAATATTTACATAATTTATTTAATTAAAGCAGAATTCTTATCTTTAAGACTTATCAACTAAAAAAATATCACTAACCTAAAACTAATCCTAGCCTAAACGCAAGCAGTCCTGATTTACATAGTTTATCGTGTCTTTGTCACTTATCGCCACCAAAAAAACATATCGTTCACAAACACTCGTCGTATCACTCCTGGAGGCCGCGGGGGGCGAGCGCTCGCGCCCACGCGTTCGCCGCTGGCTCCGCGGTTCCGCGGTCGGCTGGGGGCCATCTGGCCGCCTCGGTTCTCGTTCCAGGCCACGCGCGCTGTCCCGCCGCGCCGCTGCATCCGCGCCGTCGCTGGATCCGCGTCATCGGGAGGGTCTGGTCTCCCTCCTGGAACTCCTCGTGGAGGACCGGCCGCCATCCGAGGCAAGGCGGCCATCCTCGTCGCCGCGTCTTCTTCTCTGCGGGTGGCGTCCCGGGGCTGATACTCGCCTCACCGGGAGGGAGGTCGGGGCCAACTGATTCGGGCTTGCCTCGTCGATCTCTCCTCTCGCTGTCCAGAGCCTCTCCCCGCGCACCCCTTCTCCCCTCTCCTGCTCCGTATCCGGGGCTTGCGAAATTGGCGCGCGAATCTCGTACACCAAATACACAGTAGACAATGTTCGTGAATTACTGCTTGCGTTGTTATACCTAATACTAGTTATGAAATAACTATAACAAAACTTATTCTAAAATAACATTATCTTATTCTAAAATAATAATCTTATTCTAGGGCAAAACAGGAATGCGTTTTTTTTCTCGCATCTGTTTTGCCGGCCCAAAAAAAAAAGGTCAACTTAAGGACGGAATTCCTAGAATAAAGCGATTCGGAGCGGCACAAATTAACGCGGTTATATCACCCGCCTCCCGCCTGTTTTGAGGCGTCCGTATCGCGTTATTCTCAGAATTAAAATCTATTTACCATCGATAATCAACATAAACGACTGGTAACGAAAAAGTCAAAAACAAAACTCGCGTTCGAGCGGGAAAAATTACTTTACATACGCGCGCCCCCGAGTTAATGTGTACCCCACTATACAGTTCGTCCTTCTAACCGCTTACGCAATTCTCCTCCGTCCTCATAGGCAAGAGAATTCGTCTCCTGTATACGTCTGTATACCCCGTAACTCGTTGATTCCATGTTGGTCCCGTCGCCAACACATGGACATCGTTCACGCTTCGACCCCTGCGTGGGTAAGCATCTCTCTCATCTTTGCCTTGCTTCGTATGCGCTCGTTCGCGACCTCGTTGCGTCCAGTCCCGTGCCAACGCTATTATGACACCGGAACAAATTCCTTCCCGACGACTGTATAGTTCAGTACACAAAACACTACCGAAAAAAATCTATATTCCCGTCTCGATAACCCCTCGTACGAAAAAGAAATTACCCCAAAAAATTTTAAAACGCGCCCGCGATCACAATACAAATTAACTAAATATCCGGCGAAATAATACCGACATCGGGCCGCATCACAAACACAATAGACGCCGCGCTGGCGGTCTATTCGCCGTTCTCACTTACGATTGCAAAACCCGAAGCCGCGAAATAACCCACTATAAAATTGAAACGTTCGGAAACAAAAAAAACAAACACGATCTTAATTTTTACCGTTAGGCGCCACGAATTTATTATTTTTTTACTGTACGACCGCATTCTCTTAATTTAGTCGATACACGAATAAAAAAAAATTCGAAAAAAAATTCACCGAGCTTCCGATTCATTTAAAAAAAACCGCGCATCGCTCCGTTTCCCTTGGCAACTCGCGCATTTTTTTTCGATCTCAGGGCAGATCCGTTGGAAATCCATTTTTCCAATCCTTTTCTACTTTCGTAGAAAAGAAGCCATCACGCTTGGGCGACAATTGATATGAACGCGCATCAATCAATCAGGATTGATAGCCGCGAGACGCTTCGCGTCCTTTCTATATCAAGATTAAAATGCACTTGCCAAGGGAGGGGGAGCGGGAAATTTAAGAACACCAACCACCACTATTTGAATATTTAAACAATTTATTTAATTAAAACAGAATTATTATCTTTAGACTTATCAACTAGAAAAATATCACTAACCTAAAACTAATCCTAGCCTAAACGCGAGCAGTCCTGATTTACATAGTTTATCGTGTCTTTGTCACTTATCGCCACAAATAAAAAAAAACATGTCGTTCACAAACACTCGTCGCATCACTCCTGGAGGCCGCGGGGGGGGCGAGCGCTCGCGCCCACGCGTTCGCCGCTGGCTCCGCTGTTCCGCGGTCGGCTGGGGGCCATCTGGCCGCCGCGGTTCTCGTTCCAGGCCACGCGCGCTGTCCCGCCGCGCCGCTGCATCCGCGCCGTTGCTGGATCCGCGTCATCGGGAGGGTCTGGTCTCCCTCCTGGAACTCCTCGTGGAGGACCGGCCGCCATCCAAGGCAAGGCGGCCATCCTCGTCGTCGCGTCTTCTTCTCTGCGGGTGGCGTCCCGGGGCTGATACTCGCCTCACCGGGAGGGAGGTCGGGGCGAACTGATCCGGGCTTGCCACACCGACCTCTCTTCTAGCTGCCCAGGGAGCCTCTCCCCGCGCACCCCTTCTCCATACTCACAACCCGCGCGGGGGTTGGATACGTCCGAAATATTCCCGCGTAAATATTTTCGGCGCGAAAACCATTATACACGGCAATGTTCGTAAATTACTACTTGCGTTATCACACCTAATACTAGCTACGAAATAGTATTTACTAACAAATCTTATTCTAAAATAACATTATCTTATTCTAAAATATAATCTTATTCTAGGGCAAAACAGGAATGCGTTTTTTTTCTCGCATCTTTTTTGCCGGGTCAAAAAAAAAGGTCAACTTAAGGACGGAATTCCTAGAATAAAGCGATTCGGAGCGGCACAAATTAACGCGGTTATATCACCGTATTGAAAAAAATGAAGAGTTGAAAGCGAAACCAAACTTAATGCTTAATCCATCAAGGGCAAGAAAATTAAAAGTAACAAGATAAAAAGAAGTACAGAAAAAGCAAAGGAAAAGGAAAAAGTACAGAAAAAGATGAGGCGATAATACAACATTCGGAGCAGTCCTCACAAGATGATGTATTGTGCGTATTATGTGGAAAACCATATGTGTAACCGCCTACAGAGGACTGGTAAGGTGTCCAGTATGTTGTGGGTGGGCACATAAACTATGTACAGACATAGAAAATAGTTGTTTTATATGTGTTAATTGTAAAATGTAGGAATATCCTATTCATTCTCTGTTGCCCGTATAAGCTTTCCATTTTGCCCTCAGGATTAGGGCAAGATGGAATTTTTTATTTTTTTATTTTATGAGTGCTCACAGATTTTATACGTACTCAATTTTAATTATTTATAATTACCCAATTTTATAAGCATGGAAGATCTCTCTCAAGTCTGATTAAAATAAAAACTTGATATTATGTTGTTATATTTTTTTATACATCATAAAGTTAAGCTTTCCATCTTGCCCTCCCTTCCCCTCTACTCATCTAAAACGAATGAGTGTTAACTATGCCATCAGAGAGAAAAAAATATATATTCTGGAAAGTATACAACGAAGGAAATGCCAATGTAATTAAAAAAACCTTGATTGGTATTTCCAGGTACAAAGACAAGTACACGACACACGAAGAAAAACGTGTATACTTGCAGTTTGGACGGACGTGGACATGAAAATATTACTGGTAGTGGATGATAAAAAGTTTCGGAGTGACATGGAACAAAAATTAAAAATGTTTTACTTTAATTGTTTACTGCCAGAAATAATGGATTTCAAATTAGATAGGCAAATGGAAATTAAGGAACTTGATTACATTCTCACGTACAAAGATCAAAAAAGGCGATTGAAAAAATTACTAAGCGGAAGATGGATAAAAATGCAAAACGCAAAAAGCCAACTTAAATCAATCAATAAGCGGTCTCGAAATTGCAATAAAAATGTTTTATTTATCCCATGTTGCTTCAAACTATTTTTATTATTTACAGGATCTTAATCAATAAAGTAGGTTTTGAGCCCTGGACACGGTCGGGTGGTTTACACTATCTAACTAAATAACTTTTATAATGGATTTATTTGGTAATCTGTAAAAAAAATCCTCTTTACTAATTGCGTCTATCAGCTTATTGACTTCGTACAGAAAATATTTTTCAAGTTTTTAAAGTTGGTCTCGTATCAAAAGTTTGATAGTTTAACTAAACCACTTTTAAAATGTCTATAACTAACGGAATAATAAATAAATTATTATTCACACAAATTATTACTGTACTTAAAACAAAAATTCACATTTTTCAAATACTTGGGCACTTTTCACAAATATGCGACCGATCTAACTGACTAACTTGTGTGTGTGACGACACATACAAGAAACAAACCTAGAGAATCGTTCTAAATACCTAAAAAACCGGCCAATCAAATGGTCGGCGCCCTATTTAACAAAAATTATTATTATTTGTAAAAGAAATGATACACAAGAAAATGCACAATTGCGTTAATACTATTTTAAGGTGGCCATGTTTGGCAAGTGATCGAGAGTTCAAACCTCTTTCGAGAGGCGATTGTAATATTTATATTCTCTCACGGGACTCGGAAGACCATGGCGCAGTGGCATTCGGAACAAAACTCGCACTCATTACAGAGTTCCATTTCCCGACATCGCTGCTGTGATCCAGTCTGCTGGGAACCTATTCTGTTAAAAAACAAACAAATTATATAAATATATACTAGGGCTTAGCAAAGACGCGAACTAATATTCCGTCATTTTTTACGAGTTGCAGCTATTTTATATAATAAGCTCAAACGTGCGTACTATATACGCGTTATGTTTGTCATAAAAATAAAAAACTATATTTTAAAGTGCGGTATACATACGTAGGTATGTATACGTATAAAAGAAACCAGACTTTTACATATTGCCTGTTGACAAAGAGATGTTTTAAGAAAAAGAATTAATATATGTATTGATGGAGCGAAAAACAAGCCTGCTTACGGATGAAATAAGATTAGATTACATTTTTTAACATCTCGTTTCTCCAAGGACTTATAAACTTTCATCACTTCCTAATCCTTACACTTTCGTGGTTCGAGATTCATTGGAGACCCGAACATTAAAAACCTCGCTGTCTGCAAGATGGCAAAGGGGATTTCCGCTGGTACCTGTGTGTAGTAGACCCAAAGAGGCTGCGTGATCCCATAAATAATTC
The DNA here is from genome assembly GCA_016648135.1 of Agrypnia vestita. Classification (NCBI taxonomy): domain Eukaryota; kingdom Metazoa; phylum Arthropoda; class Insecta; order Trichoptera; family Phryganeidae; genus Agrypnia; species Agrypnia vestita. The sequence continues at coordinate 26,741 of JADDOH010000974.1, read as the reverse complement.
ACGATTCCACTAGGCAGGTTTAAAAAAATAACGTTAAACATTCTGAAGTTTGGACCATTATGAGGCAGGCTGGTATACGTTTAAGATAAAGATTTAACAAACCTCGGACCCTAGATTATTGTAAGGTCAAAATAAATGGATGTGCTCTTTATTTCACCCACGATTGACCAAAAAAGGTCAAAAGTCATAATCGTTGTATTTCATTTTATTTCAAAATGCCGTGTATTACTTGCCAATATGCCAATATTATTACATTACCACCTCCTTCTTCTTTCGAAATAAAAATGGTTATTCGTATTTCAAGAAAAGATTTCTGATTAAAATATTTGTCAGAACCGTTAATTATGTTTTATAGACCCTAAGGCGATGCGATGGGTGGATGAAATTTCACTACGTGGCCTACTATTTTCAAATAGTATATATTAGTTTCAGCTGTTGGAAGGCATCGATAGAATTGTTATTATTATTATTAGATGTGTTTCATACTTTTTCATTTCGCATCCATTAAAAATATTTAACTGTTTCATTTCCTATCCAATAAAAAAATTAAACAAAAAAATGTTAAGCAAGTGTATGTACTGATACTCTAATAATAAAATATACAAACTTCAGTGGCCTACTATAACTACATTAGGGTATCACTATGTATGGCAAAAAAAGGGGTTCATAGTCATAAGATAATGCAAAAAACGTTGCTATTTTAGTATACCATTTCATCAAAGAACCATCATTGGCTAAAATACCAGATGTATACGGTTCAAGAGTACGAGTATTTCACGAGGGTTCCAATCTCTTGGTTGATTTCGACTCCAATCACTTGATAAATAGAGCCACGGGTCGACTTTTTATCGAGAGGATGAGAGAGTTCATAAATCAGGTTGGAACTCATCGACGAAAGCGTGTCTGTGGCCTTCATCCTACCTTGTGAGGGCGGCATAGGGAGAAAAATCCATATATTTATGTACGTTAAATTGACGGATTGCAATCAAAAAATTTTTGGTCAAAATTTGCAAATATATCATGGAGATGGGAAGGTATAAGGGAGGGGGGAAGGAAATGTCGCCTATGTTACCGGCCGGGTCCTAAAGCATACGTATGCATAATTTCAGTCGAATCGGACAAACGGTGTAGATTTATAAACAGGACAAACAGACAGACATTCAGTTTTTATGTATTGATTTTTTATAGAAGTATGTTGTTATTGTGTTTAATATTGTAATGCAATAATTTAAAACAATAAGCTCAGAATTTGAAAATTGAAAATCAATCATTGACAAAATTGAAATTTGATCATTGACAGTGTACATAAATGTCCTTTATTTTGAAATATCGCGAAATGCACTTTCTCATCGGTTCAAATGTTTTATTTAAGCAAAGATAACCGAATGTAATCAATCAAAGAATTTGAATTTGAAAAATGTTAAAGCTACCTATCTAAATATTTATCAATATTGAAAAGGCAGGTACCGGCGCCTTTCTTTCAAATAATTTGTGCGAATACGAATGCAACGTTGTGTTAAAAATAAGTTTAGGAGATTTAAGATTTTGAACAATCGAACATTTACACTTTTATTTACGTAAATAAATAGTAGGTATATAAAAAAATATTATGTATACAAGAACATCCTCGTATTTGACTGCAAAGTTATGCCAAAATTTCAAAGCCATCGGTGAAGAACTTTCAGAGATTATCGATTTTGTACAATCGAATATTTACATTTTTATTTATATAGATATACTAGCTGTCCTTACCCGGCGTTGCACGGGTGAAGGATTAAGTTTAAAATAAATTTGTTAGGGTAAACAAAGGTTCGATTCGAATGGTATAGTTTTGCATTGAAAATATATAAGCGGAGGGGAAGGGTTAAAGGAATATGGGGGAAATGTCACATATGTTACCCGCCGAGTCCTTAAGAATAAGTTTACAAATTTTCAGGCCGATCGGTCAAACGGTACAGATTGGCATCGAAAATATGTCAGGGGGAAGAGAAGGGGTAAAATAATAGGGGGGAAATATCGCATATATTACCCGCCGAGTCCATAAGAATAAGTTTTCAAATATTGAGTCCGATCAGTCAAATGGTTACAGATTTGCATCAAAAATATATCAGGGGAGGGGAAGGGTTAAAAGAATAGGGGGGAAATGTCACATATATTACCCGCTGAGTCCTAAAAAATAAGTTTACAAATTTTGAGTCCGATCGGTCAAATGGTACAGATAAGAAAATAGGCGGGAAATGTTGCCTATGTTACCCACCGAATCCTAAAGAATAAGTTTCCAAATTTTTAGTCTAATCGGTCAAACGGTACAGATTTGCATCGAAAATATGTCACGGGGAGGAAAAGAGGTATGAGAATAGGGAGGAAATGTTGCCTATGTTACCCGCCGAGTCCTTTTGAATAAGTTTCCAAATTTTGAGTCCGATCGGTCAAACGGTACAGATTTGCATCGAAAATGTGTCAGGGGGAGAGAAAAGGGTATGAGAATAGGGAGGAAATGTTGCCTTTGTTACCCGCCGTGTCTTAAAGCATAAGTATGCAAAATTTGAATCGAATCGGACAAACGGTGTGGATTTGTATAGAGAACAGACACACAGACAGGCATTGAGTTTTATAGGTATAAGCAGCATCACTATATTTATAAAGCCATTAATTACTATAATAACTTACCTATCGAGATTCGATGCATCAGTAACCTCTCAGAGCAAATCAAAAAAATTAAAATTTTTCTAAAATCAAATTCATAAATCATTTAAACCTATAGCTTTTTTCAAAATAACTCCTATACTTTCATTATCAATTTACCTTTTTACTGTATTAATAAATAACTTGTATACAATATGTACCTATATATTATAACAAGGAATAAGAACTGTGGCTCCCTCATCAGACTCAAGAGCTTCTCTTCACTGATGAGGTCTACATGACTACCAAGTATTTAAAAAAAAAGTTTAATCTGATATATATAAGAACTGTATTTGTACCATAAATTAAATAAGAAAATAAAAATTAAAAAAAAGATATGAATGACAGATCATTAAAAGATTTGTCAGATACTTCGTGGTGCAACATTATAATTTAAAATATGTTTTATTTTAACTTTGTAATAGACACACAATTTCAGTTATTAATTACTACAATAGTTTCGAGAGGAGCTGTCCCTCTCATCATTAGGTATAGATAATAATATACCTGATGATGAGAAGAATTGCTCCTCTGGAAACTATAGCAGTAATTAATAACTCAAACTGCGTGTTGCAACGTGGAATCTCGGGTGCCATCCTGGATCTCTGCCAGGGTGTCTGTTCCCTCGTCCCAACACGTGCACAGCTAGTTTCAGGGAAAGCAAATGAGACGGTCGAGGATTCGTTTTTCTGATGCAAATCAGTATCCTCCAGGCTAGTAACAGGGCTAGAGAGTATATACGAACAAAATTATAACACGGTTGTGGAGAAAAATTTTAAATCATAATAATTATATTATTATGATACAAAGTTTTTCTCTTCAACTTAAATACTTAATTAACAAGCTTAATGTAACAACTTAATAACAGTATTCACTACAATATTACTTTATAATATTGTAGAGAATACTATTATGCTGACTAAGAGAAGTTAGGTAATGCACCAGCGGCCAGGCCAGACAAGGGATCCTCGGATATAACGTGAACGTGTCCTCGCGACTCTCTGTACGCGGTGGACGCCGACGGCACTCGGCCGATCTCGGCGCCGCGCCGCCGCCGCCGCCGGCAGGAAGGGCGGTACTGACCTTCGACAAGAGGATTTCGACTTTTATTTTATAGAATTAATTTTCAAGTATTATTATTATTATTTCTTTTTATCATTATATGTACTTTTTTTTATTTTATTTTATTTAATATTAAAACTACATTTGAATCATAATACATTTGTCTATTACAATCTACTTAGATACATTTTATTTTATTGCTTTGCCTCTCCAAAAATGAGACTTGCTCATGTGCTTGGTGAGGGGCTTACACTTTATTAGTTTATTTTGGATTTGGCTTATTTGTTCCATAGCTGTATGTCTTGTTATGAATGTCAAATTGTATCGATCTAAAGTGTTGTTTTATTTATTCTTTAATTGTTGTAAGTCATCAATGTTCTTAATATCTGTAGGTAGGTTATTGAAGTTTTTTATGCCCAAGTATATGTAGTTTTGTTGACACAGTTTGGTATTATATTTTGGATTTTAAAATTATTTTTGAATCTTAATGATGTGTTTTTTTTCAAATTTAGCAGTTATGTTTTCTTTAATTAGTTGTATAATTGACGTTTTTTTATTATATTTTTATTACTTATTATTATTATTATTATTATTTTATTACATTACTGACTTTATTATATTTTTTGATTTTGTTATTTAAACTTTAATTATTTCGGTTGTTTTTTAAGATTATTTTCCTTTTATTTTTCCTTCTTACTATTATATTACTATTTTATTTTTATGTATTATAATTATTTTTTTTGTTTTCAAGAAAGACATCTTAAGGCGGAGACAGTGAATGGTTTTGTTCGAGCGGCCGTGCCACTTCGCAACGGTTTATACGACCGGTGCGGAGCAGCACGGTCTTGCTTGTTAGTTCAAAAAAATGTCAACCTGGAGACGATTGAGTAGGACCGATATGGAAGCTTTCGCTTTTAGAACGGTCCTGGGTAAGCGGTGGGTACCATTCACCGACCTTCGACAACATTACCGCCTGCACCTCGGAAGCCACGCTATCTCGTCGTCACCTCTACTCGCGTACCGGAGTAACCGACCTGGACCATTACGATAAAGCAGAGCTACGCAGCCGCCGCAGGGCGATCTAAATACGTAGAACGACGCAGTCCTAATCCTTGGATCTCCGAGGAATTTATTATTTACATTGTATATTAGGGACCTTATGGATAATATATAAAGCATTGAGATCACTCTCTCATTTATAGCCACCGACGTTCACCTCATCCCTAAATTAGTGGACCCCAACGTAGCGATCATCCCTAAATTGGTGCCACCCGACGTGAAAGGAACACGCACCCTTTCGATCATCCTAAAAATCTTTTGAACTCTATTATAAGACAGCTGGAATTGATTCCCAAAGAAGACAATGATAAATCTATTAAAATGTTGCAGTAAAATTTTCAAAAACTAATCTGTAAAACCTATCATCAAGCAGCTGGAATTGATTTCCATAAAAAATGACAATTATAAATTAGTAAAAAGTTGCAAGTAAATATCCAAAAACCTACCCTCTAATAGTTGTTTTTCTGCAGTTATTTCAAAAGAAATGTATGAATTTCACAATACCACGATCAGAAGATGGTTGTGTATCGACTGTCAAACAATCCTGATTGCGCAGCACAGTAGCGCTCTAGTTATAAAATAATCAGTTGGGTACGATTTTTTCCGCTTCTACCATCTCGTGACACTATATTTTTCAAGATGTACTGACGCAATCTGATTCATAAAATATAACATGAAAAGAATTTATCATGTTGCTTGTACATTTTTTTTTAATTTCTGAAAATTTTTAATCTTTTCCAACCGCAAAGTTAATGCTCTAAACACGAAAAATCTTTTTTCTATCATCGTTACACATGACTATGAAATATGAAAAAGAAATAAAAAAATCGCATTTCAAATTCACCAGCAATGTTATGAATTAAAATGTTGTCCTGAATTTATGATGGTCCCTTTATTCAACGTGTATTATTTTTTGAAAGCCTACAAGAAGCCTTCGGGGAGTTAGGGCCACGCGTTGAAATTTCTTTGTCACGCTTAATATTTTTAGCAGGTATTTCCCTGTCGTTTACAAAACATTTTCATGAAATTGAAATCTTTTGAAATATTGAATTTCGCAGAGCTTCTTTCATTTTATAACTTTACTTATTAAATGATTTTCATTTGTTAGACACTCAAAAAAACTTTTTTTTTCACGTGCAATAATAAAAAAATACAATTATCATTCGAAAAAGGAAGACGAATAAGCTTTTTTAAAGGATGATGGGCAAATTTCTAAGGAATTTGGGCGTAAATTCAATAGAATTAAAATGTATGCTAAATGAAAGTTTAATACTAGTACTTCATTTCATACTATGATTACAATCATGAAATACACCGGAATACGGAGGTGGGGGTCATTGAATATTAAAAGTTTCTATAGTATTCAATAACACTTTAGGGTAATAAAAATAGTATAAGTGCATGAAGTAATTACCCATTAGTTTACTCATGTACCACTTTCATTAAGCCAGGTAGAAAAATAACAAATGATGGGGGGAGGTGAGGCACGGCACGGATTCGACGCGGGCGCACGATAACGCGTGAGAGCCAATTCATTCGTTGTTTATTTGTTGTTACTTGCGTTGTGTTTTTTGGTTTACCAGTATATATTTCGACTTTTTGACTTGGTTATCGTTTATGGACTACTGTTATTGATATTATAATATATTGATATTATAATATATATAAAAAAATATATAATCATACACAGACAAATCAATATTTTTTTTGTGTGTATATACCTCACCTAAAAGAATTATGATTCTTGTGTGTGGTAAGGGATAACCACTTACAATTTTATAGGATATATAATTGTAAGTGTATACTTACTCATTCATTCGGTTAACATGCCTCAACCATCTCAAAAAAAAAAATGAAAACCATTTAAATGAAAATCTATACCGTTCGACCGATCAGACTCAATTTGCAAACTTATTATTTTAGACCAGTATGGTAATATAGGCGATATTTTCCCTTCCCCCTTTAACCCACTCCCTCCCCCAGATACATTTTCCGTACAAATCTTCACCGATTGGACCCAAATTTTGCATACATATTCCCGACGGAAAAATAGGCCATATTTCTGCCCTAGCCATCCTATCCTTCGCAGCTTTAATTAAATAGAAACATTGTTTTACTTAGAGGCTTTGAAAAACATAGGAACCTTTGTTCCTCCCACAAATTTATTTTCAACTTAATCCTTTGCCCGTGCAATTGACAGGTACGAATAGTTAGTTTTATAATATAAATATAAAGCTTAACGTATTTCATTAAAATAATTTCTAATAATGAGGATTTCGTCGAACGACCAATTCTCTGTACGACCATGTTGGTAGATCTGAATCTGACTATTACTTGGACTTGGCTTTTTAGTAAAGAATATTTTCTTACGCTTAAAACAAAATTATACTGATCAAATAAAAAAATACACAAAAAAAAAAATTGCATCAAAAATATTTGCTTGTATTGTAGTAAATCGTAGCAAAAATAGTCATTGTAACAACAATATGTAGCAGAGTTGTTACAAACCTCAATCACGGAGCTGTTATAAACCAATTCGACCGTGTAGACCATTTATGATTACGAAAAAATAAGACATATTATGTAGTCTTTCGTACATAATACATCTATGGATTTATAGATTTTTTACTGCATGCCATTGTAATCAAATAAAGTTGAGTATCTTATTGGTGCAATGTTTATGAATCTCGCCTAATGATCCAGTGGTCGGTGGTTCGAGCCCCATTCCAGGACATCAGCAAGATTGTCCTATTTTTATAGAACAAGCGTTTAGGTTGGTTTGAAAACATGTAATAAGAATATATGCGATGCGACACGTATTCGGTGTGCGCACCTTTATTAAAAAAAGGGAATAAAAATTACCTTTCAATTTATCTTCTATATAAATAAAAATGTTAATGTACAAAATCGCTAATCTCTGAAAGTTCTAAACCGATTGCTTTGAAATTTTGGCACAACGTTGCATTAAAATACGAGGAAGTTTTCGTATACTTACTTTGTTTTTATATACCTACTATTTATATTTATATAAATAAAAATGTAAATATTCGGTTGTTCAAAATCTTAAATCTCCTACAGTTTTTTAACTATTGCTTTGAAATTTTGACACAATGTTCCATTCGAATTTTCACAAATTATTTGAAAAAAAAAGCCGCCGGTACCTACCCTTTCAGTATTGATAAATATTTAGATATAACATTTTCCGAATTCAAATTTTTTGATTATATTCGGTTGTCTTTGCATAAAAAAACGTTTGAACTGATGAGAAAGTGCAGCCAAAAATTTCGCGTTATTTCAAAATAAAGGACATTTATGCATACGGTCTATGATTAACTTTCAATTTTGATAATTCCGAACTTATCGTTCATGTCATCTTAACAACTATTAATATTGCAAAATAATATTAAAACAAAATTACATACAATAACCTAAAATAAAGTGGATTCATTGAAGAAACACAGTAAGTAGTATGCACCAAAATTGTTATAGGTATATAAAAATACAGCTTTCGGTTCTCTAATTCGGACAAAACATTTATAACGATACCAATAATAATAATCGTTTTTTGTAAAACAGCACCATCTGTTGGAACTTAAAGCAATACACGCTATCTATACCTATAAAACTCAATGACTGTATGTCTGCATGTTCTCTAAAAAAATCTACACCGTTTATCTGATCTGACCTAAACTTTTCAGACGCATTCTTTAGGACCCATCGGCTAACATAGATAATATTTCCTCCATCCCTCTTTACCCCTCTCCTTCACAACCCCCTGATATATTTATATATTTCAATGCAAATCTGTATCTTTCGACCGACCTGATCCAAATTTTATATACTTATTCTTTATGACCCGGCGGGTAATATAATTTCAACGCATATCTATATTGTTCTACCGAATTATTCATACATATTCTCAGGACCTGGTGGTAAACATAGTCCACATTTTCTTCCTGGACATCCCATCCATTCCACCTTAGATAAAATGGAAACATTGTTTTTTTAAAGACTTTGTAAAACAATGGAATCTTTGTTTCTCTTAACAAACTGATTTTTTACTTAATCCTTAACCCGTGCAACGCCGGGTACGACCAGCTAGTATAAAAATAAAATACTTGCGTAAGCCACTAATGCTCGAGAGCACCTGTGGATCTCGAAACTAATCGTGTATAACTTGAACTCAAAAGTGGTCTTACACAAGTATTTTATCTATACCTATAAAACTCAATGTCTGTCTGTCTGTCTGTCTGTCTGTTCTCTATATAAATTCACACCGTTTGTCCGATTCGATTCAAATTTTGAATTCTTATACTTTGAGACCCGCCGGGTAACATGGGCAACATTTCCCCCCTATTTTCATACCCCTTCCCCTCCCCCTGACATAGTTCGATGCAAATCTGTACCGTTCGACCAATCGGACTCAAAATTTGGAAACTTATTCTTTAGGACTCAGCGAGCAACATAGGCGATATTTCCACCCTATTCTCATACCTCACCCCTTCCCCTCCCCCTGACATATTTTAGATGCAAATCTATACCGTTTGACCGATCGTACTCAAAATTTGGAAACTTATTTTTTAGGACTCAGCGGGTGTCATAGGCGATATTTCCTCCCTATTCTCATACCCCTTCCCCACCCCCTGACATATTTTCGATGCAAATCTGTACCGTTTGACCGATCGGACCCAACATTTGGAAACTAATTCTTTAGGACCCCGCGGAAAACAAAGATGACATTTCCTCCCTCCCCTTTTTCCTTTCTCTTCCCCCTGATATATTTTTGATGCAAATCGATCCAGTTCGAATCAAATCTTTGTTTCTCCCCAAAAATTTATTTTCAACTTAATCCTTAATCCGTGCAACGCCGGGTACGAACAGCTAGTTTATCTATTAATTATCATGTCCACAAAGTTAATGCCAAATCAATAAATAATATAAAAGTTACCTTCGTTCTAATGGTTCATACAAAATTTACCCAGGCCCGACACGAAGCGACCGATCTCAGTTTTTTTTATGTATTATTTATTTAGTGTAATAAAAATGAGTAATTTTTATATTCAATATCAGTGGCTAACATACAAATGTATTTCTTTATTTTTTTCACCAGGCGTAGTATAAAAAATATATTTTTCTCTCTTTTCTACTAGCATGCCCACCGAGATTAGGCTCATTAGAAACGTCCGATGGTTCTACCCAATTAAGTCTAGTAGGAAAAAGTGAAAGTCATCATAAAAAGAACACTAAAAGACAAAAAACGCCCAGATCTCAACACAAGGCAAGCAAGCGCAAGACTGCGCCCTGGGTCGCTTAAAAGCAGAGCCCTAAAATCATTATCTTCGCTCTAATTGAAAAATCTATTACAAAAAACTGAGAAAGGTCTCGTTTGCGTTCAGCCTGGGTCACAGATGACTATACTTCTTTGCTGGGTTTCTTTAGCGTCATTTCTTCTGGGTAATTTCAATCAATGACATATCTTTTCCAATAACTATTATATTGTTATTTTTATATTACGTTTTTTATTACATGTTAAATAATTAAAATTATTTTTTTTTCCTAAATTTTTAATAATAATGTTTAATAAATCAAAAACAGGCTTATTTGTTCAAATCGATAAATGTGGCGCATTTGGTTTCATTCCTGGAACAGAGGACTTTGCGTGGTACTAATTTTCTATTGAAATTGGCAAAGCATTACAAGTTTTATTTTCTTCAATTCCGTGACGATCTGTGAAACTCGTCAATAGCAATATGGCTGCAATTATTTAGATATCAATTCCGACTCAATGAATACAATTGACCTCTTTGTAAAAACTAAATGGGGTTCTATACATTGTAGTTACTGGTTATTGGTTATATACATTGTGGTTGGGTTGAGATGTGCGCGAGAGCTCCTTTGTGGAGATGGTTTGATGCCGCCGATGCCGATGGCCGAATAATGAAATTCGGTGACATTTTTGTAGGAACGATTCTCGATGTTTTACTCACATAGGTATAGATTAAAACAGTAGTTATTTGCTTTCCCATGTTGTTTTTAGTATTGTATTAATTTATTTACCAGTCTTTTTATAATTTTTTGTCATCAACAATACCCGAACAGATTAGTAAAGTATTTTCATTTCTAATTTGCCAGTGCCTTGTGCTGTAATTCTTTTTATAATTTTTTTCTTTTTTTCAATAAACGGTTAATATGTTCTTTCTAAATCCTATGTTGTAATTGCCGCCATCCTGCCTCGAAATTCAAGCATCTCGCTCCCTGATTCGTGCGTAATGTGCGCGTGACCACGCGTTTTCCGGGAAGCCGATCTGAAGCTAGGCGGTGGTAATGTGGAGGGCTTCGGGGCCTGGCATGAGGTCCAGACTCAGGGGGTCCAAAGCGTTGCAATATACGATAATATTTTGGACAATTTTTTATTAACAAATCGTGTTTATGCTGTACTGCATAAGTTCGTACTATATTGAATGTCACAAATATCTAAATTAACTGAAGTAATGACTGAAAGGGTGGCTTCAACACGGTACGGCCACCGTTCGGAGCCTCGATCGATTATCATATCATTCGTAAAGGATTAATAATATTGCGCATTTTTCCTATTTACCAAGACCATCGATACATAAATTCATAATGTTATAATGAATTTTTTTCTTTACAAACATCTATGGACTTTTGAAATATTCAAATAATTCGTTTTTAGCGATACAAAGAGCTTGGCTTAATACACGTAACCTTTGACATTTACGTATAATCTTTTGATTACGCTCTGTTGACGGTCGTTTCTGAAAGCGTGCGTTACTTTGCAAAAACCCAACAGTTCCCTTTGAAGTTAAAATTTTCTTTTTACATTTAGGTATGTTGTAATTTTCTTAAACCCGATTTGAATATTCGAATAAATTTCATACATGGAGTGATTTGCATATATTACATTATTCCATACATATTTTTTAAAATGATGTCATGGTAGCTATTGAGAGATACACAATGATTTAGAAAATTCCACTGTTAAATTATAAACGATAAAATTACTCTGAAAAAAAGACTAAAAACAAATTACACATATTCCAAAATTTCAAGCAAAAATAAATAAACGATTCTTTTTGAAACAGAAGTTTTCAATGCGTATAATTTTTTCTTTAGTATTTTTTTATGTATTTCTTCTGTGCAATTTAATCTATGTAGTTTCCACCCATATTCAATTTATTACTTTGACTGAAAATTTATAAGTTGTAATTGAACTTGAATAAAGCGAAATATTAAATTGGGAAAGGGTAATTAAACACCTAAAATAGAGTTAAATTTGAAAATTGAGGGTGAAAATATTAAAGAAGAAATAAAATCATATATTTAGGTATTATATTGCACTAAAAAATCAACTTTTATGGCAATTTTGAAAACTTGTCAAAAAAAGGTTTCGAAAAAGTATTTTTTGTTGGAAGATTGACGAACAAGGTAAATAAAAATTCTGCTGAACTCATTTAGAATTATGGTTCCGCATTTAAACTAACGATTAATGCTCGTTTATTTGACACATTAAGGAAACCTTTACAAGCTAGAAGTAATTCAAAATAAAATTTTGAGATTCATTCTATGTAAAGTCAAAATGCATAACTAAATCAAATGAGATTAATAAATCAAATAAGTCAAATAAATCAAATAGGAATTCCAATTTAATGAAGACTGCCGTACAATGTGTTTATTTAAATATTTAAAACTCGCATTGACCAAATGCCAAAATATTTTATAAGTGAGATTGTCTTTAATAAAAGTTTTCGTAAGAGATAATCACTTTCAATGCTAATTAAAGTAAGGTTATTTAGACAACTTATCCCATCATGTTCCTAATCTCATTGGTATGCGCTTTAATGTCAGAAAAAAACATTCTCCGTTGCAGTTAATAATCAATCAAGACAATGAAATGGTTGTGTTAGACTTATGGTGGTTTATTTCAACCATTTCTTATCAGTGTACAATGAATGTACAATGATCCTTGTTGACGTACCTCGGATACGATCGAATGCTTCACCGCCGAATATCTCATGGTACTTACCCTCTGCTCTCAGTGGCTTCACCTTGCGGGCACTGCTTCTACGTTTTTATGAAATTAAAGAGTTTCGTAAAATGAACTATGCATTCAAATTACTTTATTCCCAAATTTGGAAAACACAACCTTATTAATTTTCCATCATACGGCCATCTGTTTTAAATAGTTCGGTGAACTGCGTAAGTTATTCGCCTAGGCTTTCTCCCCGATTGTCTCGGTAAGCACTGTGAATGGTACCCACCGCTTACCCAGGAACGTTTTATGAGCAAAAGGTCCCATATCGGTCCTTCTCATTCGTCTCCAGGTTGACATTTTTTTAGCTGCAATGCAGGACCGTGCTGCCCCGCACGGGTCGTATAAACCGATGCGAGGCGGCACGGCCGCAAAAACAAAACCTTTCACAGACCGACACCATTAGATACGTCTTTATTGCCTAAAAGGTAAGCACTGACGATGTTTGGAGTTCAAGATTTCTTCCGAAGTATTCCAAATACACCAGTCACTCGACGGTGCGCCTCCACGCGCTTAGCTAAGCCAGACAATATATTTATTATCAGTTATGACACTCCTGACGTACGTATTTTTGTTTAGACGAATGATTTTCTACAACTTCATCGAGCATAGTCAGCATAGGTCACTAAAATAGTCTGATGAATAAAAAAGTTTAATAAACTTTGATTTTTATTACGGGGCCCATACTTCTGCTATACACCTAATCCGGCACTGGATTGGGGAAAAAAAGTCACAGAACTGTTTAATGTATAGAGGAATGAACATGTATGATGAGATGCCTGAAAGAATTATAAAGGAAGAATAAGTATGTTTAAAAAGAAATATTACGTCAACTCTAAAAATTTAATATTATAAGAATGATAAACAACCATGAACATATATTGTCTGAACTCATTAAAAAAAAAAGTATATTTATTTCCATTCTATTTGTAGAGGAACTCTTCTTATAGGGTATTTTGTAAGATTCTCGAATACATATGGCGTAAAAAATTGTTATCATCATGGATTTTTTGGGGCTACCATTTAAATAACATAGTTTATTTCTCAAACCATATTAAAAAATAATTGCCATATACATAAAACCGCAAACCATATCAAAAATGGTATGTATTTAAAAATTGAATTTTCTCACCGAAACTTGATATTCCTGAAACATGCATATTTATGTTTCAGTACAATTTATTACAATTATAACCAGGGTACATCGGATGCATCCTCGATGGGTTGCATTTGTGTACATAAATTAAATAATTATTATATCAGCAAGCAAAACTTTATCGTAATACGTCACCTTTTACTTGTTACTAAGTTAATTGGGAAAAAAAATATTTACACTTAAATTTGATAAGATGAATTTATTAATAATCAAGAATCTATATTTATATTTATAAAAAAGTAACCCATAAAAAACAAGTTTTTACTATACACCCTTTCTTTGTAAAATATAACAATAATTAAAAACGAATTAAAACATATAACATAACACCAAACTTGCAGAACTTTAACATATTTCTAAAATGTCAGATGTTTTGAGATGTCAAGATTTTGATAGATTCAATTATCATCAATATCGTACCTTATGAATTTCCAGCGTCAAATGATTTAGTCAGAATCAGATTTGAGTAATGTAGAATTCTTCAAAACTAAGCAGAAATCTAAAAGAAATAAATTATTATTTGATTTTTTCCCAAAAAACCCAATTTTGCTGTCATCTGTGAACCAATTGTTTTGTAAATTTTCGAAATTCGTAGTGATGTACCTATTATACCGACGGAGTAATTCAAATTTAGAAAATATTCCGCGACGTTATCGGGCCGCTGTAATCAAACTTTTCTAATGATTCCAATTTGAAAAAACCAATAAAATTCCTAAAAATCCGAAATTATACTATAATTATTAATTTTTTTTAACGAAAATTTGATAGATCTTCTTGATCGTCGCCAGGAGTCTGCTTGCCAAGTTTCAGCTCGATTGGATCACGGGAAAAGGGTCAAAAATCGGTCCAAAGTTTTTGTTGACGGCAAACAAGCAGACGCCACGAGTTAATATAAAGGGAGTAAAAAGAAAAAAATTATAAAACCATTATTTAATGAAATTTATGTATTAACAAAAACAAAAAATAAATATATGGAAGTTCAATGATTAATTAGAAGCTTATTTGAAAACAAATTTAAAAGTTTACAATATATTTGCAAAAAAGATATGGTTATTTATAAAACTTTTTTGCTATTAACACTTTTTTTAATTAATTTTAAATGTTAGGAAATTTTTCAGTTAAGGCCTCACACCACGGTTCATGCGCGGTACGAGGGTGTAACTTTGAATTATTTTCAAGCAATCAATATATTATGGAATTTTTTATATTAATCCTCAAAGTCAATATATAAATATAGAAGAGTGTATACAATTTTTTTATTGAATATAAAGTGTATTTCGCGGAGTACGCTGCTTCTGAGAGAGCATTCCGATGAAATTGCTGCTCGGCGGTTGACAGAGATTAAGCCACACGGTTCATCAGAAAAATAAAAAATAAATATGTTTAGAAACTGGATATTAAAGGATTTCAGCATCACGTAGGAGAATTTAGACACCTAAAAAATAACAAAATGGCGGACCAGCAAATTTTGTCCGATTTATTTATTCCGATTTTCATGGAAAATTTTCATTCAAAAAGTTTTACTTTTTAAAATGTAAGTATTGTTCCCACTAAGTTATTATTTATTTTTTAATAAAAAGTTTATTAAAATTACTAGCTGGTCGAACCCGGCGTTGCACAAGTTGACAATAAATTTGTGGCGGGAAACAAAGGTTCGATTGTTTTGCAAAGCCGCTAATATTGTTTCCATTTAATCAATGCTGGATTGGATTGGATGTCTAGGGAAGAAATGTGGCACAATTTTCCATCGGAAATAAGTATGCAAAATTTGGGTCCAATCGGTCAAACGGTGTAGATTTGTACAGAAAATATATATGGGGGGGAGGTTAGGTTAGAGGGGGAAGGAAAAATGTCGCCTATATTATCCGACTGGTCTTAAAGAATAAGCAAACAAAATTTGGGTCAGATCAGTTGAAAGATAGAGGTGGGGTAAACGGTAAGGAGGGAAATGTCACCTATGCTACCCACCGGTTTCCTAAGAATATGTGTCAAAATTTGAGTCAGATCGTTCGAACGGTACAGATTTTCATAAAAAATATATCAGGGGGGAAAGGGGTAAAAGCGGAGGAGGGAAACGTTAGATATGTTATCCGCCAGGTCCTAAGAATAAGTTTCCAAATTTTGAGTCCGATCGGTCGAACGGTACAGATCTGCATTGAAAATTTATCACAGGGAGGAGTAGAGGTAAGGGAGGGGGAAGGAAATGTCGCATATGTTAGCCGCCGGGTCCTAAAGCATAAGTATGCATAATTGAGACAGACATTGAGTTTAATTGAAATAGATTTGTAGAAGTATGTATGTTATTATTGTGTTAAAATTGTAATGCAATATTAATGGTTGTTATGAACCTCGGGACAATTTCGTTCGTTTTTAACGAAATTGTCCCGAGGCTCAGAAATATCAAAATTGATAATTAATCAGGAAACACAAGTATCCTTTATTTTGAAATACCTATCGCGATGTGATAGGCTGCACATTCTCATCAGTTAAAACGTTTTATTCAAGCAAAGACAACCAAATGTAATCAAAAAATTGAATTTGAAAAATGTTTTACCTACCTATCTAAATATTTATAAGTATTAGAAGCGTAGGTAGCGGCGCCTTTTTTTAAAAATAATTTGTGCGAATTCGAATGCAACGTTGTGTCAAAAAGAACTTTAGGAGATTTAAGAGTTTGGACAATCGAACATTTACATTTTTAATATATATGATTAATATTTAAAGCATTAACATTGTGGTTAGACGTAATAACAGAATGTTAGTAAACTTAATAAAAACCACTACCAGATTTACAGTCTACCGGTTTCGAGACGTACCCGTCTCTTCGTCAGGACCAACACTACACTACTATATTCACAACACTATGCACCCCAACCATAGTATTGTGAAACTATCACCACTATTGATCAGATGCGTGTTAATCTCGTCAGAGACAAGCATGCACTGAACAAATTCAGGAATCTAACGAGAGAGAGTGAGAAGGGGCTGGGTCTAAAGTGGGTGTACCACATATTTTGTGAACGTTAAATTAAACAAAGGGCTTTATGGAAAATAAATTTGGTTATTAATGAGAGGTACTCTATTATTCACCGCCTCCCTAATGTAAAAAATTTCTTAATTATTCAATTTTAATCCTTTATTATTGGTATTTAATATTTTCACCCCTATTTATGCATGCTTGTCCCTGACAAGATTAACACGCATGTGATCAATAGTGGTGATAATTTAACAATACAATGGTTGGGGTGTATAATGTTGTGAATATAGTAGTGTAGTGTTGGTCCTAACGAAGAGACGGGTACGTCTCGAAACCAGTAGACCGTAAATCTGGTAGTGGTTTTTACTAAGTTAACTAACATTCTATTATGTACATTTTTATTTATATAAATAAATAGTAGATATATAAAAACAAATTAGGTATATTAAAAACAAAATCAAAAACATCTTCGTATTTGAATGCAACGTTGTGCCAAAATTTCAAAGCAATCGGTGAAGAACTTTCAGAGATAATCGATTTTGTAGAAACGAAAATACATAACCTCTGTTACAATTTCATCATCATCATTTTTTGCACCCTAGCCCCAGGTAAGGTCTTGACCTCCACAACCATTTTCGTCTGTTATGTACCTACTAAAATTTATTTCCGAAGTTATGTGCGAAGATTTTCTGATCTTTCCAATATTCAATCTCCTTCTGGTCTTATGTGTGAGTATTTAGAGCTTTAGCTAGAATTTTGGCAATGACGAGTAAATGAATAAAACAAATTTGAAAAAAAACTGACTATTTGCATTTTACGGGTATAACAAAAGCTGTCGTATATTGTGTTACTAATATATGCATAGCCTACGCTCAAAATACCAACCGACTGAAATTTCCATACGCGCATTTTAAAAATGAATTTTCACATTTTGCGGAAATGGTTGATAAAACGGTTGAAAAAATTCTCCACTTAAGATTTATTAATTCGAATATGCCAAATTAATATTGTTTGCACATCTTTTTTAATTTATGTTTATCTTAGAATTACGATTCGGAGAGCACCGGAAAAATAAATTTTTTCTTAATATATTATGAAAACGTGACATGAAAGTTACTAAGGACCCGCCACAACGAAATTAAACCATTGAGTTATGTAGTCCCTTGATTTTCATTAAACTAATTTTATAAAAATGTGAAGGATTTCGCGAATCTAGCGAATTTAGTGTATCACATATTAAATAAATCACTTCATCATGCATAAAATTGTCTATGATGAAGAATCATAGACAAATTTATCTGAAGAAATTTTAACCCGTAAAACACTATAGAAAATCCTCAAATCTCATATATATATATTATTTTTTCACGTTTATGCACTCTGTGGTCTATCTGGTCTTCGGTAGAGTCCATTCACTTTAGGAAAGCCATTTACGGTAGTGTGAGTAACAGTGCGATTACAAAAACTCGTAACATAATTTTTTTTTAGTAAATGACAGACACAAATATAAATATTATTTTAGTTTCTAAACCTTAAATAAGCATAGGTTCAAGTATTATAAAAAACTCATTTCGTTTTCAAAATTAATATGATTTCAAAATTCTCATTAAATAAAATTAAAACATTGACTGTACCAGTATGCTCAAATGATAAACTACTGTAAATTATTTTTTTAAATATTTCAGTTTATTGAAAATTAAAACTAAAAAATGAATCAATTACCTGCTATATCGCATGTCATCGGTATTTATCATTAATCAAAATATATAATTCTCTACGTTACCAACGCTACCAGAGTGCTCAAATAATAATGTGATACAATATAATAATGAGGTATAGGAAGCAAAAAAATCATAATTCTCTTTTTAATATTGTCCATCACTAACGTTATCAAGACGCTACTCTAGATCGCGTTGTTCTCCCAGCATTAACTGTCATCCAAAATATATAACAAAAGCACCTCATTTTTGATGGGTTATAGCCGGTTTAAAATAAATTATATATAAGCAGGTATAATTTCAGTTAAATGGTTTCAAAATCTTATAATCAATTTTGAACAATAATATAAATTATTTTCGTCTGTATCGGACTCCGAATTCTCATCTAAATTTATATTAAATTGATTTACGTCTTTGGTCACCGTATCGTGATCTTGCAGTTACCGTATCTTTAAATAAAAAATATTAAACAAAGAAACGATTAGTGTGATACTGAATTGGCCAATGGAGTAGCTTTAAAAAAAGAATACCACTACACAATTACGTGTTATAGAGGGTATTACCCACACCAATGCAAATGGCTTTCACAAAGTGAACGGACCCTATTATTGATACACTGGTAATGCATTAGAATGAAAGGTAGACATGAACGAATCACTGCTACCACGATAGTAATGAGTTCATCGACTGTGAATTTATATATTTATGATCACCGTTATTTTAACCGGTTAATCATGGTACGCCAACATAGAAGAAAAAGATTCCCTGCGTTTATTGTTTAAGATTTGTATTAGATTGTGTCGATGATTGGTAACTGAGACATGACGGGTTGCACGTGGAAATACGAAAGATCAGTTTTTTTATTTGATTATTTGTATATAAGTTGAATACAAAAATTTCGGTTGGACTATGCCTGTCTCACTTGCGATATCTATGTTGAGATAGGCATAGTTTACAATAGTATATAGATACAAAACGTAGTATGCAGATAAATAATAAAATAATTATTTATTAAAGTAACTTAAAATATTATCACGTGTCTGCATGCGTGACGGCAAGAGGAATTAATGAAAACGCTAGGATTTAAATCAGAATTTATTGATTACTGAATAATTAATTAAATTAACGTACAAGGTCGCTTAAGACTACTAAATGTAACGCTTTTCCTTAAATTAAATTGTTTCGCAAATTTATCATTCGTAAATAGACACTTTATATTCGTTTTAACACATTATTCACCATTCACTAGAATATTCCATCCAATTTCCGCACTTATTAATTTCGCTTCGGTTTATTTAGCTATGTAAAAACTTTCCAGAATTTTCGCTATCTTATTACTGCTCGCCTGGCCATCCTGGCAACTCGCGACTCGCGGCTACCTTCGCTTAATGTTACCCGCCGGGTCCTAAAGCATAAGTATGCTAAATTTGAGTCGTATCGAACAAACGGTGTGGATTTTTATTGAGAACAGACAGACAAACATTGAGTTTTAAAGATTTATAGATATTTAATGATTTTTTATTTAATTTGATCATAAAGTGGTCAATACAGGATTTTGAGTCTTTTGTAAGAGTGTAGGAGTGTTTATCGTGCTAATAATCCCGTAGTATGCTAACATATTGATGTAGGCAAGGCTTTGTGGGTGGCCGTTAGGTAAATTATTAATGTTCAGGTCACCGGTTACGACAATGTTTTTTTTTTTGTAAGAAAGGAGAGAAAGATGATCGTTAAGTGAAGTAATAAAATGTGAAATATTATTAATTGACGGGGATCGGTAAATTTCCAAAATGCTTGTATCATTGTTGTAATTTATTTGTAAGCAGTTGGCATCCTGAATTATGATTTTGGATACAGTACAGTAGAGTTCTTTTTGAATATACACTACAAAACCATCGTTTTTTGAGGAATGTATGGAAGTGTTATAATGTGAGTATTGATTGAAGTTTTTAGGTATGTACCAATAAGTCAGCCAGCCTAGTAAAAATAATAACTTCGAAACTTATGCAGAGGCTATCTAGCATAATCAATAATTCATCAAAATTTTTGTTAATTTATCTATTGTTTTGATTGAATATTTAATATTATCTAAATACCTATAAATCTCAATGTCTATCTGTCTGTTGTCTATACAAATCTACACCGTTTATCCTATTCGATTCAAGTTTTGCATACTAATGCTTTAGGATCCTGCGCGGCGGGTAACATAGGCGACATTTCCGCCCTATTATTTTTCCCCTTCTCCGCCACTGACATATTTTCGGTGCAAATTTGTACCGTTTGACCGATCGGACTCAAAATTTGGAAACTTATTCTTTAGGACCCGGCGAGTAACCAAAGTGATATTTCCTCCCTCCCTTTTTACCCTTTTTCCTCCCCCTGATATATTTTCGATGAAAATCTATACCGTTCGAATCGAACCTTTGTTTCCCCCCACAAATTTATTTTCAACTTATTCCTTAATCCGTGCAACGCCGGGTATCCAAAACTGACTGGTGACCGGAGCCCTCCAACATTTATATTATTTTATTTAAATCATCCGCATGATTGATATAAATTATTCTGTGCTCGGGTGCTTTTTTTACCATAATTTTTACATAACTTTTGACGGTTAATCTTGCCAGCAGTTTCTGTAGGGTTCCTATCCATCTGCCAGGAATTAAACTGATCATGAAGGGACCCACCACATACCCTAGCCGTTATTTGGGCAAAAGCGTCCATATAGACCCAGCACTTTCGCCGCCTGGTTGGCATTATTTTATGCTAAAGCGACCTCCTCGCTCGGCCTTCATCAATACAACACGCAGAGACGAAAACCGGGCGAGTCGGTCGCGCAAATCCTTCATTGTCCGCGCATAATTAATCTTTATTTCAAAAATGGTTGTACAATACATAATACCAATAATAATAAAATTAAAATTGTTTCGCACACGATCAATCCAGCGGCATAAAATTGAATTTTTTAAATTTAATAAATATATATGGCCGTGTGTGTGTATGTGTAATTGTTACCATAAGGTTTATTTTTTGAACATTTATGAATTTAGTTTATAATATTTCTTATACTCGCGTCGAGGCCTCGACAACTTGAATAGTTTTAAGAATTTTTTGTAATTTTATTCTATATGTAATTTGTAATTTTTTATTGTAAATAAAATGAGTGGAATTAGCGGTCTTATTACTGACGAATCCTGACTGGAGATATAAGGTTTTGTGCATTATTAGGACATCCGCGAGATTCGGAAATAAACGTATCTCACTGTGGAGGATGACGGCCGATCTCGCGGATTAAATTAAATAGCAAAAATATGTTTTTTGCCAGTTTTCAGATAACTGCGCAGCAGATTTGAAAGGCCGTTAAAATGGTCAGGCAGGCCGACGTTTGAACGCGACAAGCCGGCGCCTGGCGGGGGTCAGGCAGGCCGACGTTTGAACGCGACAAGCCGGCGCCTGGCGGGGGCCGCTGGTTTATGGACCAGACGTACGCGGCGCGTGGAAAGTTTGCAACGCCGTAAAATCAGAAAGTTCACGAGATGAACTCAGAAAAAGTGCACAAAACCTGGCATGTCATTTCCTGTCAGAATTCGTTATAAAATAAAGAATCGGATTAGTTTGGAAGGAGATACATCGAGAGATAGGAATCGGCCTTTTTTGAGGCGATTTATGAACGCCGACACATCCGGACACATTGGTACTAATTAAATTCACATGCGGATGTGCCAGGCGTTCAATTTGACGTAACATTTACATATGTACACCTCCCCGTTCGGGAGATAATTTGGCTAGGCGGGCAAAATAGTCCGTTTAGAGGATGGGCCGGCGCGGATCATACCGCTCGGGAATGCTGCGCTGACCACCATCCGCCACTGGGTATTCTCGAGATGTCTCTCCCCTCCCTTACTAATCCCATTTTGACCGTTGATTTCCCGCTGTGTCTAGTATAAATAAAGGAAGATTCCGCAGACTCAGCGTCCTCAGTTCGCCGATATTACTTTTACCTTGTTACGCTGCCGGTCCGCGGAATCGTTTTTTGCTAAATAAAGTGTCTTTTATTTTTAATTTAAATTCCCGAAAAAGTGTTTTTTGTTGTTGCTTTCTAATTTACCTTTGTGCTTAAAATATTATAAATTTCTACTGAATTTCTCCCACCGTAACACGGAGACCCACCCTATATTTAGCTATTTTTAAATTCGGTTTTTTAGCCGCTCGGGTTTTAAAATATTTTGGGAATTTTTAAATAGTTTTTCGAACTTGGTATGGCCCTGTGCGTACCATTTCGTGGTCCTTCGTGAAGCCGGATTTCCGTTGTTTCGGTTTTTAAATTTTTAAATTCAGTAATTTTGTGCTTCGTCGGAATCCGAATTTTTATATTTTTTTTTGTGAAAAAATAATAATAATAATATTTTAAAGAAAAATGTCGCGCTCGTTAAGATCGAATTCGAATCGCGAATTACCTGCCGACGAAGACAATGACTCCCGTCGCGAAGCGTCATCGGGAGATGAATCGGACCGGCAGTCGGGAGCTGAGGATCAGGCGGCGTCACCTACTGACGCGGCTAGCTCGAGTGCAGATATAAGGAGGCTGCGCAGGGAGCTACGCCACAAGGACCGGCATTACAAGAGGCAGCTTGATGAAATGCAGAAGCGCCAAGAAGAGATGTTCACGAGGGCTTTGACACTTGCAGCGGCGGGAAGGGACCCCGCGGCGGGGGGCGCAGGAGCGCTCGCCGCCGGCGCCGCGGCAACCGACGTAGCGGCGCCTATTACCGCTGCGAGTGTCTCGGCGGACGACATCGCCATAGAAGACCCGGCGCGCATGAATGCACCTACAACTTGTCATCAAGAGGCTCCTGCCGGGACCGATAATCCGAGCTTGGGCGACTGGATGCGGTCGCAACAAGCGCAATTTGAACGGCTGACGTCCGCTGTTACAGAAGCGGTCCGGTCAACGCGTTCACCTGAAAGCCCGCGGTATCCGCTCAGCCAGGATGAGCCACGAGTGTCGGCTATGATAGCGCGGCAGTCTAATGCAAAGGACCTGGCTGAATTTTCGGGCGACCCAATGGAATGGCGTTCATTTAAGACGCAATTCAGGCAATCCACAGAATTGTGTGGGTTGACAACCGCTGAGAACGCGATGCGGTTGAGAATCGCGCTCAAGGGGGCAGCTCGGGAAGCAGTGCGCCCTTTGATCGGCGACCCTCATTGTGTTGAGGGGATTATGCGCACTCTGGAGGATTTATTCGGCCAGCCAGATGCGATAATTGCAAGCGTCCTGGAAAAAGTGAGGAACACAGCACGCCTCACTGAGAGTACGGACACAGGCATTTTTATGAAATTCGCGGTAGCGGTGAGGAATGCCGTCGCCACAGTAAAAGGTATGGACGAGCGCTATTTGGCCTCACCTCAATTGTTACGCGAGCTCGTCGGAAGGCTCCCGCTTTCGGCGAGAATGGCATGGTTCGCGGCGAGATCCGGAACCGTGAGCACGAACATCGAGGACTTCTCGAGATGGCTGTCGAGTATGACAGACTCGGCGCCCCATTGCGGCGGACAGACCGCGCAAGTGATTGAAGACAAGGGGCGCAAAAATGCGCAAATCCACGCGATTCATCGAGCGCCGGAAAATACGCAAAATTGCGGTATTTGCGACTCAAGAGATCACGGCGCCGCGGCATGCAACGATTTTACGCGCTGTTCGGTATCTGACCGAGCGGCTATCGTCAAGGACAGAAGATTATGTTTTATGTGCCTCGAACCTTGGACGCCGAAACATAAACATGGATGCCGGGGCCGTGATAAAAAATGCGACGTGGACAATTGTGAGATGCGGCATCACCGGATGCTGCACGGCGCGTCGCCTTCCGCGAAACGCGAGTGAAAACGTGTCACTCGCGGGTCAGGTGACGGGCGCGCCGCGGCGCCCGGCCGATCTGGCCTGATAGACTGTGCTCGCCGCGAGCCGCGACGCCGAAAATGTAATTTTTTAAATGTGCAGAAAGTCGACGTGTGTGGCCCGCGGGGGCATAGAAAGACATTCGCCTTATGCGATAAAGGTTCGACCGTGTCACCGATGGACTCCGAAGTCGCCAGTGTGGTCGGTAAATCGGGACCGGTGCGAAATCTGCGCCTACACGGCGCCCGCGGTATGTGCGCCTCCGATCCGCGGTCGCGTCTAGGGCAGATAATTTTGAAAGGCAGCGGACTTGCCCAACATCCGTTGAGTGATGAAAGTAAACACTTTGCGTAATTTGGATTTACGGCCCCGACGGTTTAGCCGAGAAACCGGGGAAATCAAGCGCACTGTGGGGATAACAAAAGTGTTATAAAATTATTATGGGGCATAGATTATGCCATTTGTGAAGTGTCGCGAGTTGGAGAGATAGCGGGTGCAGATAACGGCGTTTTTATCGAGCACAGCACAAGGATGGATGAAAACCGGGGGCGTGCCAGGCCGCCCGACCATCGCCGCAACCGTGTCTTCCAGTATAGCTGAGCGGCCCAGTGAGAGGCCCGCGAGATGCACTCGTAGGACACACATATTGAAATTGACTGGCCGGAAGTGACCCCCGCGTGCGGCTCAGTGCAGTGGGTACCCGAGCGACCATACGTGATGGAAGCCACCACTGTATAGCTTGCCGGCAGCCAATGGGCGACAGGTCTTCTGTGGAAAAGGAAGACATGCCCTTACAGCCGAATTTCGGTTTTTTAATATTTTTTTTGTGATAAAAAATATATATGGCCAAGGATCGGTTCAGCTCGGATACCGACATTGGAATTTTTTCGCATTTTGCGGACTTGTAGAGGCGCATCTAGATGAGATCGCCCGTATTGCGGAGGGTAGTTACACCCATGTCTACCGCGGCCAAGAGTCGGTTCATTTGGGAAACCGGCATTGGATTCTTCGCACTTCATGGATTTTTTTGCCCCGAAATACTGGAAAAAATTCGGGTTATTTTCGATGCAGAAAATAAATTGAGATGGGATGTCTAAGGATCGGGAGGCCTTAGATATTATCGCGCTACATATGCGCGCCTTGGGACCGGCCATAACGATGAGACCGGACAAGACTACAAGATGTGTGGTGAGAATAAACTGGAGCCCGCGTGGGATAAATTTATTTTAATTTGTGTAATCTGCCAGTCGTGCGGAACCGCAATAAATTTATCAATCTGCCCGAGCGAGAGGCGGATAGACGGCCGACAAGATGCCAACTACTGGGCGCTAAAAGGCGCATATTCGAGCCGGTGAGATTCATGGCTGATGTGATGATCCGGTCGAAATATTATTTGCGAGCAGTTTGGCGGTCAAGGTCAGTTTTGTAACCAGCGGACGAGGCCAAAACACGCCGAGAAGCGGCATTTTGGTGTAAATTGTGTGCAAATAAATGCATGATGGCTCGAGAGAGCATACTAAGCCGCCGACGCAAAGTGTTACTACACATTTTCTGCGGTGCCTAGGGACAGGCACGTTGCGCGGTGGATTACATTGAAAAAAATAGAACCACAGTACGGTGGTTATTATAACAGCGAAGATTGAAATAGCCCCCCTGAAGCCGTTTAATGGACCGCTGTGGACCGCGAGAAATTTAATCGCCACGAGCGTGACGGCGAACATTGAGTCCGAACATTCGCGCCATATGGAGCGCGCGGTGTTCGGGACCGTCACAACAACGATGATGTATTGGTGATGTGTGCTGACGCGGCTGAACCCGGCCGATACTGGTACGCGGGATGTCGAGCCGCCGGACCTGACACCCACCGGACGCTGGTTTACCCGGCCGCCATTTTTACGGGACACTGAAGAAGTATGGAAGTATGGTATGAAAAGCGGCCGCCGCAACCCTGATCCGGAGCAATTGCAACTACGACCGGCGTTTGTTACGCAATACGACGTCGGGGCATTTCCGGATATCAGGCGTTTTTCGTCATTTTAAAATTATTACGCGCGACCGCTTGGGTGCGGCGCTTTATAGAAAATTGCCGGCGCGGCAGAGTCCGCGCGCGCCGAGCAGATTTGACCGCGGATGAGCGGTGT
>JADDOH010000973.1:0-24740 GCA_016648135.1 Agrypnia vestita | reverse complement strand
CGTCTTAGACGTGTATGAACCTGTTCATATTAATTGCGTGAGAAAATAATACATATATTTGCTATTTACGAAATACGACATTTTTTGAAGCGAAACTTCTTTATTAATAAGTAGATAAGGTCTCGGGGATGGTTTGTTCGAAAGGATTCTACAACAGCCCGTGAGTTTATATGAAATAATAGTTTCTTTGAATGCTAAGTTTTGGTTTTTTAAACCCTCAGCATCTCTGCTGAGAGGGGTTGAGGCCCCGCGCCCGCCTAAACCCGGTGGCCGACTTCCTAAGTGACTAAACGGCCCCCCTTGTTCCTCCGGAACTTACTGCATCCCGAGACTCCATCTCTTCTTTACGAGATGTGATCCTGTGACGCCTCTCTTTTTAGGCTTATAATTGAGAAGGCCGTACTCTTTTGGTACGAGTTTCTGATGATGTGTGTTGTTTTGAGGCGCCTTTATTTTAGGCCGGTGTTTGAAGAATCATGTACTCTTTTGGTACGAATTGATGACGACATTAGCCTCCTTTGCGGGCATAGTCAGCGATGTTACAAATTATTGTGCAATCTCATTATGCCTTTTCAGAGCGGCGTCCCACGATTCTGCATCTTGCAACATTTACTTTGGACAAATGTTAGAGTGTTAGTAACATATTTATAATATCCCAGCTATTCCATATGAGTGAATGATTTTTATATTTATTCTGGCCCTGTCCTTCTTACAGAGGACGAAATAGAAGTTAACGTTTTCTATCAAGGTTTTACAGCATTCAAGCATGGAAATCCTTCCAAAGACAAAGGGAACCTTTTTGTTGGTTTAAGTAGTTTGCGCCAGATGAGGTTAGGTGGTCGGTTTATTGACGACCCCGAGCAACAAGGAGGACCCCGCCTTTAAGGGGCCCTGCAGGGGCTTGTGCGGGTTCCACGCCCAAGTGCCGGCAATCATCCACCCCTCAGCCAGCTAGGCTAACACAAACCAGATATCCCCAATCTTTAGTTAGATCTCCCCATTCTGTCCTTTACTCGTCATTCTGAAGCTACTTGTTAAGCCGGATATACCGAGGTACTCAAATCATAAAGAGTTAACTGAAGACCGGATTGCGCAATACTTATGCAATACAGTAATTATTATAATGCTACTAAGTAATTCATATAGAAATCCGTGTATTCAAATTTAGTAAAAATAGTTTGAAAATCCCCATACTTTAAAATATATTCGTTAGGAAGAATTTCTCGTACGATTTGGATTGATATCTGGTTATGCAATACATAACGCGTCGACAATTATTATGAATCTATTAAGCACTGCTTATAGAGCTCCGTAAAATCAATTGTTAATACAAATGGTATGAAAATCCCCAAGCATCAAAATATATTCGTTTGGGAGATATTCCCGTACGAATTGAGCCAAGATCACACAAGAAATCGTGATATTAATTATACATTATTGCTCCGATTTTAAATCTTCCCAAAATAAATACATTTTAATAGTGAAAATAATTAATCGATAGATAATATAAATGTGTTCCTTAGCTGTTACACAGTGGCGGTATGATCCTCTCTGCTACTGATGAATGGTAGATTCCTCCATAAGTCCGGGCAGCAACTCCGTCCGCAAATGCTGTTCTGGAACTCAGGGCTCCGTCGGTAGTCTGTTGGGCAGCGCTCCCGCTCGCAAGTCTGGTCTCGAACTGAAGGGGCGGAGTATATCGTGTTCGCTCCTTTTATACTCTCGATTGCACCATATCTTCGAAATCCACGCGAGTGCAGTGACTCATCCTATGAGCGATGACCTCACCGCCGGCGCTCGCCATTGGCCGGATTCAGTCAACAGGACGGTCGCCTCCGGCTCAACCCGTCGAAGGCACAGCGCGCCTGTGATTGGTCCGTTTCGTTAAAATAATAGTTAAGCACCCGCTACACGCGAGACTTGCTGTTCCGATTCCTAAATAATAAAGGCTCGTTCGCACCTACTCACAAGGTCGAGTCTATTAGGATTGGCAAACGATATTAATTTAACACAGAATTATATCTATGGTATTATAAAGATCTAAGAAATATTACTTGTATAGCTGAATATTCAATATTTTGTTAGCCTCTTGTAACACATAGAATCTTAAGAAGAAATATATCAGGCTTTTACTTTTAAACGATTCCAAACAGAAGAAATATATTTTTGATGTCCATACTTGACTTTTTTTGAATATTATTATTTTAAGATTTTCTAAATTTATTAAATCTATCTCTATGTCGACCATCACAAGCTATGTACCTAATCTTACATTAATCTATAATTACATATCATATATCATTTTGTAAAAAAACATGCAACACTCGATAATGAGCTACTATCTTCATTATAAAATAAAAATTATTGTCAAATATTGAAGGCAACCAAAACCGTAAAACTGCTGTGCAGTTTGGCATATCTACAATGTAATAAATATCAAAAAATTAATAAATATATATTAAAAAAAAAAAATCCAGTTATAAACAAGCTGTGCTGTGTTAATACCCTTTTCACGATTTGTGTCATTCAAATGTGGGCACGTTAATACCCTTTTCGCGACTTATGTTATTCAAATGTAGGCACGCCATTGTTATTGACCCAAACAATGAGACGCTTAAACAATACCGCTTGGTTCAGCTTAATGATCTGGAAAAAATATTTGACAATATATCCACGCGTTTACTAGAAAACACTATTCTGTTTACCTTTTTAACCGTTTGAGAGATATTGGAAAAGTAAAACAACATTGATAAAAAAAGACGAGTTTTTATTTGCGAAAGTTACGTCCATATTTATTTAGTCACGCCCATCTTGGCATTTGAAGGGTAGCAATATGACGGCGCGTGTTTATTCAAGATTCGCAAAAAAAGTTTATAATCGAGGATCACCGGATGCTTTGAATCGCTTTACAAGATTTTGGAAAATCCTGGAAGATATCTGAGAAGAAAAAGGAATGCACGAGAAATGACGAGAATATTCGAGAAATCAACAATCTTATATGAATAAGTAACGCCATTCCTGTGGAGCTGTTTTTATTCGATATTAAGCGATACCACAGAATCGAGATAGACAGAGAGACGGCGTTCAGTGAAAATTGCAATCGGCCTGCAATAAAATACCAGAGTACCTACTTACGTGAGAGATATTCTCAATAGGGATCAGTGCGATAAAAACGGCGTAATAGAAAGTGTTCCACAGAAGATTTTGGAGAGCCGATTAATTCAAATTTCAAAATAGTATTATAGTTATGTTTATGTCTATTGACTTAGTAATCAAATAAACTTTTCATTAATTAAGTTAAATTATAGAAGTCTCATAGAGACATAGCTATTTACATTATAAACGTTTATGGAATTGTTTTTATAGGATGTCCTTGCACTTAATCCAGATCATAGAGGCCCTAGGCCCTAGGGCGACCTCTATAATCTGGATTAAGTGATCACTTTACACAATGCAACGTTCACCAATTCCATCGTAAGAACATCCACACGTTATCAAATTATTGGAAGTTGTATATATATTTGTTCCAAATCAGAAAACCTTTTATATATTTGACGGGATTATGCTAGAGACATCTGTAGTCCTCATGAAATAGTATACATAGATTTCGCAACTGGTAATGATACATCTATTATTATTCTTTTTAATTTATATGTGATATTCTTCCGAATTATTTAACATATACGCCTAAAAGTCAATATTTCCAATTTTTAACTCCTTTTAAAGATCAGCGTATATTTTTAACAATATTTATACTTATATTAATGTTCTGAGAACACAATTACTGGATTTGTTCACAGAACAGTCCAGTAAAAAAAAATTGTTAAACTTTAATCGTTTATAACAATAACAATATAACAATAAAAACGAAAATTTTCAAAATCTAGGAGTCATGTAAATGCAAAGAAATATCCAATGCATATAATACCTAGATATAATGTAACGAGAATGCGTGTCTTAAATGTCGTCAATAATATTGTATAACATGCGTACTCTCAAAGAATATTCTGGAAGAATTTTTTATACAGTACATCAGATTCTTTCGTATATTCGAATGGACCACGTTAGAGACATCTAGCATCCTTCTCATGACATAGTATATACAGATTTCGCAGCTGGTAATGATATCTATATATTTTTTAAGTGAAAGATTAAACAATATTCTTTAAGCTCCGGGACACCCAATAAAGACGTCCATACACGTTTTTAATATGAATTGCTTCGTCTCTGTGAGACTTCTTTACGTTATCTTTATTAATAATTATCTCTCTGTCGACAAAATCCAATTAATGTGTTCTCATAACATGCATATACAAATAATGTTATTAATAAAACATTCAGTAATCAGAATAGATTATCCATCTTCTATACAGGGTTATTTGGAAAACATTAATAACCTCGCAGGACTATATTCGATAAAATTATGACTATATAAAATGTTAAGCTATTATGACCTAATATCAATAGTTAAGGAGATATGCGACATCAAAGTTTGCATTTTTTTTTTCAATATTTCTAACTTATTTTTTGTGAAACGTTGGACTATCATTTCACTAACTTATTTCGATTATGAAAAATTCATTCCCTTTAATACAAGTCAAATAAAAAAATAAAAACCTCCGAATTCCAATTGGAAAACATTCCAATTTGAATTTTTTCAGGGTTTTTATTATTTTTTTAAACTTGTATTGAAACGAATGAATTTTTCGTAATCGATATGAGTTACTGTAATGATAGTCCAACGTTTTACAAAAAATAAGTCCGAAATATAGAAAAAAAAATGCAAACTTTGATGTCGCATATCTCCTTAACTATTGATATTAGGTCATAAAAGCTGGAACATTTTCGACTCACAATCTAGGCAGGATTACAGTCCTGTGAGGTTATTAATGTTTTCCAAATAACCCTGTATATACTTAATATTTTAGAGATATTGCCCATCAATATTTCTGTATTAACCCTGACAAACTTATGTTCATTAATAATGAACTCGTAAATTCTGAAAAAGCAGATGTTCACCGATATGCCGGGCTAATCAACTGTTCCAAACATTTGTATCCGTATCCGTAGCGCCCACGTACGACCCGAGGTTGCAAAAATAGAAAATAGTTGGTTCACTAGTATGTACCAGAGACGAGAGGGAGTTACGATCTTTAACAATGAGATTTACGACTGGAAAAAAAGAACGGACGTTGGAATGAGAAAGCATCCACAAGCTATGGACAAACGATATTACGTAACATACGGGTACAAGTACATTATCCAGATCAGATGAAGCCTTTTGTATTATACAGGGCGCAACAGAGTTAGTCCACAACACTTAAGAGGTCGATTCCTGCCTTGACTTTTTAATTTTTTTTAAATTTTATCTAAAAGGTAATGGAAACCTAAGAGGTTTATAGGTAACATTTTTACATGATTCAATGTAAGAAAATATAATAATATAATTTAGATACAAAGTAATTTTTTTATAGTTGGCCGAGTTTTAATATTTTTGTCACATCTGTTTTGAATTTGTCAGTGGTCGGTTGTTTGGTCTGTTGTGGCAGGTCATTGTATAGTTTTAGTCCATTGCAAATTAGTCGGGATTGTCCTGTTTTTGTTTTAGCATGTGATAGTTTTGAGCCATTCTAGTGTTGTGTTGGTGTTTTTCGTGTATTTCGTCTAATTTTATGTCTTCGTCTTGTATTTCGCCAATTGCTAGTCTGTGAATGATTTTAAGTGTTTCGATTTTTGTAATGCTTTCGATGTTTAATTGTTGTGTTATACGGTATACAGTTTCAGTTGGTGTCCGGTATTTCAGATCATAGACCATTTTTAATATTTTGTTTTGCTGTCGTTGTTGCTTGAACATTTACGAGTCGAAATGTTCGAGCAACCATAACCTAATATCAATAAATAATTTGGAGTTATGCAATATCAAAGTTTGCATTTTTTTCAATATTTCTGACTTAATTTTTATAAAACGTTGAACTGCCATTACAGTAAAATATATCGATTACAAAAAATTCATTTGTTTCAATACAAGTTAAATAAGATGGCAAAAACCCAGCAGAAATTCCAATTGCATTTTTTACAGTTGAAATTGGAAGGAATAATTTATTTTTTTAATTCGATTCAAGTTACTGTAATGATAGTCCAACGTTTTACAAAAAAATAATTAGAAATGTTGGAAAAAAATGCAAATTTTAATATCGCATATCTCCATAAATGTTACTGCCATGGTCAAGGGAATGGTTGCTTAAATATTCTAGACTCATAATTAAAGCAGGAATCTACCAGTAAAGTATAAATGAGGCACGAATGTTCCTACAAAAAATAATTATTAATTAACTATCTGTTGTTTGTTTGTTGTGGTGAAATCTTGTAATTGATTTTTTACCGACTTACCGATTAGTTGGAGCACTGAAACATTCAACATTTACGTAAAGTGGACATTCAATTTTCAACGTGGTGGATTTTCATCATTTCATGATTTGATTATTATTTCGATTAAAATTAATAACCACGTCACTCACATTAAATTAATAACCACGTCACTCACATTAAACTAATAATCACGTCACTCACAAGCAAGAGCCGCAGAAACAGCTGAAGAACATGCCGCTCGAAAATTTGTTTTAAACTTTAAAACAACGTGTTTAATATTTGGTTACTGCATGGGTGATATTAAAAAAAAATGATTACGAATGTATGTTAAAAAAACGTATAAAATATGTCTTCAAAAATTTTTTTTGGATTAACATTTTAAGAGTATACATTTCAAATAAGAACACAATTATGAACGCAGATCGAAGAGGATTGGTGTAATTATATTAGCTTGCTGAAGTATCTGATATTTATTAAGTTCTCTGATATTGGTTACACCACCTTGGAAGCCTGAACTTTATATAGAAATTGGGTGATTTTGTACAAGGTGATTATTGATGTGTCCTCTCGCTTTCCTGTAATCTGTGGGATTGATTTCGTGAAAATGGATGGAAATGCGTAACAGGAAGCTAGATGCCGGATAAGTGCGTGCTATTTCATTTGACCAATGAGCGCGTGCGGTGATAGAGTTGGCCATCAGATGGTACCAATTCATTTTCCGAGAGGTTGGTACTGTATTAATAAATGTATAGAGTTTGTTTCTTTCATTTTGTCAATCTATAGGGATTGACAAAATTAAAGGAAATTATCCTTCTTGTGTTACTCTGTTAATAAAGAAACGACATTAAAAGTTTACTCTTTAATATGTCAAATATTTATTTGATAACTTTATCAAACACAACCGTCGAGTCAACAATTTTGTTTTTTTTTTTCTATCCACCAACACAGTACACTGTTTTATCGACACGGTCACACTTATTTACCAATATTGAATTTTTCCCCTCTGCAGTGGGGCAAAATTCAATATTTTTCTAATGACCGAATTCTTAAGTGTACTGTTTTATCGACATCGTCAAAACTTTATGACAGCTCACAGTGCGGCAAAAAAAATATAAATAAAATGCACATACATTTTTTACATGTATTTACTAATTAATAATTAACATTTATAATGTATTGATAAATGAATTTTTAATAATATGTACTGCAGATCATTGATAAAAAATGTCAAATGTTATACATCGTATGTCACACTGTAAGGCTCGTTCGTTTTTTTATTGAGATTTATTAAGAAGGTATTAGGTAAACAAATATTTTATTTGAAAATTTTTGAAAAAAAAAATGGCCTCGTTACGTCCGTTACCTTGAAGCTCCTCCGGTATGACTGAGATGCAACATTCTACAGTAAACAGTAAAAAAAGTTTTTTTTTTCTAACCGTTTATTTTATTTGACTTATTTCGCCTATAAATCTGGAATTGTCTCACGTACGAGGTCCACCGCTACCTAATTAATTATCAGTAAATTATCAAAAATCAAAATCAAGTGTTTTATTTTCATAAGTGTTATTATGGAGCTCTAAAAAATTTCCTCGGAAAGAGTACCTGCTTAAGAATTATTGTGATATAAAACATACTATTTTACGATTTCATTGCAACGTTGCAATATTTTGTATTTTTTTTTTTGAAAATTACTCTAATGCTGTAACAATAAAACAATTTACACACTGAATTCCCCCAAAGGTAATAATAATTGTCACCATGCTTCTGCGAATAAAAATGTATCGTAGTCCAATTTCGTCTGTGCTTTTTTCGAATTATATTGCCAATTTTCGAATTCACGCTGTCATTGGCAGCGTTTGAAATGGAAAATATTGTGGAAGAACGGACTTCCATACGTAACGAATAATACAATACAAATATAACGTATCGAAACGATACATTCAAGATAAGCGAGTTACTGTGCCGATTGGTTATCTGAATAAGGCACTTAGTGCAATGCTCGAAGACTTTATGTAATACAATTTGGAAGCCGTACATTTTGAGCATGCCTTATTATATATAACTCATAATATACTACATGATATAAATGTGCGTACATTTTGAGCATGCCTTATTATATATAACTCATAATATACTACATGATATAAATGTGCGTACATTTTGAGCATGCCTTATTATATATAACTCATAATATACTACATGATATAAATGTGCGTACATTTTGAGCATGCCTTATTATATATAACTCATAATATACTACATGATATAAATGTGCGTACATTTTGAGCATGCCTTATTATAACTCATAATATAATACATGATATAAATGTGAGTAATGATTATGCACTTTTCAATTTACTATTGAATAACTGATTACGCAGGGAAGAATAAAACATTTATATTGTCCGGGTGAAGGAACAGAGTTGTTAAGAAGATTAATACGACCAAAGAGGTCGCATTTTTGTTGCACCCAAGCGATGTAATTCAGCACTTAAATATGTTATATTATATTAATACCAGCTTGAGATAAATTTGGCCAGGGACAGGCATTGTTTTTTAAATATATTCATTTTAAATGTGTAAATAAAAATTATCAATACTTATATGGCAATTTGATCTAGTGGGACGTTAGTATGATGGAGTGCTTGCTTAGAATAAATTTCTAACATGCTATTATAGGTAGGTAATCGTGTAAATTTTTTGCTGGGGTACCAACTGAATAAACACATTATATGTAAAAAATACCTCTGCTTTATTTCTATAACCCACGATGCACAATATAATACTAGTTTTTATGTAGTTTGAATTAGACGACTTTTATCAAAATTGAATTTTTTAATTCATATTTCCCCTGCCGGCAGTTAATGGTACTATCTTAAACCCTGGCGATTGTGCTGGGTGGAACATTAAACGGTTCTCGTCTTTGCTAAGTCCTATATGTACTGTATTTTTGATCGGTCACGCAGGCTAGACGGTAGCAACATCGCATCTAAGCGATGTTGCTAAATTAATATATAATTTATTAAAAAAATAATTAAATTGTTTGATTTAAAAAGGAACAATACATTATACATTTCTCAGAGAGGCGAACCTTTTTTATGGGAACGTATGTATGTAGGTAAAGGGCTTAAATATATATGTAAAATGAATATTGCTCCATACACTGGTCAAAAAATAAGGAAGCCTCAATACCAACGACAAACATACATTGTTAATTGGAATGACAAATTTAGCGATAGCGTAGTTGTATTAAATAAAGTAAGCGAGACACATAAATATCATACATACAAATTTAGATGTGGGGTCGATCATGGTTGAAATCTGTGAACGTTACATTGTGTAAAGTGATCACTTAAGCCAGCCAACGGCAGGTCGTAAGCTCTGTAAACGCCCAAAAAATACTTCAAATCATACTTTCCCATATGTGTATGTATGTAAATAGCTTCTTCGCTGTGAGACATCTACAATTTATTTTTAATAATGATGATCCCTCTGGGAACAAAACCAGGACTCCCCGACGTTGAAGATCACCCGAGATCGTCAATGTCAAAACCCGAGAAGAGGATGCATGGATCAAATTTTCGCACTACGGAAAAGTTTTTGGGAAAGAATCTAAAACTTTTTGTGCCTTTGTGGATCTACAGAAAGAATATGATAGAGTGATAAGATGGAAGTTGCGGTGGAGTTAAAGCTCAGTCAGGTAATTGCTTCCCTGTATGCGGGAAGTAGTTCTCGTATAAGAATTATTTGGACATTCACATCACGGTTTGTTATTATAAAAGATGTCAAACACGCATGCGTAATGTCACCATGGCTTTTCAACTTGCAGATGGACAATTGTATGAAAGAACTGAAGGAATTGGCAATAGGAGTGAAAATGGAGGCAATAGAAGTGAGAGAGATTCTGATGAATATAGGCAAATGGTGTTCGAGAGAGATGCAAGAGTGACTAAGTTTAATGTAATGGTAAACAATGAATGCTTAGAATAAGTGAAGGGGTTTGTGTATTTGGAATGTATGTTTACTAGACGACAAGGCTGAGAATGATATTGAAAAGAGTGACTACGGGAAACAAAGTGAATGGTGCTCTGAATGCAATTATGGCCAATAAAAATCGATCAAAAGAAGCAAGACTATCGATAAATAATTGAGTTCTGATGCCAACTCTGAGGTATAGAAGTGAAGCCTGGAATTGGCAAAAAAAAAACGAAAGTAACGTGTGGAAAATATTTGTACGATAGATTAGAGAAATAACGAAGTGAATGTAATACTGACTGTAGAATAATAGATAGAATAAAGAAAGGATCGATGAGATGGTTTGGCCATGCGGAATGGGCGAGTGAGGAAACGATGATAGAGAAAATTTATCAGGGGAGTATTGAAGAAGGGTGTCCGCGGAAGACCTGGCGTGACCAAATAAATCAAATATTGGAGGGTGGTCCTGTTTTAAGCTTCAACAACCAAAGAGCGTGCATGAGAAAATGTATGAAAGTGGAGTGTAAAAGTGCAGTGCCAGGAGAGCAGGTGTGGCATTCTATCTTCTCTGCTTACGAATCTGGAAACGGCGTGATGTTAGTTAGTTTGTCTACATTTCGTTCAATGTAAAATGTGCATTTGAAACGTGTGTGATATAGAAACCTTGTTAGCCAATTTATCTATCGGTAGGGAGTGTTTGCTCGCCATCGAAAGCGCTCCGTTTGCCGAGACGAAATGGTATTATTTATTCGCAGCACGTGTCAGCCGGCACGAGGCGCGGCGCTCCGTTACTTTTATCGGATGTCGCTGGCTACTTGCAACGTTTATCGGATGATACGAAGAAATAGTTATTATGTTGCATTGACGAAATGCACTACGCACTTGCGAGTGCACTATATAATATGTTGTTCGTTAAAATGTTTACTTATTTGAAGAACCATTAAACAAAAAATACAATTTTGATAAGTGAGATCGTAAACATTTAATAAGTACATTGTATCTATATAAAAATATTAATTAAAACAAAAATACAAAGCATTATTTAGCAATTAGTAAATTGAAGTCGAAAAATTTACGTTAATTTACCAAGCTGCCGTGGAGAAATTGGATAACGCACCGTTAGAAATAGAGTGGAAATCCGTTGGTTTGTATCCCAGAAGCAGCTAAAATATTTTTTCGTTAATTTGATTTATGGAAGGTATTGCGAAGAAAAAAGTCTTTTTAAACATTAAGTGAACACAATACATCAATTACATTATTATATAAGACCTTACATGTCCGAGTTAATTTTTATTATGAGATTTTGTCAGGCGTCGAGTCCTGGCAACACCGGAGTGGAAGCGTGACTGGCGGCCCGGACTGTAGCCGAGGCGATCCGCTCAATCCGTCGCTCGCCACAATTTTGTCAACCACGCTCTTAAGTGTTAGTATTGTAACCGAAATTGTGAAATGAATATAAAATTCGAATAAATGTAATAAAATTACACAGGCGAGATTAAATGTAAGAGTGGTCTTATTATTCTCCAGAATTTTTGATAAATCTGTGGTAAATCCCATAAGGGGAGACAGATGACTCTGGCCAAATTAGCCTGTATAATAAATACCAAATACTAAATTTCAATATACCAAATACCTACCAGCCACCACGACACCGGTAAAAGACCAATGAAAACAAAAGCATAAATCAAAATTTACTTTATAATCTCATTAAATCGGGAAATGTCAAGGATTGTTTTGACATGCTATAATTATATTATAAAACTAGCTGTGCCCGCGCGGCTTCGCACGCGTAGATTTTTAGTACACTGTTTGGATCGTCATAGAACTTTCGCGAACCTTCTACAACATTATTCTTCCAGAACTTTCAAAAAAATTTATTGAATGTACAGAAACCTTCTAGACACACCGACACATTCCGCCACTCAGTTTAGAACCTAATAGAACATTCGGGAATTTTCTAGAACCTTCTCCTTCCAGGACTTTCTAGAGCAGGTTTTTTCGGAACCTTCTAGCCTCACCGACACAGTCGGCGCGCCTATTTTGAAACAATCTGAAGCTTTTGCGGCCTTCCCATAACAAAACAATGTGCTAGTAGGCACATTTTCGTTACCCACTCTCACCCACGTACAGCCACCCCCACCAAACTCGCATATTTTCGATGTGACACCAAGGGCTATCCACCACTATAACCACTGGTGGGTGGTTGTGGCTGGTTGTGGAGATAACCTGGCGGATAGGGAAACACGGGTTTCTTTATATATATATTGATAATGGCTATTGGACTGATAAAAAGGATACCGATAAATTCAATGCATGAATGATATAAGGTCCCCTTTCTACTTATATATTATAAGCAAGTAAGATTTTAGAATAAACTTACGATTTCAAGATATTTCTTCGATAAGAAAATAGATGAATAACTTAGAAGTATAAACAGAAAAAAATCTATCAACCGAAAATCGCGTGTATCGCGTAAATTGGATGGATCCTGCGATTGAATTTCCTACCCTCGTCTATTCAAATCACTGTCAGTTGTTATGTATCACTGACGCTTTATTTTATATTATGTAGGTACGATATTGTATACTACATATATATTTATAAGATATTAATAATATGAAGTAAACAAGATTCCATTGGAGTCGTTAAAATCAATTTTGGGTTATGTTACAAAATCACTTTTTTCAGTTTAATTATTTTTCTTCGGGTACGAATGATCATTTTGTAAGTTTTGTAGAAGTGGACCATGTTTAATTTTTTTATGTGCTGAATGAAAAAAATTGATCTTACTAAAAATAATTTATCAAATTTAAATCTTCTTAAAGTTAACATAAACAACTATATGGCTAATAAGTTGTTTATTATCAGATCAATAAATATGTTCTAAACATCCTACGACATTCGTAAATTTCATTTTTTGATACTGACATTGTACTGAGATTGGGATGTCATCCCTGGTAATGGAAATTGCAATGCAAACCGTAACGTCAAGCAGGGAGGTCGAAAACACTTGGCAGACTAGATCCAAAAATCAGAGTCTCTGATTACGACTCTGATACGAGAATATTAATTCAATATAAACTTGAGTACCTACAATTACAGAAGAATTAAATGACAGACGCTGATATCAATTGTAATTTATGGAAAGTATTCCATAACAATAATATCGTAAAATACCATAATTATTACTTAGTTTAGTTTGATTTATGGCTTCATGCTGTATTTCAAGCAATAAATAATTAATTTATTTAATCTATCCATCAATGAGTATTAGTATGATGGCTAATCTCATTATTAAAGTGAAAAAATTTTCCGTTTTCAAAATAGTTATGATTTCAAAATTGTTATTAAATAAAAAGAAAACATTGACTTTGTATTTTTTTTAAAATACTTTGAATTAGCTTTCTTAATATTTCTGTTAAATGAAAATTACAACTAAGTAGTACATTACATATCGCATAAATATGTAATTTTTATTAATCATTAATCAATATTAATTTATCTCATGTCACGCTATGTAACAATGTCCGTCATTAACGTTTTCAGATGGCACGAATAATGATGAGATGTATAAAATGAGACAAAAAAAAAAAATTCTCTAAGTAACAATGAAGTATAAAAAGCAAAAAAATCATAATTCTACATTTAATAATTTCCATCACAAACGTTTTCAAAACGCTACGCTAATCTAGACGCTGTTCTCACAGCCTTAACTGGCGGTCGGAATATATAATAAAAGTACGTACGTCATTTTTGATGGGTCATAGGTGTCATAGCTAGTGAATTAGTAAACTTATTAATTAAAACATATGAATTATTAAACATGTCGACATACTATCTCGAGGCTAAAATATAAATGTTTTAAGTACCAATCCTGGTAACTTATGTTTGTTATTTTATTGCATCAAAACAAGATAAATTTCAGCGATAAACATGTGCGAATAAACAGCAAGAAGATGATGTTATTTGGTATCAATCAAACGCTTCGTATCAAACAAAACGCGCGACTCGCTGATTATAAAAATATAAATAGCTTTATCGCGCGGTTCACCCGAAACGCCCATATTTGCAGGCCACATTCGCTCGGCCGCTGTCGGCTATTTGGTGCGATATATCGCCTCTTGGACAAAGAAAACGCACCGCGCCAACCCAATTACTAATTACATTAAATTTCACGGTCTTTTAAAATTTAAGGTTTCCAGGTTTTTTGTAATAAACCCACGGCTTTTATTTATTGGGAAATTTATTTAGGAAAATTATGGTTTGAGATTTATACGATTACTAGCTGTCAAAAACGACGGAAAATTGGTTCCCGTCTTTGTCAAGCCCTAGTATACATTTACAGTATCTTTTTGGCGGTCCACGGAGAACAACATGCGTGAAGCGGCCGGTTCGGGTTTGGTGGTCCGGGGTTCAAGCCCTATTATGGACGTTACACGAAGTTACTGACGGACAGACAGACAGACGGACGGACAATGAAATTTGTACATTTGATAACTAGCGATAGAACGCCATTATTCCAAGTGTTGATGACAACGTTTTTTTTTACCCTTTGTATTCAACTTTATATTTTTTGTTTTATTTATTTGCTTATTTCCTGCATTTAATTTCTTACTAGCTAAATATAACACTTAAAAAATGACGAACTATTTATTTTTAAATTTCAGCTTTACATTAATAATCATTTATAGTTATACATTAATTAGTCAAAACAAAAAAATGCGATATCCGTCTAAAATGCAAAGAAATTATTTTATACATAGGTAAAACTAATTGCAATATTAATGAACTCACCGTTTCTGTTAATTTAAATTACATATCATCTCTATTTGCAGAAATGAAATATAATTGCTTCAATTTTTCAGAAAATATATATTAAAAGTAAACATACAAATAAAATTATAGCGAAATCAGGGTATATTTATACAGGCCGCGAGCCGCGAGGTAAGGCTATGAATATGCATTAGATGGCGTTATGCATATAACGCCATCTAATGCAGCGTAGCGTCTTGGTAGCATTATTGACTGTCATTTTATATAGAGAATATGAATTTTGATGATGATGACACACTGAATACATAAATGATCATTTAACTACCTATTTATCAATATAAAATTCAAACAATCTTTATTCATAATATAATTATGTTAGCTATAATAATACGATTATTTGGACTTCTTGAATAAAAAATAAAAAATAGAAAACTAAATCAGGTCGTGGACAAAAAAATGGAGAAGCATGTACCTAGTCATGTAAGCACGGAAGAAGTTATAGTTCATGGCCTGATTGTGATAGTTGATATTTATATATTGGTTAAAAATATATATTATTGCGATTATACGATATCTAAGGAATTGATAAACGTTCATAACACTTTAATGTACCTAGTTATATTAATAATATTTGTTTTTAAATGGTACAAACGTAACTATTGGTTTGTGATAGCTAAAATAAGAGATAAATGTCTCCGAATCGACATCTCACGACGATTCGAAGACATTTATCGCCGCAGCATCGCTGACATATGATGCGAATCAAGTTCAACCTACCCACTTTCATATTTTATCGATTTTTGGCTTAAAACTGTTCCGCATTCAAAAATTTCGAAACTGTACGAATGTTTTTTTATTTTTATTTTATAAACGAATATCTGACAATTACGTCGTTTTTGCAAAAACATCGACAGTAATACGAAATCCTAATACACACCTAAATTCAATAAACAGTTATTATTTTCAGCTCAATAACCAATCGTTTTTCAGCTTTTGAATTGAACATTTTTATGATTGGTACTCCATTCAAGATCGTCGACAATACATTATTTATATTATTGGAATACTAATTTCAAGTGAATAAATTTTTGACAGTTTAATTAATGCGCGCGCATTTCATGGTCTCACATTCCCGTTACACGCATTTCCGCTTCTTTTTTTTCTCTGAAAAAAGTATAAACATTTTTTTACAAATTTTGTATGGCGGAGAAGAGTGCTTTGGTACAAAAAAGTCAAGAATGAATTTTTGGTAGATGGTCGAGTTTACGTAGGGACCGTCGAAATTATGGGCAAATATTTTAAAGTCATTAAGGGGTGTATTTTCATGATGAGTTAAGGGATTTATCTATATAATTAGAAAGTTTGACTTTAGAGTTAATTAGTTAGTTACGCCGAGTTAATTTCACATGTAATCAAAATCGTTTTAGTTGGAAAATAATATAAACCATCCTAAATTTTATTAGATTTTACATGCATTGCACAGATAAATCTTTGCTGAAGATCGTGAACCCCAGTGCCCCATCGCCAAGAGAATAGATAAAACAGTGAGTGTTCACAATCTTAGTATGATTGTGGAATTCCCTAAACAAAAGCTCATGTTATTCTTGAAATCCAGAGTATTATTTTCAGGATACCTTTACTATTTAAAAAGAGTATTTTCAATTATTTTTCATTGCCTATTTTAAAGCGTGAAAAAAATTAATTCAAATTTTGTTAAAATTTCAAATTATTTATTAGGCAAGAAATAATGAAACCTTTTTAATTTCCTGCAAAAATGAGCCTGATTTATGAGGAATATTTTTTCTACACTCAGTAAATTACAAAGAAAATATTAAATATTGCCATATTAAACACAGTCATAACATTTGTATACATACTAAGCGTATCACGAGTATTGAAAAATACCAGGGTGTCTCAATATTTTTTATTTATA
Source organism: Agrypnia vestita (assembly GCA_016648135.1). Classification (NCBI taxonomy): domain Eukaryota; kingdom Metazoa; phylum Arthropoda; class Insecta; order Trichoptera; family Phryganeidae; genus Agrypnia; species Agrypnia vestita. Next base: position 7,690 of record JADDOH010000973.1, on the reverse strand, counting down.
TTATTAATACTTTTTTCGTATTTTCCGCGTGCTTTAAGGTAAAAATAATTTGATCAAATAGTCTCGCTGATTCCATGGTTAATAATAACAATATTTGTTTAAAAAATCACATAAAATGTAGTCTGAATTTTAAACTGATTTATGGTACTGACTCAAACATATTTTATAATGAGAAACTTTAATTTGTGGTACAGCAAATGTGCATGCTGCTCTTTGCATCTTTTCCATTGGTACTCAATTAAATTTCATATACCTTTGGCTTTGCCTTAACCTCATTTTATTCTGACCCATATTCTTTGATATTATTTGTAATTCCTCACATATGTGTGTATACGCATCATGTCTCATTCTGTTCTTATATTGTTTACTAATATTGACAGTAAAGTGGTTTTGTGTGGACGCCTCCTCATACCGCTTGCACTCGTATGAGTTTAAATGGCGTAGGGATGATGAATACTTTTGCATTAAAAATGCCGAATCGGGTGGCGAAAGTTTAGGGCCAATATGGAAGCTATTGCTCATAAAACGACTCCGGGTGTGCGGTGGATTCTCTTCACTATTCCTTCGAAAAATGCTCAGAATAAATTCAATGATTATTTTAATACGCGTATAGCAAAGAATCTCGACATACAAGTGCCTAATATACGATTTGGAACCAATAAATAATGAAAATTATCGTTCATTTCCCTTTAAAATATGTTATTTATCTGTATTTGGTTTAATTATCTATATTTTACTATATTATTAAATTGTTAAAGGTTTCTAATTATTACTGTTTGCTTGTGTACTAATCATTGTTTATATATATTGTTCATTTTATAATGTTTTATATTGTTACATTTTATATTGTCGATTTATCTTAAACATGTTTTATTTATATTATTAATTTTAATTATTTACTGTAAATCGTGTTTTATGTTAGGTATTATATTATTATTGTATTAAGTAAATTGTGTTTTATGTTAGATATTATATTATTATTGTATTATGTTTTATGTTATTTTTATATAAAAATCCTTTTAATTTTCTTGTATATACTGTAAAAGCCCACTAGGGCATTGATTGATAAATACATAAATAAAATAAATAAATAAATAAATTAGTGGAAGAGTTATGAAAAAAAAAGATCTTATAACTCATCATAATATTGTATTTGATTACAGACACATCTATCTATTTTAGTATCACGAAAATCGTACACAAAATCATAAATTTTGAAAATGCCGAATAGACATGAATATCTTAATGCTTCCTTTTATGGCATTATTATAATAGGAGTATAATGTATGTAATATTTAATAACAACAAAATTTTATGAAATATTGGCACGACCCACCATTTAAGAAATTTGAAGTAAAGATGGATCGGTTAACACGTGTTTAAGTACTCACAGCAATGCGGAGGCATCCAAGTCATGAATTACGAACATAGAACATTCTAGAGAATAAAATGCATGGATTCAAATACCATTATCATTTATTACTGCAAAAATGCGTCATGGAAACACAGAGACCACAATTATTTTAGTCATTATTTTATCACAACAAAAGGTTGTTTATTTGACTTATAAAACTAATCTCACAACATTTAGAAAGATATCGGATTTTAAATAGACAAACGCACGAGCATCGATATTCTTACGTTTTTCGAATATAGCTAAACTTGAGTGATTGAAAATAGGCTAACTTACTAGCGTCCTGGAATGAGGCGCGAACCACCAACCACTGAATCGATAGGCGTTATAACTAATACTCCATGAAGCTACTAACTGAGATATCTCTACATGAGAGAGTACGGGCATTATCCTTGGCTTTACCCAACCGAGTTTCTCCAGGGTATGCTTGGCTACAATAGTTTAGAGACTAGAAGGAATGTGTATTTGATTACACATTTTTATCGATGTTGCGCGGTATATCGATACTCCTCAAAATCTGCAGAGCATTGGTTTGTAGTGTTCCTGATACTTACACTAGACATCGGCATCATAGATTGTTTCACATTCCGCATATGCAGGACCAACCTGCCGATGGTTATGCATTTTGGCAGAGCCACATCTATGCTGAACAAATCGCTTTGGGTATTGATATATTCCATGTGTCTGAGGGGGTTTTCCGAAGCGGGATTCTCCTACACCTTTGACCAGATTTATGTTATTTTTAATTTATTAAATATTTTCATTTTTGATATATACTTCTAATATGTATGCCTTAAACATTTTGTTTGTCATGTACATATTATCATGAAATAAATTGAATTGAATTGAATTGAATTAAATTATTATTCTACATACATAAATTTCTTACATCTGAATCGCTAATACGGAACGGCCCTCATTCATTTTTATTTTATATTTGACATTTAATTAATTACAAGACATATCGTAGGTATATAAAAAATATATTTAGAAACTGCACTACGTAAATAATTTTTTTGTTCAATTAACACTTACAGTGCTCGTGTATAGCTATGGAATCACAGTAGTACAGTAACACACCAAGTAACACAAATAAAACCAACAGTGTTATTGACAACCAAGAAATTGTCACATACACTATTGCTTGCGTGTTACAAATTGTAAACGTGTCAGCTGGATATGTAAACAATTCGATTAATAAATATTCGGTCGAATTTCATGGAAAAGTTTTTGGTCCAGAGGCCAGAGTATCGCTTAGATGGTACTGTTTATTTATTTACTAGGGACTCTAAAAATATATTCTGAAAAAACTGTGTGGTAAGGGAAACTCTAGATTTTGTAAGATCCTCTCGTTTATAGAATCATGTGAAAATATGTACATACAATATAATATAATACATTTACAAATAAATCTGACAAATAAAATATTTTTGATACAGTTTGTATTATATTTAGGGCTGGTCGCATCTATCTTTCGATTTTTACGTTTTCCACCAATCAAACAACCAGTTTTCCTGAAAATCTTTAGTTTTTACGAAAGATTACTACAATCCAAGTTGATACAATCAGCCTAAAATTGGAGTTAATAAATATTTTAATATTTTTTTCAATATAAGTCAATAAATAATTTTGCGCCACATGTTACTTGAAGGTTTATTTAACAAATAATATCTACAGCAGAACGCTTTTTTACAGTCCAGTTGAGTACACAAAATGTAGTGAGTATTTAAGCAGCTGCCTTCAGAAGATTTTTATATTTATCCCATAATACACAATAAAGTATCTAAGTACATACTCATCGAAAAAGGCTTGGAAAAAATTCAAACATTACATTAAAACATCGTATTCTCGTGCCTTATCTGTCCAAAGGGCGTTAGCTATAGTCATTTTGCTTAGAGCAGCGGCCTGAAAAAGTTTAATAGTTGACCGTCCAAACAAATGCCTCGGATTCCTCATCCATGATGTTTTTTTATTATTTCTTAACTTAGTTAATATAACAGTTTGTATATTAACTAGTATTTAACACTTTATATTCTTAAATCTATTACTAATATACTATCCATAATAACATATATATTTACATTTACATCTAATCTAATCTATGGTACAATCTATAATTAATAATACATCTTATGCTCCACAAGTCTATATTATTTTTACAATAATTTGCATTTTTTTAAAAATTTATTCATCTTATTTATAATCTTCATGTTTTCTGGCATCTCATCGTTTATTTTTACACCTCTGTACATTAAACAATTCTGTGTATATACTTTTTTCTTATATGGTAATCTTATTCTATTCCTATTTCTGGTATTATATGTATGTACATCACTATTTGCAATAATTTTTTTCAAAAAATATTTTGGCATTTTGTTATTGAAAATTTTATGTATAAATATGAGAACGTTATAAATAAGTATTTTTTTAATTTCCATCCAATTGAGCGCCGAGCCGAGAAATGAGAAATTTCTTCAATTCTTCCAGATTTTCAGAAATTTTTCCCAAGCATTCAGTGGCGCGCAGTAGGCATGAAAATAACAGAAAAGTACGGACATTGTATGTAAGTAATAAAATAAGTAAGATATACATATTTTATTATTTAAATAGAATGTCTAATATATTTCGGACATATACATTTGACAAAACTTAACCTAGCCCAACCCACCTGTTTTCCGCACACGTTGGCGGGTAGGTACTGAACGCGGAAGAATACATCAGAACATGGCGGAATACGCAAGGAGCCGAAAAAAGATCTGTTGCTCTTGTACTGAAAATTATACAGGAAGTCCAGAGACAGTAGTCTAAAGACTCTCCGACAAACTCCGCCACCGGAGCTAGATGAACGCCTCTAATCGAATACCGGTGCGGGTCCCATGCCCGGGTAAAGGAGAAGGGCTTCCTCTCCTAAATTGTATCCTTCACATAGACTTTTACCAGCCCCTTTGGCGGCACTCCACCTTATCTTTCCCTTAATCCCTACCCTCTATGGCACTCAACACACCGCTGCACACCGATCGTCTCGCCTCAGTGTGCCACCGGACCCATGTGCGGCGGGGTGGCCGGTGAGTCTGATGGCGTGCAACATCTTTCTCACTCGAAATAAAGTTATATGCACAGCTTCGCCTTCTAAGTCTCGCAGCGATGAAATATGCGGGAGAGAGTGCGCCTCTCGAATAGGGTTATTTTCTCATCGTAAAGTTCATGAGAGGCGCAGCAACGCCATAAGTCAAAATGGTGAGGGGATCCTCGATCACGAGGCCTGGCTACAACAACAACAGTCTAAAAAATCATACGGTGAAGGACATTACTATCGATCCATTGAGCGTCATATAGGTTATGAGATTTGACGATTCAGAAGTTATTTGAACTTTGGTGGTTTTCGAGAAAAGAGCATTGTACCACAAATATCTTAATGATACATGGCAAACGATTGTTGCGATAATGTATCTACTAAAAATGTGGGGTATTAAAGCAAAGGCAGCTATATCCAAAAAATAAAAAATAAAATTTTAATGCATTCACCGAGGACAACTAATTAAAAATATACTGAATTCTAGATTTTATGTACCTATCCATTGCAAAATCATTTTTCCTATAAATTTATAGGCTACTTCCTATAAAATCTCGAATTATAAATCATTATAAATTAGTAACCCTCGATTTTTATTTGGATATTTCTGTCTGCTTTTATACCCCACAAAGGTTTTCACGGCCGTTCAGAATTTTCTGTGTGTAGTTTTCTGGGATACTATTCGGTGTAAATCTGACCTCTCTGGCCAATGTTTCGGATTCCATTGCAGGGTTCATCATTAGATCTAATTTATGATGATGCACATGACCTCTGATGATGGACACTGCAATGGAATCCGAAACGTTGGCCAGAGAGGTCAGATATACATGGCAGAATATCCCAGAAAACTACACACAGAAGATGTAGCTACTATTTTGCATGCTATTTTTACTGACGAATACTTGAAAAAATCTACACTCTTTTCTAAAATTTTATTAAAATAACCATGGCTAAGAATGTCCCTAATTTGGACTACTGTTCCTGGGACGTCCTGCATATTTCTACAACCTTGACTGATCTAATTCAAAATTTATATGGGACCTCTTAAGGCAACCCCCCATCTACTAATCATCTCCCTGAGTCCCAAAGGGTGAAGGGAGCACGGAAAGTTGGCTATAAATTATAATTTAATCTCCTTCCATACAATAATAACGTGGTGTATTTTAATCACATATCGTCCGATCTACATCAAATGTTTTACACAACAACTTTATATCCAGTAAAGCCTTTCATTACGCAGGTACCTGAGTAAATACTTTTAGATTACTTTTTGATGAGTTAGTTGTGTGATGTTTGTGATAGAAATTTTCCAAGTTTACAAAGTTTCAAAGAAAAAATTCGTTTATACAATATCAAATGACATGAACTGCGCGACGAACGAATACCTTTATACCATCTTATATAATACTAGCGGCCCCGCCAGACGTTGTCATTTCTGATCATTGTCTGGAAATGACAAGGTCTGGCGGGGCCGCTAGTGATAAAAAAATCTTAGAGCCCGACTGCAGCGCCACCACCGCCACCACAGTTGAGAATTTAAACCATCCAGGGACCCACTCGTCCAGGCCCAGCCGTTTAGGAGGAGTGCAGTGACATATAATAAAAAGAAATGAAAACAGCTTGCGAAAATTGATAATCCCTGGGAATATAAAACAGAAGACAGGAAGTTTCTATCATCGTGATTGTATAACGTTTCCGATAGAAATTTTTGAATGCTTCGTTAATATAATATCAAATAACATGGTAGCACTGCGAGACGAACGAATACTTCTATTAATCAGGAATATATTGAAGAAAGAAACAAAACACCGAATATATTGAATCCATATTGAAGAAAGGCTCTTCACATAATACACAGCCAATGTAGCCCAGCGAGAATGACGTCGACTTCTATTGAATGTTTTGCTTCAGTAATTTGGTCTCTTGGACTGTCAAAGTTTTCAAAAAATTAGAAGATAGAAGATATAGAGAGAAAATTAAAAAAACGTTAACAGATGAATTGGTTCATTGTAAAACTCTATGATTCATAATAAAATCTTAAACGACTGAATACCAAAATACTTCAAAAATTAAATGACAAACAATACTAGATGGACATGACAAGAAATTCAAACGAAATAATAATTTCAAATAGAAAAAACAGAAATACACAATACTCTTTATATTACAACGTACCTACTAAACGAATACAATAATCTAACAGAGTGTAAAAAAAAGAGAAAAAAATTATCATGCTCAAGAAGGAATGCAGACGTCACAACACATAATAAAAAATAGAATTATTATAAAAAAAATTATTCATGCACGGTTAATATTAGTTATTGATAAATTGTATTATTAACTAAAGAAAGAAATATAAATAATTATAAAATCAAAAAGGATAGTTCAAAGAAATTGGTGATTACTGAAAATTGGAGATTACTGGAAATGTATAAAGATAGAGGGCGAATATTATTAATTATATTATATTATTATTGATTAGATGCAAAAAAGATGGGGGAAAAGAGAGAAAGGGAGAGAGAATATTTGTATTAAAATCAGATATCCAGATATGTTTCGTAATATCGAGAATCTCTGTTTTCCTCGGCAGCAAATCATTAAAAATGCTAATCCTATTCGAGACCATTGTACAGGTAGGCACCATGTCGTTGCTGAATTCACAAATACATTCCGCCTGGTCCTGGATAGTGAAAGGAAGTACCTATTTTATTTTTAAATATGTGAAAGTTGTAGCTTTTCGATCGGGTGAGTTTCTAAAATGTGTCAAAACGACGATAAGTTTGACGTTTTAAGTTCGGTATGGTACCATGATTACGACGTATTTGCCTAATAATTTTTTGATTATGAATTTCGGAGACAACTTTGGGGCGCGAGATAAAATGTGTACACAACAAAAATGGAAATCACTCTCGATGAAATAAAAGCACGCCACGGGTGAGACTAAAATTGATTTTAAATTTACATCCCTTGTTAACATACCAACCCTCCTACGTAAAGTATCGTATCATGAGAATGAATTACCGAGGGGAGCAATTTAAATATTATCACGTACACTCTAAATCAGAATGTAAACCGAATTTTAGTTCGAATTTTCATGTAATATTTTTACCGCTCTTTAAAATATGTATCAATGAAGAAATAGTCAATTCTCATTTAACGACCATCTTGTTTAACGTCAGAATAAACTTCCAATCGTTATCGCA